>OW804101.1:2139792-2739792 GCA_942159475.1 Sthenelais limicola | reverse complement strand
AATAGTGAATTGAAGTAAACTTCCTAAAACACAAAATAATATAATATGATAACATCCAGTTTTCTTTTGGCATTTTGTATTCCCACAACCATGTTCTTTCTCAAGACGATTAAAGTATCAACAAATTATATTGGCTTCTATAGTTTCATGCATTAGTTCCTTGAATTCCCCCCTGCTGCAGTAACGCTGGTATTTATGATATCAATACTACCAATAGGTGATAATATTAATAATTAAATTAGGTATTGATAACAAAAATTTCTGTTGAGTTCTTGTAGCAGAATTATTGAATTTTACAGCATGGATAGCCGAGGCAAGAATACACCAACCTAGGAATGTCCTAGGGAGAGATGTGCTAGGGGGAGATGTCCTAGGGAGAGATGTCCTAGGCAGAGATGTGCTAGGGGAAGATGTCCTAGGGGGGAGATGTCCTAGGGAGAGATGTCCTAGGGGGGAGATATCCTAGGGGGGAGATATCCTAGGGGAGATGTCCTAGGGGGGAGATATCCTAGGGGGAGATGTCCTAGAGAGGGAGATATCCTAGGGGGAGATGACCTAGGGGGAAGATGTCCTAGGGGGGAGATATCCTAGGGGGAGATGTCCTAGAGAGGGAGATATCCTAGAGGGGGAGATATCCTAGGGGGATATGTCCTAGAGAGGGAGATATCCTAGGGGGAGATGACCTAGGGGAGATGTCCTAGGGGGGAGATGTCCTAGGGGGGAGATATCCTAGGGGGGAGATGTCCTAGGGGGGAGATATCGTAGGGGGGAGATGTCCTAGGGGGGAGATATCGTAGGGGGAGATGTCCTAGGGGGGAGATATCCTAGGGGGAGATATCCTAGGGGAGATGTCCTAGGGGGGAGATATCCTAGGGGGGAGATATCCTAGGGGGAGATGTCCTAGGGGGGAGATGTCCTAGGGGGAGATGGCCTAGGGGGAATGTCCTGGGGGAAGTTATTATAGTTTAGTCCTTACGCTAACTATTGACAATATGGGAGTTTTATTTTAGAAAGTCACTTTTGAGTTGTTGTAGGAGAATTATTGAATGTTACAGCATGGATAGCCATGGCAAGAATACACCAACTGAGTTGTGGAACGGCATGATCCACCCACTCCTCAAAACAACCATCACTGGCGCCATCTGGTACCAAGGCAAGTCTCTTTTTATACAACTTTTAATCTTATTCATTTTGTCGCAGAATTTATCCATGTATCCGCATAATTAGCGCTTTTCTTCCACAAAAGATTGGGTATTGCGCTAATAATATGCATCAAGTTTGCTCAAACCTAAGCATTGGTAACTGTAACAAATAATGTGTGATAAATGGCTATGCTTAACACGCTTATTTAGTGCTTTTATTCCACAAAAGGTTGACATACATCAATAATCAGTGTCGCACCAATCATGCACATCAAGTTTGCACAAACCTATGTGTTGGTAACTGCAATGAATAAAATAAATAGCTACGCTTGACTTGATGCATTTCAGGAAAATGAGTCATGAGTCCCAAAAAATAGATTTTGAGATGTCATTATATTTGAAAAGATGAGATCAAGCTGATTCCAAGGATAGTAAACAGTCTAATAATCCCATAAGAATTTATAAATTTTAATTTTGATATTTTCGTTTTGAAAAAAAAATTCCAATAAACAATAAAGTAACTAAATCTAATCCATATGAAGACCTTTTAAAGGAAAGGATATCTTACATAGATTGTCCTGAAAATGGGTACATCGATTAACATAACTATAAGCCATAAACCCTCCAAAAATTAGAACATTCCAATAATGTGATCTTGTGAAAAAAAAAACACTTTTGAAAAATATTCCTGAAACACATATGTGCTGGACGTTTTGCACATTAATTGCATTCAATTGCCTATCGGGACCCAGGACCACAAATTCATGTCCACTTCCATGTATCTGTTTAATAGAAACAAAATTTGTATTCCTTACAATATACAATACAATGTCATTAACAATGTTGCAGGTGAATACAATGCTATGAGAATGGATAGCACACTGGATTATGCATGTAGTTTCCCAGCAATGGTGAAAGATTGGAGGAACAAATTTTATGCAGGAACTGATGGCCAGACTGAAAGAGAATTTCCTTTTGGTTTTGTGCAGGTAAAAAACAATTGGTTGTACCTGTATCTGTCTCACAGCAATCTTCACACATGAAGCTGCTCTCTTAGTTAACATCCCTCTAAAATTAAAGATTTTTGTTCCATTCTTTTTCCAACCCTTTTAAAACTCATTTAAACACAGTTTTGAAGGATTTCTTGTTATTGGATTCATAAAAGACCACAATTTGATTCATAAAAGTTTACTAGATGGCCCCCGTCTAAAGCGGTAATTCTCAGAATGTAGTTTCTATTCAATTCCTCCATCCCTTCTCCTGTTCTTTTTTCCTCCCACCTTCATAACTCTCCTCCCAACTGTAGCTGGGGTGACATTGCCCAGTAAAGCCCAGCTGCGATATGTGGGTCGAAGCATGTGCAATCTTCCAAATGGAATAGCATTAAAATAGCTTCAAAATCACTTCATTGAAAAATTATTTTGGGGAAATCAATACACAGGTAACATCACTTGAGATCTTTGTAAGCCATCCTGAAAGTAAGGGCCCTATACATGCAGCCAGTAAAAAGCCTTTTATAACAATTTTCGACAAGTTAGTCATAGCAGATATTGTGCATAGATAGATCAATCTAGAACATATTTCAGACAAAGGCCAGTTCAATCTAACATGATATAGTTGACATACAACTGGACTCTTTTTTAAATTTAACCTTAATCCAAGGGTTTTCCTTTTCTACTACAGGTAGTCTTAACTTGACACATGTACAATTGGGATGTGTTTCAGGAAAATGAGTCATAAGTCGCAAAAACTTGATTTTGAGATACTATTGTATTTGAAAAGATGAGATCAAGTCGATTCCAATGAGAGTAAACAGTCTAATAAAATAATAAGTATTTCTAGATTTCAAATTTGATATTTTCGTTTTAGAAAAAAAAGTTTCCAATATTTTTTGGGGTCATTAAACAGTAAAGTAACTAAATGTGGTCCATATGAGGACTTTTAAAATGAAAGGATATATTACATAGATTGTCTTGAAATTTCATACATCGATTGACATAAGTATGAGTGACACAGTCTCCAAAAATCCAATAATGTTGCTAATAATGTGATCTTGTGAAAAAAACACTTTGAAAAATATCAATTTTGCGACTTATGACTCATTTTCCTGAAACACATCACAATTTTCTTTACAATAGTTGGCAGGAATAGGTAGAAGTTATGATTATATTAGCGGGTTCCCATTCCTGCGCTGGAAGCAGACTGGAAGTCTTGGGACAGTGCCCAACACTAAACTACCCAGAACTTTCTTTGCTACGGCCATGGATCTACCTGACTTTGACTCTCCTCATGGCAGGTATGTATCATAGGATTACTGATTGAAATTAAGAACAGGTAGAAGGCTCTGTTTTTTTTGTTTTTTTAAAGGGTTTTATTCCTACATTCCTGCCATCTGGGCTTTTACATAGCTAAGACACATTTCACATTGACACTATTTTGTATTTATTTGGTTTTCAAATTAAATTCTAGTCATCATTAAATACACAGATGACTCTTTTTAACTTACCCTTTAACAATTAATATATGCCGTCTCAAATAAATGTGCTTTCATTTACTAAAAGGCCCATGAAGCATCTAGTCCTAATAAAAAAAATTAACAATTATTCTTTGTATAAAGATGTGTGAATAAAAGATCTTAAAATTTTAAAAGATCAATTGTTAAATACATTGTCTCCCTTTCTGCCTTAGCATTCACCCCAGGGATAAAGTTACAATAGCAAGGCGTTTGGTCACAGCCTACATGAGGGTGTTATTTGGGAACGGTCTGGATGACTTCTCACTCGTGCCCACGGCCTACCGCTACAGCCCCATCAAATACCAGCTGGACATCCAGTACAAGAGCAGGGACACCACATTCAAACTAAAGGGTACAAAAGGATTTGAAGTGAGTATGAATCGAGGATGGACATTTTGAGGAGATTTCAGTAATTCTACAGATGCAATGTGTTGCAGGAAAATGAAGTCACAAAATTGACTAAAGTCATTGGATCAAAGTTTTTTTGAAATTTGTATAGTTGTTTTTGCTACCGGGTTTGTTTTTCTTATTCTTTTATTCATTTAGGGCATAACGTTTACAATTACATCAAAACTGAAAAATACTGAAAGGGCCTCATTTGTATTTGGAGGACCCACACAACAATGTGGTGCCACTGATATAATCACAACATTTACACCCATAGTGAGAATAGTGAGATACAAGATTAAATCAATGATTGGCAGGTATCGGGTACAAACATAAACAACACATGTTTCATCAGTCTTAAAGGTATACACCACCATCATATGCACTGCTGCAGGTGGGAGTTCAAGGAACTAATGCATGGAAAATAAGGATACACAGTATTTTCTTCAAACTTTGTCAAGAGAAAGAACATGGTTGAGTGATAATAAAAAGCAAAAAAAATGGATTTCACCACATTTTTTTTTATAATTCTTGGGACCTTACTTAATGTCCCTTACCCTTTCCACAAGGTTTAGAGGTCTCCAACTTTTTTTCGATCATGGTAAGGTATGAATTTTTTTTGTTTAGTTTGTGAGATATGACCTCAAATAAATGTATAGAAAGTCTAAACTAATTAGGACTGGGTATTTTTTAAAAAACCCACATTTTCTCATAGAGTCCCATAGTAAAGCACTTTTCTTTTCAAGTCACCCTTAAAAAAACCAAGCGGGGTAACATATCATTTTTTTTTCATTTATTTATTTCTTCAGTAGTAAGGAACAATCCCTGAAAGTTTTATGGCATTCGGACTGGTCGTTTTTTTTTCATTGAACTGTCCTGTATACCTTTAAAATGGACCACCTTGGGGCTCCACTGAAACCAAAGAAAATAATTAATAAACATTTCATTTCCCCCAGGTCTGTTGCTCTGACTCATCAGATGTTCCATGTGAGCCCCAGGATCTGAGATGGACGCCTGCCCCTATAACAAAGGCTGACCAAGATGTGGTCAGTCTAAGTACAAGTGACTGCTCAGGGGAACAATTCATTCTTGGACATCGCTATGCATGGAGGACTAACCCCTGTCCCTACAAGGGCTGTGCACTCTACACTTCTGTCGACCAGTTCCCCTTACCTGTCTACCACAAGCTGGGCAAGCTCAGCGGTGATTCTCTGTGGCATAAAATAACTTATGAGTAATGTTTAAGCCAGAATGAGTAATTGCTTGATATTGTATGGTGGGATCTCTTTGTTGGAATATATTCATTTTTAGGGTGTCTAGTCCTTGTGGTTGTATGAATATATTACCAAATTACAGGACAGTTTAATAATTATATTGGTGCATTTCTTAGATCATCTCATTGCATATATTCAGCTACTTTACTCCTAATTATCCACTGTGAAATATTGAAATTTTTTTTTTTCAAAAATAAAAATATCTAACTAAAAAGATAAAAATTGAAAGAATGTTTGATGTGTCGATCGATCAATGGTTATTCCTTGTATATTATGGTTGTATAAAGATATTGACATCAGTCTATAACCTATTATATAATGACGGCAGATAAAGTATCAAACTGGTCGGATTTGAAAAACATCAGGGGTTTCAAAGTTGTACAATATAATATCAGATCTATTCTACCAAAAATTGATATAATTAAAAATGAGATCTTGAATAATAACATTGATCTAGTAGCCTTCACCGAGACCTGGCTAAAACCTGAGTTACCTGATTGTTTAATAGCTTCGAAGGGTTATGATATAATAAGATCTGACCGCTTACTAGGAAGTAGAGGTGGAGGTGTCTGTTGTTATGTGCGATCAGACTATAACTATAGTGTGATTTCGGCGGGTCTCATATCGAACAATAATAGCGAAATCTTGTCTATTTCAGTGAAGAAAGGGAACTCCTACTTTTAAAATATTAATAGCGTATAGACCACCGGCGGGGAACATTAATTCTTTCATTGTTGACTTACAGGATTGTAAAGAAGCGACAATTACGAACCCTAATAAGAAGCCGAATATTATTATCTGTGGAGATTTAAACATAGATATTGGGGTAAATGATAACAAAACGAAGGCCCTTATGCAATTTTGCGAGAGGAATAGTCTGACTGTTGCTCTTAGAAAAACTACCAGATATGGTCTACTAAAGGATTCGGTTTTGGATCTCTTCCTAGTACAAAGTAGTATAGAATACTCAGCTAATACAATCGCTTTCTCACTATCGGATCATGAACCCACTTTCATTATTCTGAAACGCCACAATCAGCCGAGTCCGAAAATTAAGATAGTAGGGAGAGACTTAAGAAATTATTCTAAGGTAAATCTAGAAACAGAGTTAAGAAAATTTAGATGGGATGACTTTTACCATAAAAGCAACCCCAATGACTGCTGGAGTGCTATGTTTGAAATTATATTAAAGGCGACAAACATAATTGCCCCGATAAAAACTTTTAAAGAAAAGCATGTACCACCTCTATGGTATACTAATGAGGTCAGAGATCTACATAGAGAGAGGGAAAGGTTGTATAAAATTGCTAATAAATCTAAAAGGGAAGACGATATCAGACAGGCCAGATCGGTGCGAAATGCTTGTAATCAGTTAATAAAAAGCCTTAAGTCTGACTACTATCGGAACCTACTATTTACTCATCGAAAGGACTCGAAAAAATTTTGGAGAGTAATAGGAGATATAACAGGGAAAGATGAGAAGCTAATTAAGCAGTTAAAGATTGATGACGTAATGACAGAGGGAACTGATTTGGTTAACTCTGTAAATGAGTACTATTGCAAAGTTGGTTCGGACATAAACCAGAAAATTAAGGACACTGCTAGGACCCCTATAATAGAAAAGGTTGCTGTACCATGGGCAGATCATGAAATCGACGATAATAGTCTAAATAAAATATTAAGAAACTTAGATAGTAGTAAGAACTCTGGTTGTAGAGATATTAGTTCAAAGATCTACAAGGACGCCTTCTTAATACTTCACGAGCAACTAAAGTTCCTTCTTAATCTCTCTCTGAGTAGTGGCATTTTCCCTAATGTTTGGAAAACAGTGATGGTTAAATTAATACCAAAGGTAAATATCCCGAAATCACCATCAGATACAAGACCTATCTCACTGTGTCACATTGGCGGAAAGATATTGGAGAAAATAATAGTACCTCAGATGCACCGATATTTAAATGAAAACAATATTATGAATACAGAACAATTTGGTTTTCAGCAGGGTCGCTCCACTATAGAATGCTTAACAAAATTTATCTCGGATATTAATCTAGCTAGCCATAATAACAAGTTTACTATTGCGTGTTTTATTGACTTCTCGAAAGCCTTCAAATCTGTGGTTCCCTCTATATTATTAGACAAATTAAAAGAATGTGGGTTTTCAAATCAGATTATTAGATGGATGAAATCATATTTGAACAATAGTCAACAGTATATTAGAAATGGTGAATTCATCTCGGACACCTCGGATATTGAGTATGGGGTACCCCAAGGGTCTGTTTTAGGACCTGTATTATATTTATTGTATGTAAATGATATTAAACACCTGCCAATTGTCAGTAGATGTCTACAATACGCTGACGACACTGCATTATATTTTTCTGGATGTAAAATCGAAGAATGTGAAACGAAAATGAATGATGAGTTACGGAAATTTAGCAACTGGTGTAAATCAAATAAGCTCTTAGTCAATACAAAGAAAACAAAGTGCATGCTATATGGGAAAAAAAAATGTAAAATGAAAGATATTACTATCATATTAGATGGAGAAGAGATTGAGCAGGTAACGAAATACACCTATTTAGGTCTAATTATTGATCAGCACCTCACGATGCTACCACACTTAAATGGTATGATTAGTAACATTAATACAAAATTATATTTATTTAGAAAAATCAGAACGAATCTTACTGATAAAGCTGCGCTTGATATTGTAAAATCAAAAATTCTATCCCTATTTGATTATGGTCTATTTGCATTTTACTGTATAAACAAAAGTAACATAAGGAAACTACAAACTCTACAAAATAGATCTTTGAGAGCAGCAATGCCATGCCTGAATGAAGAAAGTAATGAGCGTCTATGGCGAGAATGTAATACTATGACTATTGAAAACAGAATCATGTTTAATATTGGTAAAATAGCTCACAGAGAAGTTTATATATTGAAGAACTATGAAGAGCCAATCAGACCAACAAGAAGAGCAGATGCGCCAACCATGAGGACCTTACAAGTGCGTACGGATGTTGAAGCGAGATGCCTATACAATAGTATCAGAACAATTTGGAATTTATTGCCTGCCCATCTAAGATCCCAGGGTGACCCATTAATATTCAAATCTATCCTCAAAAAACATCTAATGGACAATCAATAAAATTGTATAAAGAGAGTATGTATATAAGGACCCCTTCTTGCCCCGCCCTGTCTGTATACTACTGATGATACTAGCAAAAAAGGCTATGATTGTACTCAAACAGAAATGAGTCTGTATATATTATCGGATCGGATTGTAAATAATTGGATAAACCATGCTGGTAAAAATGTATGTCATTAAGATTGTTACAAATGAACTCACTTGAATACTTGTATATCGATCATTCTCACATATTGAGCGCAATGAACGTCTTCCATTACTCGCTACGAACGAATAGATATGACACAAATAGTCTGTACTACTCCCATTTCATCTACATTATTTCTTTTACTTCATTCACCTCATCACCTCATTATTTATCATGACGTGACAAGTACTTGTAAATATTGTATCAGATTGCTATGTTTAGCACACATATATTAAAATAAAAAGAACGATATAAGTTGGTATAATTATCAAGCCCTACTACCAATTGTTAAATAAATAGATTACAGGGGCTCTTATGAAAATCAGTGTAAATTGAGATGTCTCCTGTACGAAATAAAAATATTTGAACAAAAAAAAAAGTACTTATTAGATGTCCTTAATGTTTACATTCATTTGAATTGGCTTGGTCTCATCTTTTCAAATATGGTGATATCTCAAAATCCATATTTTGCGACTTATGACTCATTTTCCTAAAACGGATCACAATTGTGGAGGAGTTATTATGTGATAGAAAATAAGACCACTAAGCTCTTGAAAATCTCTAGAAATAATGGTATGTGTTTGTAATAAAAGAAGGCTCATGAAGGGCCCTGATGTCTGGATTGGTCACAATATTTGGCTCACTATTAAGAAACAAATAATTGTCACTAACACTTGTAACGCTCTTGTCACTTGTTGCTAGCTACCACTGTCAATTTGTTGATCACACTAAATGGCAATGGCAATTTGTTGACTAAAGCTGATGTTGATTGTTGATTTGTTGATTCAAGACAGCAGAATGCATAACATTGTCACAAAGTGCAACCAGAAATGAGTATGATCCACATGCCAACTGCATGTGGTCAACTCATTCATTACACACATATGGCATGAATCAGAGGTCCTTTTTGAAAGGTCAAATAACACCTATGTGCTATTTGAGCCAAATATCAACAAGATCGATGGAAACCAAGGTAAAATGCTATCAAAATCAACTTTTCTTGCTGATTAAGTATGTAATAAATATCCAATAGCACTCTGTTCAGTTTGTAATCAATCTCAACATCGGGTCAAATTTTATCCCCTCCATTATGCCATTGGGTATAAGAATGTGTACCTTCCAAAATTAATTTAAATCAATTTTGAGATAGTTGTGGATATTCATCTGGATCTTATTGTTAATAAAGTTCTGGAAGGCCAAAACTCAATCATGAATCAATTATTATGGGATTAATTTAATGTCCTGATGTTTGGTGTCTGAGGCTGTTGTTGGAAAATAAACCCCAATGCCCGTCAGGGCCGGGGGGTTGATTTTCAAACAGCAGCCAAAGACACCAAACCGAGGGCCATTAATCCCTTTAGTAGACCATCCTTGGATTCAATTCTACTGTTTAAACACATTTCAACAAACATTAGACCCTTTAAAAATCGTTTTAGATGTACTTATGGCATGACAAACTGAAATAAATTATCTTGTCCAGTCGACTACATAGGTTACTATTTTACTTCTTACAAAGAATGCCACCTTTATAACGTCCAAATCACCCAGTTTTACACAATTTAAACTATCATCTTCTTGTATTTAGTTAAATTTAGTTCTGTAAAACCGTAACACGTAATAATAACTTCACAGCATCGCTTATATGTACCGCACACTCTCCGTTCCATAAACAAACAAACCTTCCACTTTTTACATGCAACTGACAGAGCCCGGACACTGGTGTCCTGAAATCATAGAGCCCAGACGGTAGAGCCTACCCTACTAGTAGCTCCCACTGCTTAGGCACTACTGTCCATAGGCCCAAGTGTCCAGGGCTCTAATGTTGCGCGCCCAAACCAACATGCTTCCGGGTGTTAGTTCGCTTACGCACAGTCTGTGCCACCAAAATTGAAGCAAACACAGAGCAGAAGTTTTGCAGAGCCGGGCCTCTTTAGCCTGGTTGCCGCTGGGCGACAGCTGTTGTAGGACAACATTGCTTGCATGATGTCTACTGTTGTCACGTTATGACGAGGCCTAGGCTTTAACTACTGAAAAATGGCTAATATTTCCATCGGAAACAGTGGAGGAAAGACCTTTAGCTGACCAGGACTTTAGTATCATTGATACACGTTCCAAAATGAACGCGGAATCGACAACAAACCACTATAGGTGATGAGGTAAGTCAATGTATGTGGAAACGCGGTAACCACTGCCAGCTATTATAATTAACTACATCCGTAAAATAAGTTACTTCATCCGCTCAAATAATTTATTAGATCCGCTCAAAACAGTAATTTATCACTATCCACAACCCCAGCAGAAGCCAAAGATCGGCTACTAATGATGATCAATTAGTATATTATATCAATTTGATATACTTACTTATGAAAGATTTTTGTTTGATTTTCAGAAAATGAACAAGTCACCTTCACCAATCTTCTAAAAAAACCTACCAAATTTCAGACGAAAATTACGTTCAAAATGCAAACAAATTGCTAGAAACAATGCAATGCTAAATATTTTCAAATTTGCCTAGTTTTGACCAAATAGCAGTCTAATATAACAGATTTTACTGTACAGCTGCAAATGGTACATTCTTTGAATATTTGACCCATATATGGAATCGTATAGCTTCAGCCATGTGGTTATAAATAGATTGACTGTGCACGTGACCAGTGGTCATTCTAGCCTGCGAAGTTTGAATGCAGGATCAGTTGCTGAACAGACTCAAACAAGAGAACATGAACATTTCTGTGCCCCCTTTATATTCTCTGCCTTGAGTGATTTCATAGTATGTGCAATGAATAGGCGTGGTCATTGGCATATTATAAATTATTTAGATGATTTTCTCCTGATCGGATCTTCCTTCCAAGAATGTCAGAGGATGCAAGTGGACTTGATTATGTTACTGGGAGACCTTGGGTTCCTAGTCAGCTGGGGTAAATGCACCTCGCCTTCCGTTATACGGGTCAGATTTTCAGAAAATGTACAATTCAACTTCTCCAATCCTCTCAAATAACGCAAATTTCAGACGGAAATCAAGTTCAAAATACAGTTCAACCTAACCAAACAGATTGCTAGAAGCAATTCAAAGCCGAATATACTCCAATTTACCTAGTATTGACCAAATTGCAGCCCAATTTAGCAGAATTTACTAAATGTGTTCAGCTGCCATCTGTACATTTTCTGAAAATCTGACCCATATCTACATTTTGGGGCATCAAGTTCAAGATCTGTGACATGACTCTTTGAACAACAATATTATAGTTTGTGTAAATGATTTATGTTAATCAAATGCATGATGGGAAACATGTGGACTAGTGTTATGGAAACATGGATATTGAAGAGCACCAACAACTATCCCATAAAGAACATGGCATGTTTTCTAGATAGATTTTATACTGTAGCATTAGTCCCATAATTCTGTGTGAATCTCGATTCAAAATGGTGGCTATGCAAATCCCCTATTATAGAATGGATCCTATAAAGGTCAAGGCCATTAAACGCCGGCTGATGTTAAGCATAGACAATGTGATGTCACTCGTTTTTACACCATACTATTATAAATCTACAATTTTCACATTTACGTTTTGGTTTTACGTTTTAAAATTAAGGGCTGGGGGCTTAAAGACTGGGTCAGAATGGTTTTCTCTTTTCCATTTAAGCTCAGTATGCGCAGATGGCACACGCCTATGTACTCCTAATATCCTTGATGAAGCGCTAATGAGCCCTAAACGTCAGACCTCTCAATAATTATAATAAACAAACCTACAACTCACCCTCCCGTCCCTGTCCTCCTTGGGTTAAATCCAAACCATGACACATGTATAGTAATTGTTTGGGGGGGAACATCTTTATTGAACAGAATCCTGCCGTCTTGGCTATACATCACTAAACATGTTTATGCAGTTGGTTGGCATAGGCAGAAGGCATATGCTTCTATATCTGAGCGGCAAATGGTCACATGACATTTCCGGAAGTGGTGGTTGCTGTGACAACAACACAACCGCCTAAATACCCGTATTCAAAAGCTGGACTTAGAGTTGGTTACATGCAATTTTTTTTTCTTTTCTCTTACACTCATGGAGAAATTGTCATCGAGAGAATTATACATGGCTGAGCCAAAAATAAATAAATATTTTTCTACAAATATCTTGACTTATTGTTCGCTTGATATTGTTACTTGTACGATAACATCTTTCTTCCTAAAAATAATAGAACCCTAGGGAATAATATACAGTTTAGAGGTTTTTCACTGGTAAGATCTTACAATCGATACATATTAGAATTCAACAGTTGGGTTAGTTAAACAATTCTGTGAAGTCATAGTAATTATTGGAGCATGGAGGTTGCCCTGTTTTCCAGCTAAGATATCACCCCACCGAGACGTCACAGCCATTCAACTGTGGAAGGTAGGACGTACTGCGCATGTCCAACCTATTTACTTCCTGTTAATCTTCAAAAGAATCCACAGGTTTTGGAAAAGACAACCATCATCATCACAGCACATTCCACGGTAAGAACTCAAGCTCACATCACATTTAACAGTCTTAATGCAAGTAATACTAAGATATGTAGTAACTATTTTATAACTATAGAATATATCTATGTTGTGTTCATTGAAATGAGGTAAACATCCATTTTCTTTAGCTACTAGGAAGTGGTGCATGATCCAGAATGTGTACAGAATCAAGTCTAACATTGGCATATTATACAAAAAGATAGAAGGTGCAAGATATACTTAGATGATTAATTTGAATCATAACCTCATGAATTATGCTTTAGATGCTCAGATGTTCGACATAGTTTGGTAGAATTATTATGTTTACCCCTTAAAACTAATTAATAGCTAATTGATTAGCCGGGAGTTTTGAAAAAAATAGTAATGTGTTTTAACAAAATAAATCCTTTTAAATTTGCAATCAAATCAAGTCATGGAGCTGTGAGTAACAGATAGTAGAGTCAATATGTGATGTGTTTCAGGAAAATGAGTCATAAGTCGCAAAATTGATATATAAGTGTTTTTTTGACATGATCACCTTATTGGAATGTTCTGATTGTTGGTGGGTTGATCACTTATACCTAAATCAATTGATGTATTTAATTTCAGGACAATCAATGTAATATATCCTTTGGTTTTAAAGGTCCTCATATGGAGTATATTTGGTTACTTTACAGTTTATTGACCCCCAGAAATATTGGAAACTTTTATTTTCAAAAACGAAAATATCAAGCATAAAATCTAGAAATACTTATAAGATTATTAGTCTGTTTACTATCATTGGAATCAGCTTGATCTCATCTTTTCAGATATAATATTATCTAAAAATCTATTTTTGCGACTTATGACTCATTTTCCTGAAACACATCACATATAAGCTCAAAAATAGCCCTACCTTGAACAAATTGCAACAAAGCATTTTATGATTGTTTCTAGTAATTTCAGATGTACTGAACAACATATCAAAAGTTGGACAAAATCGGAGCATGGGAAAGTACTAAAAAACGCAAAAAACAAAATGGCTGCCTCTACTACTTTTAGGCACCAAAACCAAAACTCCTATGAACATATAATGTTATATCTCAGCTCCTTTTAGCACTATACCCATGTGTTATAGCACTTTTTTTAGCTTTGAAGGCTAGAGGAATCCATTTCTGAAAGAATTTTTTGATTCCAAGGTCATTTTCAAGGTCAAAATCCAATATGGCTGCCACCAGGCAATGAGAAAGTCATATCTCAGCTCCTGTTAGCACTAGATCCATGTATAATACTACTTTTTCTAGGTTTTTGTTCATGAGGATTCTATTTCTGAAGTTATTTTGGGGTTTCAAGGTAATTTTCATGGCCCAAATCCAATATGGCTGCCACTCATAATTTTAGATGCAATAACTCAGGGTAAAATCAAGCTAGAATGACATATATCAGCTCCTGCTAGCACTATAACCAAGTATGATATCACGTTTCCTAGGTTTTGAAGCCCAAGGAATCCATTTCCACAATATTCTTTAAGTTTCTAGGTCATTTCATAGGTCAAAATCCAATATGGCTGCCACTGAAATGGGAATGTCATATCTCAGCTCCTGTTAGCACTACATCCATGTATAGTACCACTTTTTGTAGGTTTTGATATCTATGGATTCCATTTCTGAACTCTTTTTATTGCTTCAAAATTATTTTCAAAGTCAAAATCTAATATGGCTGCCTCCGGGAATACAGAATACCTTATAACATCTCAGGTCCCATAAGCACCAAATGTATGACTAATAATACCTTTTCTAGGTTTTCAGGTGGAAGGAATTGATTTCTGAAGTTAGTTCCCTGTTTAAAGGTTATTTTCACTATCCAAAGTTATGGTTTTAACTCTCTAATTTAAATGAAGAGGGGACACCTAAAATGTGTGTGATCATATAATTTGTGAATTGATGTGTTCTAGGAAATGTTTTTTCACTGAGTACACCAAGTTGGCAAGACATGATGCATTTACTTTATAAGGATTGTAGTCATCCAGGGGAATCTTCAGTACAGTTTTTCCCAATAATCAACATGAATCCAGGGGATAAAATCTGTTATGTATTTTGTCCACCCTAGATCATCTAAGCAAACTTGCATTAGGACAACATGCCAGCTATTATTACTTTTGACCAACCACCATTTTGGAAGCCTTCTGAGATAGCAAATGCTGTTCCAGAGAACAGCCCTATCAGGAATGTAGTGCTATTACTTGGGAGTTTCCATACCTTAATGAATGTATGGGTGCCATTGGAACTTTGAAGGTGGAAAGTGGACTGAGGGAGATTTTGGAGACAGTGTATGGTGTAAATGCTGTTGTACACATGATCAGCGGAAAGACAGCATAACAAGCCTTTTGTGGACACCTGCTGGTGAATCAATGTCTTACACATCAGATTGTTTTTAGAATCATAGAAGATGATCTTGAATTTCAAGACCAAGTGCTTGAACTTGAACACACTGATAGGGACTGGGGTAAGTAACTTAAGAGTCTTCATTGAAATCAGATTTTATTCCCAGCATTGACAAAACTCTTACCCTCAAAACTAGCTGCACTAGCTGCATGAACTAGCTGCAACCTCCCAAACCAGCAAGCTGTGGGTGAACTACATGTACCTGATGGGAATTGCTCGTGGAATTGTTGCTGCTGATCAAATGGGGTCAGGGGAATTGCATCTCAGTGCCATCTCAGCCTACTTGCTAATATTTGCTGCCTCTGGCCATTCAAATTATCTTAAGTTTCCTTGTCTGTATATCTCAATTATTTCACACCATTTTGGGATGATAAATCACTACACAATATTATCACAGGGATTCATGCAAATGAGGAGTTCAATGTAGATGTTCTGTTTGCAATAGGGACTGAAATAGTTGGTGAAATTGTAAGAGAAATTCCAGGGTAAAGACACTAGCATCCAGCAGGGCAGCCAGAGTTTCTGAAGACAGTACCATTGACCCAGCATTGTTACTCCAGAGATTTCTAGTTGAAACACAGACAGGTAAACTCCAACTACAGGAAGTGATGATCTATGCACTCTGTCCATATGCAATGTCTTTGTTTGAAGCTAAATCACTGGGGGATCACTTCAGCACCGATTAGGGTGGACAGAGTGGACAGTTCAATAGTTGATGACTATGCTTCATTCACTGTCACTATGCAAGAGACACTGTAGTTTTTTTTTATGGTTATGGGGGTGGCCCAAGCATAAAAGATTGTACACCTCCTCATTGGGTAGGAAATTGGAATGCCTACAAGGTGAACATAACAGGGGCAACCAAATCTGTTGGGAAAAAGGAAATCTTTCTGTCAAATGAGGAGAACATGCAGGCAATGATCCAGCTAATGATAGAATCCACCACCCACATCAGAGCAGACAGAGATCTCATTATACTCTTGCTCTACCATGTAATTGTAAGAAACTGCACTGAACTTTATTACTGCTCAGACAAGGCAAGAACATCAGCCTATAATATCAAGTCCTAAAGCAGATTGTTGGTGGGGAAGCCTGTAGTGATTTGTTGTTTCTCCTTGCCTTTACTGGATGTGACTCAACATCCAGAATATATATGGGATTGGGAAAAAGAAACGGTTTCGAAAGAATTATCAAGAAAGATAAGGGAATAAGAGACTTCTCAAAAGCATTCTGTTCACCAGAGTGATGCAAGAATAATGTGGCATCCAATGATTGTAGGGCAATGGTAGCTTTGTTTAATGGAAAACAAAATGACTCTCTGGCATCTATCAGATACAATATTCCAAGACTTTTGTCTCCCCTGAAAGACTGCCACCAACCACCTCAGCCCGTATATTTCACTCCCTGCAGACATACTACCAGGTTATGGAGTGGATAGGCAGGAGTGATGAAATGGAGCAATCTGAATGAGGATGGAGGGTTAAGAGAAAAAGGTCATTCCAGTAGTGACTGACAAAAGCCCTGCTACTGAATTACTAAGTCAAATGGTTCACTGCAACTATTTTGGAGGGTGTCATACATTAAGGGTTACCTGCCAAAAGCATGGGCTAGATAAGAGTGCACCAGTGCATGTGGGCATTGTCAAGTTGGGAACTGTGAAAATATGACAAATGAACCAGTGAATAAAGAGGATGATCAAGACTGTAAATTCTATATTTGACATTCTCTGCTTGTAGCCATCTTCTTGTTTATTCATGATTCATTTGTCTTCATTTGAAAAAAAGGATTTAATTTATGAAATAACTTTTGACCTTGAAACTGATCTTATATTATAACAGAAAAAATAGATTTCACATAAAGATTCCTCATACAGTATATATAGAAAATTACACGTGGGTTTAGTGCCAATAGGAGCTGAGATATGAAATTCTTGTTTCCTGCTGCAGGCCATATTGGATTTGGGCCATGAAAATTACCTTGAAACCCAAAAATAACTTCAGAAATGGAATCCTCATGAACAAAAACCTAGAAAAAGTAGTATTATACATGGATCTAGTGCTAACAGGAGCTGAGATATGACTTTCTCATTGCCCGGTGGCAGCCATATTGGATTTTGACCTTGAAAATGACCTTGGAATCAAAAAATTCTTTCAGAAATGGATTCCTCTAGCCTTCAAAGCTAGAAAAAGTGCTATAATACATGAGTATAGTGCTAAAAGGAGCTGAGATATGACTTTCTCATTGCCCGGTGGCAGCCATATTGGATTTTGACCTTGAAAATGACCTTGGAAGCAAAAAATTCTTTCAGAAATGGATTCCTCTAGCCTTCAAAGCTAGAAAAAGTGCTATACATTGGTATAGTGCTAAAAGAAGCTGAGATATTACATTCTATGTTCATAGGAGTTTTGGTTTTGGTGCCTAAAAGTGGTAAAGGCAGCCGTTTTGTTTTTTCCATTTTTTTGTACTTTCCCATGCTCCGATTTTGTCCAACTTTTGATACGTTGTTCAGTACATCTGTTATTACTAGAAACAATCATAAAACGCTTTGTTGCAATTTGTTCAAGGTTAATTGCTATATTGACTCTACTAAGATATATTCCATGCAAAATTAATGCATTTCGATTTAAATTGATCACCTAATGAAGGTTTATGGTTGGAACCGAGATATCAACATGCACCCGATACCAATGTGTACAATATGTTTTGCTACATAGCTGGGTAATTAATGAGTTGATTTAAAAAAACTCTTGGTATATATTATTGTATTATAGTACACCACCCAATGACAAATAAATGGCTTAGAACTGGAAACTATGGACAGGGGAACACTTGAATGTGTACACGTTGGTATCGCCACTTTTTGGGGACATTTCTGACTTTTTGAAAAAATACTAAAACGTCAAAGAAATATTTTTACAGGAATTTGATATTATACATGTGCAATAACAACTAATATAGGAAGACATTGCGATGCAAAGAGTTAACTTAAAGGATTTCTTTATATATCAATTTGTATCACGTTGGTATCGCATAGGTTCTTCCGTTATTCAAACCGTCATAACTTTTTTTTAAGAATTGACCCGAAGTATACAATTAAAACCAGTCGTTCTCAAGACATTGGGGAACAACAGAGGCAAAATTAAAAAAAATGGACAAGCAGTTCTTGTGCTAAGAACACTTCAACCCAATATATAGCTGAAAATGAATGGAAGGCAAGGTTTATCATGTGCGAGTATAATAATTATAATAATCAAATGAACAAATAATGTGCTGGTACAAATTGCAGATAGGAAGAAGCGATTCTTGCTTGGTGATTTTGTTTATAATTTTTATAATAATTTTGTATAATTATGTTTCATATGTTTCTATATTTCTAACATCAGCAGTGGTATTATTCCATAAAGAGGCTGTTTTGAATTGTATATAGTGTTTTTATAAGACGTCTGTTTTGGTTTTTCTATTTCCAATATAGGAGCATTCCATTGTTTTTTTTCTGCCCCCTCATTAAATCGCCTGCGGCTAACACAGTGGTTTTTCATGGATACTTTTCACCATCCCCCTCAATTACCATGAGGGTCAGATTTTCAGAAAATGTTCAGAAAATTGGCAGCTCTACATATTTAGTAAATTCTGCTCAATCTGTATACAAAATTATGAATACCGAGTATATCTGGGTATATTTGGTATCACATTGATTTAAAGAATCAGTTCTGTTATGTTAAACTGTATTTTGAAGCTCAGTTTTGCCTTAAATGTGGGTTATTTGAGAGGATTGGTGAAGGCGAATTGTACATTTTCTGAAAATCTGACCCATGAGGATAATGGGAGATTGAAGTAAAGCTAAGATGCGATGAATCAGTGGGTATGTCTAGTGTTGGAATGTTCTGATCGTTAGGGAGTGTGTCACTTATAGTTATGTCAATCGATGTATCAAATTTTAGGACAATGTGTAGTAGCCTAGAGTGTGGAATCTGGTTACAGTGGTGGCCTTTGAGAATCAGTCAACCTCGGTGGTGCAATGGTAGCATGTCCGCGCGCATAGCGGGAGATCCCTGGTTCAATTCCCGGTTGAGGAAGACAGTTTTTCGGGGGTCATTACAAATGTATGTAATATATCCTTTCGTTTTAAAGGTCCTCATATGGACTACATTTAGTTGCTTTACTGTTTATTGACCCCCAGAAATATTGGAAACATTTTTTTCATAAACGAAAATATCAAACTTAAAATCCAGGAGAGTGTGGGCCCGCTAGAGTTGATTCTTGGGCTATTTGCTTCTGGATTATTTTGTTTTAGATATGGAATATAACCCTACCGACCCCCCCCCCCCCCCAACACACACACACGCTCTGCTGTTATAGAAAAGCTGGGTACAGCTGCTCCTCGGTGCAGCAGTACCCAGCGCTTGTAGTGGAGGTAGCGCACTGTGTCTTATTACACTTGTTGGTCACACCTCTGCTGAGACATGACCAACTGCGCTGGTAGTGGTAGTGGGTGAGTGGGCCTCTTGGCTGTTGTATCAAGTGTTTGGGCTCTTCTATCAAGTGTGCATTGGGTGGAGGAAGAAGGTCTCAATGGCCGGATTGAACATGCCAAGATGAAAATTAGCCGATGAATTTATAGACATTGTTTATCGCGTGAGAACATTTTGCTAAATCTGCCTGAGCAAAAGTGTACAGAAATGGTACATTGGACAATTGTAGGTAATATTATACATAAATGATCTAAATAATGTAGTAAAAAATAGCGAAATACAACATTTCACAGATGATACTGTGATATATAGTTCTAGAGATAGAAATTCAGACTGCATAACTAGCTTGCAGGAAGACTTAAACAGGGTGGCAATTTGGTGTGCCAGAAACAAAATATCATTAAATATTAAGAAATGCATGACAATGACGATATGTTCAAGACCACCTAAGAAAACTGTGGACAAATATGACATATGTGCCCAACAACTTGAACAAGTTAAGTGTTATAAATTCTTAGGGGTAGACATTGATGAAAACTTAAACTTTAAGACATTTTTGAACAAGAAAATTGCAGTTCTTAGGAACAAAGTTAAAGCACTATCTAAACTGTATGGTATATGCGATAAGAAGACAATGTTAATGATTTATAAGGTAACAATATTGCCTCATATAGATTACAGGGACATTTTTTATCAAGCAGCGCCTGTAAACTATCTAGAGAAGCTCCAAACAATTCAAAACTCTGCTTTGAAAATTTCTTTGAAGCTTTCAAAATACACCAACATGAAAGCCATTCATAAAGAAGTAAATTTCTCGTCACTGGATACAAGGAGAAATGCTCACACACTTGAGTTGGCATTCAGGAGAGCATTGTCGCCTTAAAATGTTGACGATCGAATGGTTAACCTAAGAGGATTAAGTAATGGAAAAAAACTAAAAGTGCCATTACCAAGAAATGAAAAGTTCAAAAAGTCATATATGGTCAATTCTCACGAAACGGGCCCACGGGCTCTGCCTGGCATCCATGGGTGATATATTGAAAGGGGAAAACAGTGTACAAATATAAATTATATTAACAGATGCAGCACCGATAGGGCTTTCAGGGGATGTATGGTTTTGTGTATCTAGAATGAATAATAAATGTTTTATGGGCAATAAACATGCTAAAATCGACCATTTTTCAATGAAGATATACAAAATCTTATGAAAACGATCACCACCAAGTCATACAGTAGAACATATAATTATATTTTCTGTTTGTAATTATACCCCAATCTATTGGCTATGTACCACAACTAAGATATATGATCATGAAATATTTTTTACTTCTCCTATTTCCATCTTTATTTTTGTGAATTTTGTGTGTTGCATTCCAACGCCATTTTGATGAGCTTATCTAGTTATGAAAAATAAATATTTAGTTATTACTATTATGCCCAAATCGCTCCCCAAGAGTATTACTTTGTATTAAAATATTAAAAAAGGATCTAAATACAACAGTGTTTACGCCCGACCTGAATGAGTGACAAAATTCCAAGTTGGGGAATTCCTAACGTTGGGTTCCAACGCCCTTCATTTACATTACCCTCTTTACAATTATATAGATTAATCAATGAAAAAATAACAGTTAAAGAATCGATATATTATTACTACTTTATCACATTTTTAGGGGCTTATCATGCAAAATTGCCATTAATTATTTGCTATAAAGTGAAAGCAAAAGAAGGCTCTGATATACCCTTGGGCCAAAAGTGTTGTTATTGGATTTTAGTAGGATAATAACGAACACTTAAGAGTTGATATCACTTGTACACTGCTATGGCTGATAGACGGCTTTGAAAACGATACATTATACAACATGTTATACTCCCTTCTGCTATAAATGAATATGTTATACAACACAATATAAAGGAAACTGAAGTAAATGAGTTGATTATTGACTCTCATTCCTATGCGGATGCTTTATGACAGTGGCTGGCACTGCTGAATAGAATGCTACATGTTATCACAGCTGGGCACTTTTACCTAACTTATCCAGTGGGCCTTATCTCATTTCAACAGGGGGTCTGCTTCAGTTTTAAAGACAAGGTAGATGAAAAAAAATGATAAAAAAACAAATTCTGTCCTAATGGGATTTTAATGACATTTGCGGTTTGGAGCTTTTCAATGGCATTTTGCAGTCAGGAGCAAGACCCTAGACAAGGTAGATGAAATAAAAATGATAAAAATAAAATTCTGTCCTAATGGGATTTTAATGACATTTGCGGTTTGGAGCGTTTCAATGGCATTTTGAGGTTGGGAGCAAGACCTTGAGCAAGGTAGATGAAAAAAAAATGATGAAAAAAAAAATTCTGTCCTAATGAGATTTTAATGGGATTTTAATGACACTTTCGGTTTGGAGCGTTTCAATGGCATTTTGCAGTTAGGAGCAAGACCCTAGACAAGGTAGATAAAAAATAATGTTGAAAAAAAAATTCTGTCCTAATGAGATTTTAATGGGATTTTAATGACATTTGCGGTTTGGAGCGTTTCAATGGCATTTTGCAGTTAGGAGCACCTAGACAAGGTATATGAAAAAAAAATGATAAAAAAAAATTGTCCTAATGGGATTTTAATGACATTGCGGTTTGGAGCATTTCAATGGCATTTTGCAGTTAGGAGCAAGACCCTAGACAAGGTAGATAAAAAAAATGATGAAAAAAAAAATTCTGTCCTAATGAGATTTTAATGGGATTTTAATGACATTTGCGGTTTGGAGCGTTTCAATGGCATTTTGCAGTTAGGAGCAAGACCCTAGACAAGGTAGATAAAAAAAAATGATGAAAAAAAAAAATTCTGTCCTAATGAGATTTTAATAAAATTTTAATGACATTTGTGGTTTGGAGCGTTACAATGGCATTTTGCAGTTAGGAGCAAGACCCTAGACAAGGTAGATAAAAAAAATGATGAAAAAAAAAATTCTGTCCTAATAAGATTTTAATGGGATTTTAATGACATTTGCGGTTTGGATCGTTTCAATGGCATTTTGCAGTTAGGAGCCGCTAGACAAGGTACATGAAAAAAAAAATGATAACAAGAATTTGGCTGTGACCAATGAGAAAACGGTTTCCCTACTGCAGTTTCTACTATCTAGAACTCCCCCCCCCCCCCCATCTCCTCCAACACTCCACGCGGGAAAAAGGCTATTATGCGTTGTCTAGGACTCTAGTTGTCATGGAGCGTTACTAACGTTGTGAAAATTAGAAGACGTCACCACGTACATTATATTGCGTTGTGATCGGCATCGATAGGCCTATGGCTCCGTCTATGGCTACTTTCCCTTCAAACTTCCCTAAATTCCACCAATATTACAAGTGTTGATGAAATCAAATGTAAGCCCATAGCCATGGCATAGGGGTAGAAAAGCATGCTCTTTCAGAATTTGAACATATTGGCAATGTATTTCAAATAGAAATAGCGTTTTTTATCATTTCGCCGGAGCGTAATTTCCCCGCGATGTGCCTGCCACAAAATGAACAATCGGCTCTACGCATTTAGTAAATCTTGCTTATTTACTCTGAAAAATGACAAATACTAGCTATATCTGAGTATATTTGGTGTTACATTGATTGAACGAATCAGCTAATACGATATTAGACAACCCAGTTTTGCAGGAGGATCATATTTTTTTCCCTGTTGAGTCCCATACTGTCAACGATTTGTCAACAGCAGCTGGGGAAAGGCCGAAACTTATTGTTCAATGGTAACAGTACAGTTTCCCTCGTATCTACCTTATTTAAACACCAATGTTGAGAAACATAAATATTTTGGGGTAGAAAAGCACACTCTTTCATAATATCAACATCTTGACAATGTATTTCGATTAGAAATAGCAATTTTTTTCAATTTTCGGGAGCGTAAAATCCCCGCGATGTGTACGCAAGTGCGTCGGAAATTCAGGTGAGAACAGGCGGAGTCGGGTTTTCCTTATAAGGGGGCGACGCGGACGCCCAAAGAACAGGCGGCAAAAACTGGAACCTATATAAGGTTTCCCAGTTGCCAGTACGAGCGCCTTCCGCGCTCGTACCGCCTTCGGCGGGGGAAACCTTAAAAAAAAAATTGTCCTAATGGGATTTTACTGACATTTGCGGTTTGGAGCATTTCAATGGCATTTTGCAGTTAAATGAATTGATTATTGGACTCATTCCCTGAAGTAAATGAATTGATTATTGGACTCCCTCATTGATATACTGTTTGGCCCAAAGTGTTCATTATAGGATTTCAGTAGGATTATAACGAACACTTAAGTGTTGATATCACTTGTATGCTTCTGTGGCTGTATGGATGGCTTTGGTGGCGTGTGATAAAGTAGTTAATCAATGCTTGCTGGTTCGTAAAAGTGTTAATGTGTTGATTATAATGACCTCGCACTGACGGGCTCGTTGATTATATACAACAAACAACACTTTCTCTCAGCAAGCAGTGATTAACCACTACATAGTATTTGACATTTTGTCCAGGGATAATTTATAACTTCTTTAGACTGAATCAAAGTGCCAACGTTGTGTTCCAACGCCCTGTTGCGTTCCAACGCCCTCTGAAAAAGAGTTGCAATGCTTGGACCATTTCCCTCCCAAATAAATTACTTGATTCATAATAATGATAATTCATCCTTAATTGACATTCACTGGTCGAAGAAATACAAGAAATAATCACAGAAGTGCCAGAAAACAATGATAATAAATCATCACCAAATGAGGCGTTCCAATGCCTGTTCCAACGCCTCCAAAAACATGAAATCTATAACTCAATAAAATATGGACAAAACAATATTTTTACACTGGATTTTCAGTTGAATACTTAGTTTAGCAGCTATATTTAATGGTCCCATATTAAACAGCAATTTTAGAATTTTATTCAAGGGCGTTGCAAGGGCGTTTGCAAGGGCGTTGGAACGCAACACAAGACAATGTATGATTCTCTTGGTTTTGGCTGCCACAGGCAGAGATTTTAATATTAGTGTTCCCAATTTTAGATTTGAATTGTTAAACAAGTGTACAATCAATCGTGGGAAGGATTAGTAGTTCCAATGAATTTAATTTTTGACCCCCAAATAGCCCCAAGTGACCCCATTTCCTGAGAACTGACCATATATACAAATTAACATCCCTATGGAATGACCTACCCAAAGGGCCTAGGGAGATAAAAACGAGGAAGGAATTTAGAACGTACTTAAAAAATGTCTACCCCCAGGATCATGATAAATTCCTCAAAGAGGAAGGTTAGAAATTGTGTCTTATGTATGTATTATACCGATTCACCTAGTCATTGCTGGATAAAAATCTATTAGGGTCGGGGGGTTGGGGGGATAAATGAGGCATGTAAGTCCTTGAATATATGACCGAGATATCGGAAAATCGGACCATCGGATGGGTAGGGATCGTACACTTTAATGTAAATTTGTTACTCTTCATCAAGTGTGATTGTATGATGAGAAGATAGACCCATTTATAATTAAGTTTCCACATGTTACTCCGCTATGTTATTACTGATGATCAACACTCTTCCACCAGTATAGGCTGGAAGTCAAGCTTCCTCCACCAGTATAGGCTGGAAGCCTGGTTTTTATCTATAATAATGAAAGAATGATTTCTATACTGAATAGTGTCTCTCAAATGGTGCTAAGCGATGAATGTTATATCAACAACTTATATCTTTTATTTGCATATCTTACGCTTCACAAGTGTGAGTGTTCATGAATGTCCATAGGAAAACTCATCGTACGAAACAACCAACGAACAATAACTACTGATTTCTCATAAGGCTTTATTCATTTTTAAAATCGATAACAATTATAGAGACAGTTAATTAGGTTTAAATTGTTAATTATGGAACCACAACCATGGTGGTTAAGAAGACATCATCAGCGAACAAGTCACCTAGAACCATCAAACAAACATTATCAAATTATTACGACAACACTGACACTTTCAAATCCTTGACTAAGTTCTACTTGATCATCAACTAAAATAATTTCTGTCGATAAGTACCAATTTTCAGCTTGATTATTGTATGTAATCTGTCCATTTTATCTATCATTTTTATGGGCCTCCAGGAAGAGCACTACTGTGAGGAATGTGTCCACTTCTCTATTATAATACTTCTGTATATGTAATTTGAATAAAAGTTTTATGTATATATATAAAAATGTTTTCACAGGGGGAAATGCTGAGAACAAGACAATAAATATTGCCATGTGTAAGTTCAAAAGCGTTCAACCCAGATGGCTGATGCAACAATTTTTATGCTGAATATAAGTCAATTGGAAAAAGCGGAATGTTGCCAACGGTCTGTAGTCGAGCATGCCCAAATACAACACTATGCAGACGACACCGTACTATTCCACAATGATAAAAATATCAACACCCTACACAATAGTCTACAATACAACCTAAACAATGTATACACCTGGTGCAAGGTTAACAAATTATCTCTTAACACCACCAAATGTAAGACCATGTTGTTTGCCCTGAGTCACTCTGCAACACAAAAGCACAACCATAACACTAAGAATTTAGAACTAGGCCATACAACTCTCCATCAGGTACATGAATATAAATACCTTGGATTCACACTAGATGACCTGTTAACTTTTAAGGTCCATACGAAAAGTACTCTAAACCTAGTCTCTGCAAAAATAACCCTCCTTTATAGAGCACGAAATTCCCTAACAGCCAAAGCCAAACACAACCTGTACAAAATGGCTATCCTCCCTAACTTTGATTTCTGTAATTTTATTTATGACTCGGCCCCACAATCCTTACTACAAAAATTACAAGCCCAACAGAACAGGGCACTAGGAATAATTTTCAATAAAACAAAATTCAAAAATGTTGACCAGGAACATAAAACCCTAAATATCTGGCCCCTCCAAGCTCGCAGAGATAAACACATACTAGACATATCATTCTATTTAGCCCAAAAGCAAGAAAATCTGGATGGCAGAAAGCTACCAGTAGTATAGAGTATGCAGTATACCGCTTATGATCATGAAGGTTTTAAAATGATGACGTTATAGTTAATATGAAGGAGAACAATGCATGTTTATTGACAATAAAGGGATAACCTGATGATAAGAAGATAACCTATAAGATAAACAGATAACCTAATAACTAAGTAAGTAAGTAAGTTAGGACTACCATCATATGAGTACTTGATAACAACGACCCTTTCACGAGGAGAGATCAGGAATGAATGAGAAGGAAATATTAAATGACCGGAAACAAGAATATTATTTGGATCACTATTATTTACATCCAATGAGAAGCGATTATTTTATCACGTGACCTTAACAACCAATTAGAAAAAAGAAGAATGGTGTTGCAATCTAGGATGGATTACAAGTATAAAAGGGCATTTTATTTGATAAAACAGCAAAGATTTCTGTGATCACAAGGATGGCAATATTTACAGAAGAGGAAATATAATTATATCTCCATCTTTTTCAAGATGTGGAAAGTTTATTTTCTTGGGCAAGCACAAACAATCTTTTGAAAAAATCATAGAAAAAGAACTTGTTAACCGATTTAAAAAAGGAAAGAACCAATCTTTATCAATCGTTAAGGGCTACATCATGGTAATAATGCATTTCCCTTATTTCCAATCTTTAAAAAGTCTCCGGGATACCTACTGGGATGGAGGGGCAGCTGAAGGATTACATTTTAGACTGTCAAATCTCAAATAATTTACCTAGAAATGCAATTCGAACTGCAACCTTATTCTTTTTTTCTCACAAATTCTGTTCTTATAACTTGGAACTTATATTGCTAATGGAATACAGAAAAGGATTTTTCAGGCAGACTTGGCCACTAGGGGCGTGATGGTCATGGCATGTGGTTTCAGATTGTGGCCAGTGATTAATGGTTACTTGGCCACTAGGGGCGTCTACCTAGTTAATTGGCGTGTAGGCGTGATCCATTAAATAATATTATATATAAAACATTTATGGTTTCATGATTCAATATTGACATTTCCAATGACATGGAGTACAGTGTATTAATCATTATTATGATGAATATTAAAGTAGTACAGTTTTCTGCTGCTCCAGTCAATAATTTTAAAGTTGAGGAACAAATTTCATTATAATATATTATTGGGTCTATATATTTTGATTATTGGGTCTCTTTGAATCACCTTTGGGTCTATCATACAGACCCAATAACGTATATATGAATTATATATATATTTTATTGGGTCTATAGACTCATTAATATCTACCGTATATACCTGTGTATAAGCCGGACCCCGAATATAAGCCCACCCCGTTTATAAGCCGGGGGTTCAGCACGTCATTACGTTAACATAAGCCAGGCCCCGTTTATAAGCCGGGTGCCTGGAACTGGATGGAAAGATGGAGGGCCTAGTCTCTTCTCAGGAGGAATATACTGAAGAGATCAGCCAGAACTTAGAGTAATATTAGATCTAAGGCCAGAACGAGTTCTTAGTGGATGATAAATGATACTTTAAATAAGAGAAGTCAGTTGTTGTTGATCGATTCTGAATTGTGGTAGTGTTTGTTTTGTTAAATTGAAGTCTAAAACATGAAAACCAGAGCAATAATTAAAGGTAATAATACAAATGTGTTTCAGGTAAATCTACTGTTTTCAGTTATTGTAATATAAGCCAGGCCCCGAATATAAGCCGGGCCCCGAATATAAGCCGGGTCAAATCACCATTTGAAATTAATATAAGCCGGGGCCTATACACAGGTATATACGGTATACACAATGTTGATGCTTTAATGATATATAATCCATATATAGTTATATCAGTTATATATTAGTCATACCATTTAATGATACAAACATATAGACCCAATAATGAATATATAGACTCAATAATATGACGAGTCAATGACGATTTGGGATTCTTTTTATTTAAAGAAATTCATTATTGTCATTGCATATTACAAAAACATAGAATTTATATCATCAGCACGACTGAATGGGCAAGACTACAGACCTTATATATTATTGGATATATACATTAAGTTATTGGGTCTTTAATTCCGAATCAACCAACACTTCTTGTATAAATACATAACAATAGCAGAATATTTATAAATTCAGTTCTACAAATTATGTTTTACTGTAGATTTGACATGATTTCGTTTGCTCTTTTAGTTGGGAACATATCATTCAATAATACAAACTTATAGACCCAATAATGAATGTATAGACCCAATAATTATATATGACCACTTTTGTGACGATTCAATGACGATTTGGGAAATGTTTCAGAAATTGTTATCATTATTTAGTGAGAAATTTCTTCCCACTCATATAATTTTCCACTATGTTCTAATTATTCAAAAAATCTGAAAGACATGTTCTATATCTATTTAGTCCATTTTGGATCAGATTTTGGGTGATTTAGTGTGCAATTATGTCCCGACAGACCGTGACTACAGTGACAGTCTATTCTGTGTTTTCCTAGCTGCCCATTGGTCACCAGCCATCTGTACACGTCTGCCCCCGGGTCCCATTGGCTACTAGCCCCTGGCGCGACCCACGGTCTATTGAGTAATTTTCTGTGTTCCCATTGGTCACTGCGCGACACACCCACGTCAACCTGCGGCAGAATAACATGGCGGCACCCCGGGCCACAACAGATCGATTCCTCTGTGACGGGCCGTCTGATGGTCCTTCACCTGTATTTCATGTGTGTCTAATTACATTTTAGTTGCGGAATTGTGTACCAAGTTCCTAAATTTGCTATATTTGGACACTGAGCGCGCTTCTGGTCACAATAAAGCTGTCGAATATGGTGTTTACATACGTACTACTGCCACGCCATCCAGAAAAGTGTACCGCCTTGAATTGGATTGTTCTAATAGTTTGGTTATATTTCTAACTGCCTAATATTGTTTTTATATATACAAATGAAGCATTGTCGTGAAAACGACCCTCCCAAACCGCCCGATTACTAAACTATTTCTAGCTGCATGGTCACGCCAGTTACAGCATGGCTACCGAGTCCCGTTCTCGTTCAGACATTTTGCTTTGATTTTGTCTGCTCAGTTCGTATGGGTTACATCAACCCAACGACCAGCAGACACTAAGATTTTAGCAGAAGAATCTATATTTTGTTACCTTTTTAATGGAATAAATGATAATCCCGGATTTTCTACCTGCAACAAGCTATGGTCTATGTCAGGTTTGTTTTTCTGATCGGAGGGCTTCCCCGACCTGCCGCTATATATGACGTCATTGCGCACATGGTCATGTGACCGAATCGGATGATATGATTGGCTTAGAGTCGTAGTGGGCCTCTTCCATCTATTTTGTTATGGCGGCCATTTAAAACAGCCCTCGCTTCGAATATGCGGTTAGCGATAACTTTTTAATTATTCATTGAATGAAACATTTTTCAATTTGAACCTTGCTCCCCTTGACTCGATCTAGCATCTGAGATAAGTTAGAAAGTTCCGGAAAAAAATAAAGCATGAAAACAGGTCGATGATGGGCAGTTTCTGTATATACGTTGTTTCTCCCTTCGGTCAGTGCCCTGTCACGTGATTTGAGAAACATAGCGGAGCTATTCCTAGCGGAATAGCGGTAAGGGGGCTGTTCGTCTAGAGTGTGTAGCTGGCGCAATGTGTTTGCCGCTCGTCCACGGCCTCCTATTTTCGTATGCATCTAGTGCATCGTCAAAGAACAGAAAATTTGCCATCCAATGAAAGTTTTTCCGGCTTTCTAGGCCTATTAGAAGTTAATCTAACGTTTATTGTTCTATCTGTTTAATTATTGGCTGTCAATAAATCTGCGTTAAATATTACCAGACACACAGTTGCATGCATATATGCAGCCTATACTTGGGACTCAACGATCGGGCGCGTCCATTGGTCCCCGGGTGACACACCCACCGCCTGCCGCCATGCTGCACAATAACATCGCGTTGACAAAGCTCCGTTATTGAGTTGAAAATTACGATAGAAAGAAGCAGTGGCCGGACGCGATTCTCTGTCTAGTCAGTCTGTAGCCTACTGTCAGGCAAGGCCTAATTTTGCGATCGCGTCCGCACTGGTGCCGTTCGAACGGCCGTGAATAGAGCTTCAAGTGGCTTTTTTCTGTTTCTTTCTAGCGCCATTTGCCGTCGATGTATGGCGATTTGAATGGGTACTAACTTTTAATAATTTTAAATGTTCCTGTTGCCTGTATAGGCCCGCATGTTTCAACAAATGGGCATAGCCATAGTTTGTGAACTGGACCAGAAAGCAGGTAAAAGATGGAGTGTGTGATCCCAACCGGAATGGAATTTAGCAGAGTTCCCTTCTGTTCGCTTAGGCTACCGCAGTAAAAAGCGGCACATTTCATCCGAACGGTCTAATGGCTGACTGGGAGGAGGTTGTGTTTCATATGTTAGTTGATGAGAGGTTAGTAAAGAATGATTTGTTTTTTCTTTTTATGTTAGTTTGTGTAAGGCTGATGATGGTGGGATCTGATCCATTATGGACTAAAATCAATAAACCACTCAGATTTTAGCGTTCGAACGGTCTGTAGGCCCAGTGACGCCACTCGGCCTACGGCCTCGTGACGTCTCTGGGCCTACAGACCGTTCTCTCGCTAAAATCTGAGTGGTTTATTGCTTTAGCATTTGAAGGACGAATCAGTAGAAAATGATAGTCCACATGTGTATATATAATAGACCCAATAGTATTTTTCTAAAATCGTGATACATTATTGCATTTATTTTGGAACTGTTTCAGAAATTGTGGTTATTTAGAGTGAAATTTACTGTAGAATAGACATGATTTTGTTTGCTATATTAGTTAAGAACATATCATTTAATGATAAAAACATATAGACCCAATAATGAATATATAGACCCAATAGTACATATGACCATTTTTGTTGACAGTGTTGTTATGGAAAGCGGGGTCAGAACATATACAATATTGTTTTCCTCTCTTTGATTGACAACAAGGGGGACAGTGCTTGAATTTTGGCACAGACCCTATACTGTATTTCGAATTATAGTGATAGACCCAATAATCAGGATATATAGACCCAATATCATTTATAAAACATTCATGGTTTCATGATTCAATATTGACATTTCCAATGACAGGGAGTACAGTGTATTAATCATTCTTATGATAAATATCAAAGTAGTACAGTTTTCTGCCGATCCAGTCAATAATTTCAAAGTTGAGGAACAAATATTATTATAATATAATGATTGGGTCTATATATTTTGATTATTGGGTCTCTTTGAAGCACCTTTGTCTGGTAATAATTAAAGTATCCCTATCAGATTAGTTGTTATTTGATTAAAAGCAAGAGATTGCCCCAATGACAATTGATTAACTATCATGATATGTCCAAATGAAAAGAAATGAGGCACATACACTAGTTTTTATGATAATGATAGAGCCAATAACTACGATGTGCATTTGACCTTGCCACATACTCTTCTTTTCTCAACAAGACTGATTAGTTAATCATGTGTCATTGGTGCAATCTCTTCATTTTAATCAAATGTCAAAGACTATTTTGATGGGAATACTTTAATTATTATTACCAGACAAAGGTGATTCAAAGAGACCCAATAATCAAGATATATAGACCCAATAATATAGTAAAATGATATTTGTTCCTAAATGAGAATGTCATATGTAAATATAAAGAACATAGCCATGTAAGATTAAGTCCTGAGTGTTTTATTGAAAGAAAAATTAAGAATGCTTATTATAGTTGGACCCTCTCATATGTTTGCCTTGGAGCTTGTTCAGATAGGGGTTGAATGACTATGAACAGATTCATGACATTTAGAAACGTTAGTGATATGAATTAGGCTATTATTCTTGCGGATCAATAATATATTTTTTTATATTAGTGGTTGAAAAAATATTTTTTCTTGATTTTTTTCATGAATTTCTTCATTGGAAAGGGTCAAAAGGTTGATTCATATAGACTTTTGGCCCTTTCACACCCTCGGCACCTATGACCCCAACTGCAGTTACCAGCATTGTTGTTGTTGTTGGCACTGATGATTTTCTTTGAAATCTTGCTTAAAAATACTTTATATAATAAACTGAATCGATAGATCTCTTCCTTTTAGGTATGACACCGTTGTGATAGTTTTCCACTATGACCGTAACTGTATAATGCAGTTACGGGTATACCACTCAATGTTTTTCACCTAGATTACACTGTATTATAAGCCAGATACATGTATCTGATAACACTCAGACCTAAATGCAACTATAGTAAACACCTACAGAACATGACAGCTACTGGAAAACGGCTTTTGTTAGGTAAAAACCAACATTGTTTGTTCTAATGGGAGCCCACCTTCCACCATTTTGAATGCTGGTAACTGCAGTTTAGGTCGTAGGTGACGAGGGTGTGCCTTTGGGGGTTGGGAGTTAATATGAATTATTTGTGATTACATTTGAATGATTGAAACTATTGAAAAAACTGTTCAACTGATGTATCATTGTGGGTGGTTCAATTACAGGTGAAATCCCTTCATTGGACAACCCGTATTGGCATGTAAATAAGGGTCTAATTATGATCTCAAATTTATTTATTACATTTAGAAATGTTAGTGATATGAATTAGGCTATTATTCTTGCAGACAAAAAGTATATTTTTTGATACTTGGTGTTGAACAAATATTTTTTCATGATTTTTTTTTTTTTCATAAACTTCCATCTTGAAAGGGTCTAAGGCTTGATTAAAATATACATTCACATTGTTTTGGGGGTTGAAAGTGATCATAAATTAGTTGTGTTAGTATTTGAATGATTAAAACCAAAGTATGGGCATTTTTTATTTCATGAAAGTTTCTCAACTGATGTATCATTGCAGTTGGTTTGATGCTCATGCATGAAATCCCTTCAATGGACAACTCATATTGACCTTGGAGCATGTATATAAGGGTCCAATCAACGATTATGAAACTGATTCATCAAGTTTAGAAATATAAGTGATGTGAATTAGGGTCTTATTCTTGCAGGTCATATTATAATTTTGACTATTTGGAGTGAAAATGTCATTATTTCTTGATTTTTGTTATACATTTCTGCCTTGAAAATGATCTAAGAGGGGTAGAGTGAGTATACATTAATTATGGTTCTTTTTTTAAATGATTCAAAGCAAGGTGATACTTTTTTTTCATGAAAGTTGTTCAACAGCTGTATTATTGTGTGTTTCGATGCTGACTCATCAGGGATCATCACATATTGGCCTTGGAGCATGTATATAAAGATCCAATAATGATTTTAAACTGAATTATCACATTTAGAAATATTAGTTATGTGAATTATAGTTTATGGCAGGGTAATTATAGAGCGGGGATTTCTCTCTGATGTGGAGGTGTGGAAGATGGCATATTCCATTAGTCCCCGTTAATCAGTTCACATCCCCATAAAAAACTGCTGGGACGTTCCTCCTGTCTTAGATTTAATCCCCTCCCCTCTAAGCCAGGTCATAATAGCAGATATCAAGTAGGCGACGCTTAATGTCACTTAAAATCATAAAATGACCTAAGGACTTTGTTTTCCCCACCCCCTTCCATCTTCCCCCTCCCCCTTCCCTCTAAAGGAAAGGAGCGCTAAACTATAGGGTCTCATTCTTGTACTTCAAAATTATAATTTTGGATATTTGTTGTGAAAATGGCATTATTTCTTGATTTTTTAATGCATTTCTGCCTTGAAAATGATCTAAGACTGGCCCAATATATATTTTTGGCTTCTTTTGTGGGGTTAGAGTGAGCATACATTAATCATGGCTCTTTTTTATATGATTCAAAGCAAGGTGATGCTTTTTTTTATTTCATGAAAGTTGTTCAACAGATGTATTATTGGGTTGTTTTGATGCTGACATATGAAATCCCTTCAATGATCATCACATATTGGCCTTGGAGTATGTATATAAGGGTCCAATAATGATTTTAAACTGATTTATCACATTTAGAAATATTAGTTATGTGAATTAGGGTCTCATTCTTGCACTTCAAAATTATAATTTTGGATATTTGTTGTGAAAATGGCATTATTTCTTGATTTTTCAATACATTTCTGCCTTGAAAATGATCTAAGAGTGGCCCAATATATATTTTTGGCTTCTTTTGTGGGGTTAGAGTGAGTATACATTAATCATGGCTCTTTTTTAAATGATTCAAAGCTTTCTTTTCATATTTGGAGAAAAATGCAATTTTTTTATTGTTTCTTTTTTTAATTTTTTCCCGAATATCATTTACGTGTGACCCAATGTATATTTTCAGCTGTGTTTTGGGATTGGAAGTGATTATGAGTTAGCTGCGTTTTCAGTTGAAATGATTCATAGGAAGATGAACATAAATTTTATTTCATAAAAGTTGTTTAACTGATGTATTAGTGGGGTGTTTCTACGCTCATGCATGAAATCCCTTCAACGATCATTCCATATTGGCCTAGGAACATGTATTTAGAAGTCAAAGTCTGATTTTGAATGGATTTGTCATATTCAGAAATTTTAGTGAGGTTAGTAATCTTATCATTCTTGTTGACTGAAAATAATTTCGTCTTATTTGAGGATGAAAAATCAATTAATTTTTTCATTAATTTTTCCATAAATTCTTGTCTTGAAAAGCATTCAAGGGTTGCCAAATATTTTGGATTTCTTTTTGGGTTGAAAGTATATATCAAGAGTGATACTGTGCAAAAAGAAAATTTGAAAAAGTTATTTCCTTGTACATGTAATTAATGACATAAAGAAATCATATTGGTATGGGGTAAATGGTGCACCAAATCGATGATGGTCCATTTTATTGGGGAAATATTTATTTTATTGCACTGAATTGCTCTATGGAGGGCGATTTCAAATATTGGGATATATTCAACAGACTTATCCAAAGTGCCATAACTTTAAATAAATAAAATTTGATAATGGCATGGGGTAAATAGTGCACTGACCCAAAACCTGTTCTTGACCCCTGACCTTCAATTTAAATGGATTTATTCAAAATCAAGGGAAACACATTTCTAGGAGTAGTTGTATGTGCACACAAAATTTTGTGTAAAAATAATAGGTTTAACCATCAGTTTTCTTAATGTGTTGTTATGTTTGTTCAGTATGGAGAGGACCCGCTAAATTACGAAAAGATAGACAGTGCTTTATTTCATTTCTATTCTTCTGATATTTTCATTTTATTTTCAAATAATGATAATAATAAGTATTTCGATTAATTTATCATAGTAAATGGGCAATTCTCATGAAACGTTGATAAGGGCCCTATTATGAAAATCAATAGGAATAATATTCATACAATCTTAGAATGTCTCTAGGAATAAGGAGCGTGTTCCTAGGAATACCTACATACCATTTGTAGGTTTATACGATCGGAATTGACAAAGATATGACATAAACAAAAAACGTGAAAAACATCAAAATTCCTGGAATCGACTCCATATAATATGGATGGGTTTGATTTCTGGAGATGTAGAATTGACTAAAATTATACCTTCTTTCATTCAGTTGTTCGCATTTATCATGGCATTTATTTTATTTTTGTTTCATTGCAAAGAAGAAATATTCGTCTTTCAGGAAATATTTACTTTTCCATACTTATCACCATTATACATCATGAGACATAATTGGTGAATTTTGCCATGTGATATATGAAATATCCTTCATGTGACAGCCTCTCACATTTGATACCCCATGTTTTTTTGTCTATACATCGACACCATATCCAATTCTGGTGTTTTGTCATATACTAGTTAGTTATGGATTTGATTTAACCATATTCTGATATAATTCGATAGAAAACATACTGGGCTCCACGAAAATCCTATAAACTGTGAGGAAAACCCATCTTTAATGCTTTCTCATTGTTAAAGAATGAAGGCTAATTTAATAAAAACTGTGTTTTTTCTAATTATGAAATTTCCTTACTTTTCAAATATGCTGGTGAGTAAATAAACCCCCTTTTTCTCTATTCTTTTCTATGCTCTTACAGAAGAATACAGGGCTAAAACCTGAATGTATTGTAATAAGGGGAAGAAGCATTACATTGAACCAGTAAGCCTGTGAATGTAGGCTACGGAAAGACAAAATTGCCTCTGATATTAAGGAAATTATATAATTATATATTTATAATTATGTGTTTTTCTAAGAATTGAATAATAAATGTTTTAACACTTTTTGTGTTGCACAAATGAAGATGACTCTCTATGAACGATTTCATTATGTATGGTCAAAAGGTATGAATGACAAGAACTGTATTTTCTATCTTATTGTGGAAATAAATCTTCTTTTCTTTGATTCTTTGCTTAGAAATACAATATGTGGAGTCAATCTATTTTAAAATTTCAATTAATCCTCTTTATTTAATTAAGGTTTGACATATATTAGCCTTTTATTGCTCATTTTTTCCTGGCTATAGAAAGACAAATTCATGATGGAAAGACAAGTGCTACGGAAAGACAAAGTTAGTTTCAGATCATTTGTACTTTATCAATGGATACTCATGGAAGTTTTACTCTGTGTACCAATGTGTGACCCCCATTTATTTAGTAAATGAAACTAACCATTTCTAGATGTGGGTTTTAGTTATAGACTGCCTTTTGTTCATGAGTTGGACGATGGAAAGACAATAATTTTGTTTATGCCATTACAAAGCACAAACTAGTATTATTAGGGGTTATGAAATTATGATTAGGCATTTATACATATTGTTATAATCAGGGTTCTCTATACTCTCTATACTACTCTATAGATGACCTCAGAGTAGTTCAAAACATGTGGCGATGTAAAGACAACCTTTTGTCTTTCCATAGCTAAAGCATCATTTTTTTTGTTTTTTGTCAACAAAGGATATTTCAAGGTTTGTGCCCATAGCATAATATAACAGTTAATACTTTTTACTTTTTCTATAGTCACTGTCTTATTTGGGCTACGGAAAGACAATCTATATTTTGACCATCACCAAATGTGATATATTTTTATATTTTCAACTAACTTCAGTAGTACCTTTCGTTCAAATTTTGATTTCAACTGTATTTAATCATATTGAGCATTCAAATGCTCACTATGTGATTTATCTATGTAATGGTATTGGTTTAATTAGATTATCTGTAATAAATTTACCCCCCCCCCAAAAAAAAAAAATCACGGTTTTTCATGAATATCTATAGAGATATTATTGTAAAGTATGCAAAACTATATATGGCTAGATAGAACTTGAGGAGATCTAGGCAATAGAAGCACTTTTGATAGTATATAACAATATAGTAAGCATTCCTTAAGCATCCTATTTTAAGGGGGGGTGATCCCGTTTTGTGAGAATGGGTCATATATTATGTTATTGGGTCTACATAATTAGGTCAAGAATTAGGTCAAGAATGACCCAACAGACCTATTGGGTCCGACCAAATATCACTGTATGAGGGGGACAATTTTGGAACTCATTTTGCTGCGAATTAATGATATATATAGGAAACCCCTAGATATATATATAGCATCAGCTCATAACGGAGAATATGTTAGACACACTAAAAATGTTATATATTATTTTTCAAGGTGGACCCAATAGTAAGGTATAAAAGGACACACCCGATAAGCTGGCAAGTTTAAGTATATATGGTCGATTCCAGCGAAATTCCAGGGGCCATTTTGTGTTTTTTATCATTTTATCCAATCGTTATCATTTTTATGTCATTGAATAAGGATGGTCAAAGGATGAAAAGCCCAAAATCTTAGCTCTTAACTCATGAAATTCTGGGAAATAGTGTCAGTAGAAGTTTTTGCATTGAAAATTAGTGATAGATTACGAATGACATTCCTAAAGATTGAATATAGCATATTTCTATATATTATGTTGGAAATATCCAAATTTTAATCATTTTAAAAACATCTAGTACCGCTTAACTTAGTTTAGAATGTAAAAAAAAGTGTTTTTTTAATTTTTATTATTTTGTGTGTGTATTTAAACATCTTTGCTGCCTACCCTTCCTTGAGTTTATCCTAAGTGACTTTGTGTTAATTCTTGCACAATATCCCACATCCCATAAAGAGTCAATCTGTGAATCTGTCATTAAAATGAACTATTAGGGCTGTACACAGGTGAAAACCATTTGCACCTAGTATATATATTAATGTATTTAGCCACAATTGAAAAAGCATACGTAATCTATCGCCTCAGTCATTTCTGGCCATATTGGGCTTATTTATCAATATCACATGATAGCTAAGGTTATAAAACTGCTATTGTTATCACTTAGTTATTTCTATTTCCTAATCACAAGGTCACTTCTGTTGAATACCCATCATATTTTCAACAAAAAAGCCAAATTTTTTTTTTTCTGCTATTTTTACATTTTTCAATTGATGCGATTTCTCATTTATTTGCCATGATCTATGAAAAATATTACATTTCTATGAAAATATTGATGTGATTTCTTTGACTTTATTTCTTCCCATACATTCTGAGCAAAAAAAAACATTTAAGAAATATGTCTGCCTTCAGAAATACCCCTTTTCCATTGCATTCGTAATCTATCTGTCATTCGTAATCTATCCTGTCATACGTAATCTATCGCTTTTTAAAAGAAAGATGCCATTTAAAGTCAGATTTCATGTTATTTCTCTAACCTCTTTCTTTCTATATATTCAAAGTAATATACATTATTAATCCTGCATCCAGAAATATCCCTTTACTTAACTTTTTGCAATCAATTATGTCATTCGTAATCTACCTGTGATCTTTTATTTGTGGTATACCATGAGAAATGTTGCTATTTAATGAGAGAAATTGTGTCAGTTCTCTGACTTTGTCCCTTGCTAGATAGTCTAAAGAACAAAAATTACTCATGAATGATTCTTGCTTTAGAAATAGCTATTTTACTATGTCATTCGTAATCTATCATTGCATATGTAATCTATTGCAATAGATTACGTATGACATTTTAATCACATGTATAAGAGAAACAACAATATAACAGAGTATTTTAGTGACCTATCAAGACCTAAACAATGATCAAATATACCAAAGATATATGCTTACACTCTATTTATTGACAATAAATTGATATCCAGATGATAACCAGATAACCTGATAAGAAATAAGTTATCACAATGAGATAATCAGTTAACCTAATACCTTAACACTGAAGTAGGTTAGAACTACAAATATATGAGATCTAGATAACAACGAACCTTCCATGAGGAGAGATCAGGAATGACCGAGAAGGTGAAAAATAAATGAGTGAAAATGAAAGATTATGATCCAGACTTCTTACTTTTAACCAATGAGAGCGCTTTATGTGGACCAATTATCTGCTGAATTGTCCTTCAAATGCCCTTGTATAAATATAACAACTGGAAGAAGGGGATTCGATTAGACCCTATAATAACAATATATAGACCCTATAATATATATAAAAAAATGTGTTCGTCAACATTGAAATTACCAACTGCATCTGCAGAAAACTCTATTACTTTGATATTCTTCCTATTAATGATTAATAGACTGTACTCCTTGTCATTGAAGAATCATCATGAAACCATGAATGTTTTTATATATCATATTGGGTCTATATATCTTGACTATTAGGTCTATCCCTATCATTTGAAATACAGTATAGGGTCTTTCCCCGAAATCAGGCACTCTCCCTTTGTTGTTAATCAAAGAGAGGAAAACAATATTTCATATGTTCTGACCCCACTTTCCATAAACTAAATGCAATAATGTATCACAATTTCATATAGATACTGTTGGGTCTATATACATGTGGACCGACCTTTTCTACTGATTCGTCCTTCAAATGCATCTATATAGAAGATTTCTTTCAGATTTTTAAAATAATAATAAGTAGGGATGTGTGAGTGTCCTGAAAGCGCTACCACAACTTAAAATAATAAGATTGTGGAAAATTATATGAGTGGAAAGAAATTTCTCACTAAATAATAATAACGGTTTCTGAAAAATTTCCCAAATCGTCATTGAATCGTCAAAAAAGTGGTCAAATATATTATTGGGTCTATACATTTATTATTGGGTCTATAAGTTTATATACATCTTGATTATTGGGTCTATCACTATCATTCAATATATAGGCCCATAGTATAGTGTCTGTCTCTGAATTCTCGGCCTTACTGTTAGGCTGAGTAAAGAATATAGTGTGAGGGCTTATGTTCTGACCCCACTCTCCTCAATCTAAATTAAATAAAGTATCACAACTATATATCAATATTATTGGGTCTATATACACATGTACCTCTCTCTGTTGAATCGTCCTTCAAATGCTCCTGTATGAAAATAACAACTGGAAGAAGGTAGACCCAATAATAACAATATATAGACCCAATAATATAAAGAAAGATATTTGTTCCTCAACATTGAAATTATTGACTGGATCCGCAGAAAACTGTACTACTTTGATATTCATCATATCCCTATCATTGGAAATCGCAATATTTAATCATTGTGTAACCATAAATGTTTTTATATATAATATTGGGTCTATATATCTTGACTATCAGATCTATCACTATAATTCGAAATACAGTATAGGGTCTGTCCCAGAATTCAAGCACTGTCCCCTCATTATCAATCAAAGAGAGGAAAACAATATTGTATATGTTCTGATCCCACTTTCCATAACAACATTTTGAACAAAAATGGTCATATGTATTATTGGGTCTATATATTCATTATTGGGTCTATATGTTTTTATTATTAAATGATATGATCCTAACTAATATAGCAAACAAAATCATTCCTAATCTACAGTAAAAAAAAGATTTGTAGTACTGAATTAATAAATGTTCTGCTATTGGTATGTACTTATAAAAGAATTGCTGGTTGATTCGGAATTATAGACCCAATAATATATATATATAAACCATATTGGGTCCTTATCCTTGCCCATTCAGTTCATGTTTTTGTAATATGCAATGACTATAATACATTTCTTTATATAGATGCATAGACTCATGTATGATATTGAAAATTAAGTTATAATTCCTAGTGAAGTGTTTCTGAAGTTGTCACACATGTAAGGGATGCTACATGAATCACTTTCATAAGGGACTATTTGGTCCACAGACATCGGCCACTGTCGTCTCTGAAATTCATAGTTTCTAAGAATATGCATATGTCTATGTGCACATTCATCAGAATATTTTCTTAATCAGAGTATTTTCTTAATAGATATATGAAGACATATGGTGTTAAAGAAGAATTTACAGTCTCAAGTAGAATGTTACTAAGTTGTCAGTATGTATATATATATTTACATTTCATAAGTGATTATTGGGTCTACATTCATAACTTTCTGACAGCAAATATTGGGTCCTTGAGAAATAGGTCAAATTGTCACTTGATATTTTCAAAGCAGATGATTGGCAATGGCATTTATATATATATAGTAGTTTCCTCTGGTCTCTCTAGGTGTCACTAGCTGACTAGGGTAGTAATGGGGAGGACCCAATAAAAATGTTTTAGAAAGTTAGGCTGAAAATGCATAAAAATGAAAAATGAATTGAAATAAAGCAACATTGTTATTGGGTCCACCATGTTATTGGGTCATGACCCGATAAGCAGATTGAAGGACCCGATAAGCCTATGACGACCCAATAGCATGAGTCTAAAAGAGACAAGAAAACCCAAAAGACCCAATAAATGGGTGTTTTTAAAACTATATATATATATATATGAGCAATTCTCACGAAATGGGCACAATTGATCCCAGAGAGGGGTGATTGACAAAGTTTAATACTAGAGGTTCATATTTAGGTGAAAATAAGTACTGACTTAGAAGTTTAATATACCAGTTTGCTACTAAATCGGATGATTACCCATGATGCTACATCTGTTCAAACTTTTATGAAAAAAATTAGCACGACTACATCGCACACCATAGTTCCTTTAGGAAAATCAAGTATCCCTATATGTGATTTTACAAATTTGAATTCTTTCTTTAGTTACTCTAAAAATATGGACCTTGGTGCATATTATTCTGAATGAAGATGGTCCCTCTTGACCCCTCTTGATATTTAGCCCACAAGTTAAAGAAATGTCAAATTTATATTACACCAATTCTACAGAGGTTACCTTTTACCATTCATGGGCATTTCCATAATATAGACTTTATTATTATTATTATTTTAGGTTTCTATACTGAAAGACCCTCTGTTTCAGACCCAACATATTTTATAGCTCTTAAATTATTATATTTTTTAGTTGAAAGGGGGTAACAAATGTGCGACGTAGTCGTGCTAATTAAAGCTGCATTAACAGCTCTTTCAAAAATTGTATACATAATGGGTTTATGTCAAAAACATGGAATATGTTGCCTGCGGATTTGAGAAGAATATAGGACAGAGGCTATTTTAATATTGCATTGAAAAGATTTATATATCAGAGGTGAATGAAGATGAAATTCAGCGGTGTTATTTTCTATTGCCGGTTCTTATATACTTATAAATATTGTATATTATCTCATTGTAAATAGCTCTAGAGACACCCGCCGACACATATTTGTCAGGACTGTATGTAATACCAAACTGTATGTCTATTACTGTATTTGTTCCCAAATATAAAAGCTAGAATTCTATTGGAAAGATGAGAAAATAAGGATTCACCCAGGCTATGGTATCTGTAGAACTACAAGAGTAAAAAGACTCATATCCGAAAGATATTACAAAATTATTTTAAATATCATATAACCAAGTAAGGAGGGGTGAAATAAGAAGGATATAAGGGAAAAAACGATCGCAAAAGTCTTATATGGATGAACTGTTATTGATCATCCTAAATGAGCATTTTTCATGGGATTGCTCATAAGTGTCAGCATATAATATCAAAATGGTAAGAAATGAACAATTATTAATAATGAATTTATCTGATTAGGTCTCTATTTTGTGATGTGTTTCAGCAAAATGAGTCACAAGTCGCATAATTGATATATTTCAAAGTGTTTTATATGCAAGATGTCTTTGGGCAATGTTTTCATTTTGGGGATGTTTAAAGCTGTAGCATAATTACGTTTACGAAATTTCTAGAGAGTGTATTAAATATATCTATACATTTCAATATATGTCATTATAGTCGGTATGTATCTACATAGAAAAAATAAAAATATCAAACTAAATACTACTACTATGTTCTAATGTTTAGCATCATTGGAATCGGCTTGATCTCATCTTTACAAATAATGTTATGATAATATCTTAAAATCCAATTTTGTGACTTGTGACTCATTTTCTTGTAACACATCAGATTCGTATAAAAGTGAAGAAGTCATGATTTATATAAAACTGTGACTGTTTAATGTTAATCGAAAGTAATCTTGTAAGAGTTAAATTTCTTTTGGTCCTAAACTCCACCAAAAGGTTGTCGATCTAAACATTTCTAAAACTAGGTCGGTTAATCATTGGCTATAGCTTGACATGTGATCATTGTTTAATCTTCAAATAGTCTCTCATTGGCTATAGCTTGACATGTGATCATTGTTTATTCTTCAAATTATCTCTCCATTGGTTATATTTCACACATGACCCTAATCAAAGTACACCCTCCTAAAATGATTACCAATCCTCATTATCAAGCTAACCTTCATGAAGTTAACATCCATACATGCGTCTCTTTATAAATAATCTATTCAAATGTGAGTCATATAAGCATGAACATCATATAGGTTATCTTCTTATCATCAGGTTATCGCTTTATTGTCAATAAACATGCATTGTTCTCCTCCATATTAACTATAACGTCATCATTTTAAAACCTTCATGATCATAAGCGGTATACTGCATACTCTATACTACTGCTACCCACCAGGAGTCATGCCAAGGGTAGAAATATCTAATAGTAATCAACTCAAAATTATCAAAAATTAATAACTCAATGATCTACAAATGTCAGAAAAGATGGAATGAGCTCCATACGGACGCACATAAAATCGAAGACAAAACTGCTTTCAAGAAATACACAGAAAAGATCCTTTACCCCTTCGCCAAACTGTGACTGTACCCGACCCACTACCGTATAACTCAGGGTAACTTGCTTTAGTACCCTACCGAGCCTTTAATATCCCTCCTTAGTTACCACTACTCTGTACAAACATGCCCTAAGTACCTAACACACGTGCCCATGTGCCTTAATTATACCTCATAAGAAACTACTGAGTGAACCTATATTATATAATGGCGGCGATGTGCATGGATGTGAACGCATAGACCTGTGCATAGTCTCTATCGGTTTTAGCTAAACATACGGATTTTACAAGGTTCAAAAGGAGGCACAATTGTTTATGAGTACTACCTGTAGCCGATTATCTGAACTTTCTGAACATTTGACTGTGATTGCACCCGCAAGTCATTTGTGTAAAACAAACGGACGATAATACAAGGAATCAACCAACGAGCGCCAAATAGCCATGTTGTTTGTTGTGGTTACCACCATAGCCTGAGTCATGCTAAAGCGTAAGGCCGACGGAAATACAGGTGTATCGCCAGATCAGAAAACTCTCAGGAAGCAGCCCTCTACAGACACACTTAAGACAAAAGTGAGTAAACCAAGCAAAACCATGGGAGAAAACGGGGAAAAAGATGTGGATATAGTCAAGAAAACTGCTGTTTCCCTATCCGATCATGAAAATTTAGTTGACGACTGTAATGCCCTATCTGAATTTGCTGAAGACACACAGAAACTTGTATCAGATATTGCATCCTCCCTGGCAGAGGAAATCCAGACTAGATCGGAAGTCCAACAAATAGCTACAAAGTTGGAAAAAAGAGTGAAAAGCTTGGAAGGAATGGTGGAACACCTTTCTTACGAACTAAAATGCCAAAAACAAATAAATAAAGAGACAGATACTAGGATTAGGCAAAAATCCGTAGTGTTCAATGGCATAAAAGAGATGCACAGGGAAGATGTGAGAGCTGTATGTACTGACATAATAGGTATGGTAATTGAAGGTTTTGGATCGATGGGAATTGATGAGTGCTACCGAATACGTTCGAATTACAAAGGCAAAAACAGAAGTAGCAGACCGGATCCCATAGCTGTCAGTTTCATGTCTCTTTGTGATAAAAAGAACTTTATGATGGCAAAACGCATATTGTATGACCAAAAAATACATCCAAGTGCCAGATTCCCTGCCCACAAGCATTGGAGCTTCGAGGACGACATAAACCCAGACGTCAGGAGGGATAGAAATATGCTCCGCCTCATAGCTAAAAAAGCAAATGCTGATGAAATCGATGAGGAAGCAAAATTAATGGGGGACAAGCTTAAGTTCAAAGGAAAGAAACTAAACATAAATGAATTGGATAACCTGCCAGAAGAGCTGAGGCCAGAAGCTCTCAAACTGATGAAGGTTGGTGGCTGTCTTGCATACCAAGGCCCATATGCGTGGCCAAGTAACTTGTTTCCCTGCCGTTTCTCAATGAAGAAAGTCGAGTTTGATTCGGTTGAGCACTGTTTCGTATATAACAAAGCCATGAAAAATGGACACTTTCAGGTGGCTAGACGTGTGCTTAAAATGCGGGACCCCTTTGAAATTAAAGATGCTGGGTCGAAACTTGAAACTGACAATGACTGGAAGAAAAATGATGAGGCCTATATGAAGGCTATAATCCGTACAAAGTTCGAGTCAAGTTATGAACTGCGTCGCCTACTCTTAGCAACAAACGATATCACCTTAGTGGAAGCTACCGCTGATTGTCGCTGGGGCTGCGGCTGTTATCTTGGCTCACCGCATCTCAAGTGTCGTACCTGGCAGGGTGATAACAGACAAGGGAAGATACTGATGACAATCAGAGAAGAGCTCAGAGAGAGGTTCAAACATGAGTTGGTCGACATAAACCCCATATCACCGCCACCTGCACCCATTACTCCATCAAAATTAACACCGAAGTCCAAAGATAAGCTGAAAATCAAATACTTTGACAAGTACCCCTCGGAAGAAGAGAATAAGTTACAAGAAAGGGCGACCACAAGTTCTCGTAAAACATCCATTGAAAGCTCTGAAGATGAGAGTGGAGAGGATGAAATGGAGCTATCAATATCCAAGACCTTAATCGAAAATGTCGCTGAAAATGGTCCTACCCCATTTGACCGCTCAACCAGCACGCCGAGAGAACCAAGGGCACCGCCCTCAGGACATGTGAGATCTAGACGGGGGCGCATGAACACTTCAGCAGCAAGACTTGCCCTTGATTTATCTATGAACGACTTTCAACAAACAAGACAACGCTTGCAGATGAAAAAGAAATGACTCTCGTGCCCAAGCGAATAGAGTGTGGAGATACACTCAGTATATATATATGAGTTTCCACCTGGTAATGAATGGTCTATTGAAATGGTTTAACATAATTGACTGAACATTGTTCATTCTTTGTCTAACATGTATGTGCTCACTTAGTGTTCTGCGTAGTTCGCATATGACATTGTATCTCGCGCTGTCGACAGGAGTATCAATTTATAGGAGCTCCATCCAGGAATAAGTAATCAATGAATTGGTTTAACATAAGGTTTAAAACTTCGATCTATCTCTATCCTAGTTATGCATGGGCCCTTTTTTAACGACCTGTGTAACTTTAGAGCTTAAGAGACATTATGAAACCCTACCGATCGTCCTATCCTAAGTTGAGCCGTGAAGCCACGTGCTAATGTTTTTGTTTACTCAAAAAGGAACACAAGTTCAGTGTTGGTGTACGGTAATCCCCGCAGCAAATGGTAGTCAAGCTGTGCATTTGTAAATAGGATAATGTACAAACTAAACCAAGTTTGACTTTCTTTGCTAAGATATCTTTTTTCTTTTGCGGTAATGGGTAACATAAATTTGTATCGCAAGCGGGACTGTAAAAAAATCGAAGTTTCTTGAGTGAGGTTGGCATGTATATTTGATGCGGACAAATGTAAATGAAATGGCCGACATCGGAACACAGAGCGTGTCACGTACCATTCGGGTCGACATGGCTTGGTATAAGGTATGTGAATCATTTCTTGGACTTGTGTTACACTGAGGGAAATTGTTTACCCTGTTCGCCCATCTTTGATGATTGTCTGTTCTTAATGTATGTTTGGCATGTATGTATGAGTTCAAATATAACTAGATAGATATATGCCGGTGCAGCACGCTAGCACATGAAACACCGCACGTTACTGACCCGTAGAAGGGACGTTTCTATTTTATATATGCCCAACTGTATTGTCTTATTTGTCTGCCCTTGCAAATATAACAACTGTATCTGCATGCGTGAAAAGGCTCGCGTTCATAAAGTTTGTCATGTAAAGAACTCAGTGCAATGTGTAGAGGAACGAAATGGCATTGGTTGAGCTGAATGATGTAATTGATGAGAAGGGACTAGTTGTCATGTCTTTGAACATTAGATCCCTTCGAAACAAAGTACTAGAGGTCAATGATAGATTATTACGAGGTAATTTAAACATCTTAGCCCTTCAAGAAACCTGGCTAGGTACATCTGACAATGATCAACAGATACTTGTAAATCCAAGATTTAATTTGTTCAGACTAGATAGAGGCCCGACAGAAAATGGTGAAAACAAAAAAGGTGGTGGCCTTTGCTGTTTCATAAATGGGAGTTTCAATGTCGACCCTTGGATTTTTGGTGAGCAGAATGTCTCAAACAAGGACATTGAGATGCAAATTTTGCAAATTAAACCGGGTTCCAGAAAAAAAATAATTCTACTCAATTGTTACCGTCCGCCAACAGGGGTGAAACAAGTGTTTATTGAAACCCTGTATGAAACAATCACACTTATCAGGACTAAAAGTAGAAGCTGTAGTACTGTAGTCTGCGGGGATATAAATATAAATCTGCTAGATACTAGATCAGAACCCTATAGAGAACTGTTATATAAGTTGGGTGAGCTCTCTCTAAAACAACTGATAAGAACCCCTACGAGAGTTAGTTTACGTTCAGAATCACTTCTGGATATCATAGCTTCTGACCATGAGCATACAAAAAAGGCTGGAGTAGTAAACGTAAACATATCGGATCATTATGCAACATTCATGATCATAAAAAAATGTAAAGGGACAATGGAAAAATGTGTTAGGACAGCTAGAAGATACCATCTTATAGACTGGCAGGATTTTGAACAGTACTTGATGGATGTTAGAATAGACGCCCCCACTATACCAGACGGGGAAACCTCCACAGAGGTTATATGGGAAAAAATGAAAGTAAATTTAAAATATTACTTGGATAAGACATGCCCTGTAGAGGAAATCAAGGTAATACATAGAGGTAAAATGACACTTGACATTGATACTCTTAATGCTATAAGAAATAGGGATAGGTTATTTAAAATCGCTAAGACCACAAAGAATGATCAGGACTGGGCAAATGCCAGTCGTAGTAGGAGGGTCGCTGCACGTCTGGTCAGAAATGCGAAGAGAGGGTACATAATGAATGCCCTAAATAACTGTGAAAATAACAGTAAAAAGTTTTGGAGACATGTTAATGATCTTGTCGGTAAGAAGAAAACCACACTTCCAAGTAGTTTTGTGCACGAAGGTAAGACTATATCAAACACCGAAGCAAGTAATGTACTAAATGGCATTTTCGAAAGAATGGGTCACTGTGGTATTACTCAGGGCGGTAACTATGAAAAATACCTTGATAACCGGGTGCAAAATGTTCTATCAACTCGTATAAATATCACATTGTCAGCTGTTGAAAAAATGGTAGATGGTATTGATAAAAGCAAAGGAAGTGGGTTATCTTGGGTAAACAGTGAAGTGTTAAAATTCTATTTCAAAAAGAATTTACCTGACATCACTAGACTACTAAACCTTTGTGTCAGAACAAGTACAATACCTCAGGAATGGAAGGAATTTGTAGTTTCCCCAATTCCAAAATCTGGCAACCCGCGGTTACTTACCAATTTACGCCCCATAGCCCTAGTGCCCCTCCCCTCGAAACTACTGGAAAACTTTGTATGTGAGTCCCTGAAGTATCATATGGAAAGTAACCATCTGTTCACAGATACTCAGGGGGGGTTTAGGAAAAACTACTCCACAAATAGGTCAGTTTTTGAATTTATGGACCCCATTATCAAAGGCATCGATAACGGACACTTAAGTGTAGCTACATACTATGACGTCGCGAAAGCGTTTAATTGCTTGGACCATAATATACTAAAAAAGAAACTGGAATTTTACCAAATAAATCCCTTGATAGTGAAATTAATAGATAACTATCTGTCAAATCGGAAACAACGAACTAAAATAAATAATTGTGTCTCAGATTCACTAACCATTGATATTGGGGTACCGCAAGGTAGTGTCATTGGACCGCTAATGTTCATCATATATGTAAACGACCTACCGAATGTCATAAAAAGAGTTAACCATGTTGTAACATCAAAAATCAGTATTTATGCTGATGATACGGCAATCAGCGTCACAGGTGCAAATCTAAATGAATGTTTAGAAGTCTCACAACAGATTAGTAATGAAATCTCGATGTGGATGAAATATAATAAGCTGCTGTTAAACGCTGGTAAATGTCAGATACAAATACTTGGTGGCAGAAATGCCTTGAAAAAAGTGAAATTCAAAGAATTAGGTCCTGTTTACGTGGATGGCAAAGCAGTTAGTATGGCTAAATCAGTGAACTACCTGGGCTATACCATCGACCCAGTGCTAACCCTAAATCAGCACTTCGAAAAAATGAAGAACAAACTTCAGTTTAGAGTAAATCAGCTGGCTAGGATTAGGCATTTTATCACAACTCATTTGGCCACCTTAATACTAAAGGTGCATATGGTCAAGTCTCCCAAACCGTTAACATATTGGGGGCTGGGGGGGGCCCAGAACCCCCTAAAATAAATTTTTATGGAATTCTTATTTATTGCCACAGTAGGAAGATGAGATATGTATGTTTCTCTGAGAGAAGTGGGGACACTTAAATATGAAAACCTTTTCCAGGAGGAACGATTGAAATGAAACGTTCCAAATTTCTGTAACCGTGACCCAACACTCCTAATCTGGAGTTTTTATGCACTAATACCAAGCATAATAGGAAATAAATATCTATGTTTTTGGTTTGGATAGGTGAAGAACATATATTTCATTCACAATAAATATGTAAAATCTCCTATTTGGGATTTTTTGTATCTTATTTGATGAAATGTTAAAAAATCGATACTTTCAACTGAATAGTATTGCTTTTAAGGGGTTTTTCCATTTCCTCTTACATCTTTTGGAATGCTGTGATATATTAATGAATTCATTTAAGTGAAAGAGCAACAAATTCCCTATTAAACAAGGTATTGAGTGACAATATGTGATTTGTAATAAGCGGGAAGGGTAAATTTGTAAAAGTGTTGGGTCATGGTTACTTTTTCCAGCTATATCGAACCAAAAGTAACCGTGACCCAACGCTCTTTGAATGAGTTTTCCAAACAGTAATACCATCGTTCATTTTCATGCTGTATGTCAGGTATTGATATTTTCAGCAGATTATATCATCATATCTAAAAATAACTTCATGTGATTGGGTAATCTCTTTGTTGAATGCTATTTTTTCTTTATTTTTCCATGATATTATGGTTGTTATGTCATTGTATCTTCGCATTTCACTTGGTAATATATTAGTGTCCACTTAATAGTTTATTTTTTGCATTATTCTCAGGAGATTCAGTACTAGTTTTATTATTGAGCACAATTTATTTTGGGGGGACCTCAATTCTTATGGTAACTGCAGAGAAAACATCCGTTTTGTCATGGTGATGATGCTAGTAACCGTGACCCAACACCATGTAACCGTGACACAACACCACTTTAAATGTTATTATCTATGAGATATGAATCCCCAAGCCAGTACTATTATTTCAAATGGATATGAATAAAGTCCTGCGTGTAAATGATTGCAGAAACTTATTGCCTAATTCTTTATTTGACAGATTTTTAAGATTCATGGGCAGATAGTAACCGTGACCCAACACCACAATCAGTTAACTAATCTCATACATAAATAACGGTGCCCAAGCATGTATTAGTTGTTTAAATGGATACAAATGAAGTCCTGCCTCTATTCAAATGGACAAACATATCTATATGTATTAAAAATATGTTAGATTTATTCATTTATTGACGTTGGGTCATGGTTACTATTGGATTCTATACATTTAAAGTTCTAAAACTTGGAATTGAATTAATGTGACTAAAAAAACTAATCAAGATATAATCTTTAGTAATTATTCAGTTTATTATTCAGATTTTATTTCAAAACAAATTTCACATCAGTAATGTTCGAAATATTTCTGTTGCAAAATACAATTTGGTAACAAGAAAAATGGTAATCAGCAGATCATTTAGAGTTATAATTAGTCTAGTGATTTATGTCCAGGTGATACTGGATGTTTCAGAGTGTTACAGAATGGAATCTATATAATTCAACTCTATGCTTCATGGAAAATAAACAGAATTTGCTACACACACTTTTTTGGAAGTTTTTCGCCGATTAAAATACAAAGGTACAAAATACAAGAATACAAGAACATCCACAAGAATAGAACAACTATTTCATTAATCAGGGAGACCAGCTGGTCGTTATCAAGTCCTCTATCATTTAGAATCATCAAAGCCTGGATATATATCCAGGTATAAGAAATCGCACAGGGTCATTCACAAGGAATAAGTAGATGCATAAATGCACTAATGACACTAAACATGTTATGACATGCTTAGCAATATATTGCACCCTTAATACATTGTATTAAGGGTGCAATATATTGTAAAAATTATCTCATGGGCTGAATTTCATAGGAAGGAAGGCATACTAATAAGTGCTTCTAACAGGTTTTTTTTTGCTCAATGACTGTCATGGTGTGACTGGATGTCTGAATGCATAATAAGATATGATTACTTTTTTTTTATAGGTAAGGTAATACCTGGCTTATACTTTAATTTTCTTACTAATTCAAGAGTTCACTTGAATCATAAGTCACTTGGACTGAAGTTCCTGGAATTTGGTTTCAAGCATTGCCGTGTCATCAATCATACATGGCGCTGAGCACAGACAGACGTGGCTAGTGTGAGCTGCGAGTGACGAGACTATTTACTATATTACACGCCTATTTTACATGAATCAACCAACAGGATTACCCAAGCTGTTAGGAAATAGATTCAACAGAATTACGTTTGACCTCTCAAGAAGTGGTATTTTGTGTGTTTTTCTGACTTTGAATGACTCAGTGATCGATAATAAGTGAATTGACGCCTCAGTGTTCCCGCCAATGTGTTGTTTACGGTGGTTACGGCATGCTAACGTCTGGTAAGAGAAAGAACACTAGTGCCTCAGGCTACTCGCCGGAGCTAAAAAGGGTTATGGCAGACGAGGATTATAGTGACAAAGAAATGATTGAACCTACAGACAATATAGATAATACTCAAGGCCCTAAATCGGATTCAAACATGGAGTTCAGCAAACATGACGACTCACCGCAAAAGACGGCCGAAGAGACACTGATTGATCTGGTAGGCAGTCACAACAATCTCGTATCCAGTGTCGATGACACTAATCTTGCAGTAAAAAATCTGATTGAATTGCATACAGACGAAGCAAGATCAAGGGTTGAACTTGAATCGAAAAACAAAGCCTTGGAAAAAAGAATGTCTATGATGGAATCCACTATAAACCATCTAAAATATGAACTATCATGTCAGAAAACGACCAATAATGAAGTAGACTCTAGGCTTAAAATCAAATCAATAGTCTTCAGCGGAATAAGAGAACCGAGGAATGAAGTAGTGTCTAAAACATGTGCAGGCATTATTAAACTAGTACTCCCAGATTTCAGTGAACGCAATATTGACGACTGTTATAGGATTAAGACTGACCAGAGCAAAAAACAGAACAATCGACCAGATGCAATTGTATGTACCTTCAAAAACATGCATGATCGAAAAGATTTCATGACACGAAAGGGGCAACTATTTGACACGACCAAATTCCCACCTGATCAGTACCCAGCGCACAAATTTTGGGGGTTTGACGATGATGTCAACTCCGATGTTAGGAGGGAACGAAGCATGATGCGCTTGATAGTGAAAAAAGCCAGTGAAACAAATGTTGACCATGCAGCCAAACTCAAGGGTGATAAAATTGTTATACTGGGAAATACATATGGTGCGAATGAATTAGATGCGATACCTGAGTCTCTGCGACCAGAAACCTTAAAAACACTTAAAACTGGAGGTTGTTTTGCTTACCAGAGCCCGTTGGCCTGGCCAAGTAATCTGTACAGATGTGATTTTTTCATGAAACGACTACTCTTTAGTTCAGTTGAACATTGTTATACTTACATGAAGGCGTTGAAAAATGACAAGCTAGCTCTCTCAAGGAGAATACTTAATATGAGGGACCCATTCATGTTAAAGGAAACAGGGGGCAAGATTAAAACCAATGCTGAATGGCAACGACACGAAACCTCATACATGAAGAGCATCATGAAGCTAAAATTCGAGCAAAATGAGGACTTGCGGAAACTATTGCTCAGTACAGGGAATATAGAGCTAGCAGAAGCTACTGGAGACAAAAAATGGGGAACGGGGTGTTTCCTAGGCTCGGTTCAATTAAAGATGCATACCTGGGAAGGTGGAAATCTACATGGTCGACTACTCGCGGCTATCAGGGATGACATGAAAGAGAGCTACAAACATGACATGCCCGATATAGTCCCTATGACTCCACCCCCAGCTCCAATTACGCCATCAAAACTGACCCCTAAGTCCAAGGGGAGAGGTATGCCGAGATACTTCAATAAGTACCCAAGCAAAGAAGAGAAAAATCTGGAAAATGGACCTACCAATCAGCTAGTGTTCCTCAACACGTCTATGGATGAGTCAGACGAATCCTCCGATGATGAAATGGACTCCTCCAACATCTCGTCAGTTAGTAGTTCGCTGGCCAGGACCATGGTTAACGCGAACCTCACGAAAACCAAAGTCAGTACACCAGTCTCCAAAAATCCCAGGAACTTGTCCATACGTAGCGTAAGTGCTATAACATCTGGTCAAAGCCTCAATGAATCCATGGCTGACCTACTGAGAGACGCTCATGTCAAGAAGATTAAGAAAAAATAATAGGTTCGTGCATTATATGCTAGACTAGGCCACGCAAAAGGAAACAGCGTGTACTAGTAGCCATGACACTTCTCTTTTGCCTCGATATAGAAATTTCTTATATCTGTCTTCTGTACATGTACCCTGTCACATCACTAAAATATTTCATATTATTATTTTTGATTAATAGAGTGAAGCTTAAGCGTATACACCCACTTTCACTAGACATCGCGTGGTACTCGCATAGGCGGGTGTTATGTAAACAGTGACACGTGCATGTGGAATGCGAGGTCAAGGTATGAAGGGCAAGGCCGCTTCTCCGCAGTAAATGTAAAATCGTGTAAACAGTAGAATCAGACAGATAACCGCGTAAAAAATTCTGTGTGGTATAGAATTTGATTGTCATAATATGTATATTGATATGTATGGGTATTTAAACGTGAACCTGATAGCGTGTATATATTATGTGTAATTTACGAATGTCATGACTGCCCGGTACTAGTCCAAAATGGTGGACATCGACGGCATGACTGCAAATCGCACGCAGGTATTCGGAGTGTACGACGCATGAATTTCAAGTAGACGTCGCAATTGTGAGTTCAGTTACTGTATACTTGTATATATTCTCATCTAGGTGGATAATATGTTATTATTGTGGTAATGACCTCTCGACACGCTCGACATGTATAAACTGTTGTAATAGCCGGCACCGCACGATAAGCTGTTTTGTAACATGACAGCATTGACCCAGTTATGGGAGTTCGCTTTGTTTTTATATATGCCAATATCATTGTGTTCTTATGTCCAAACTATTGAAAAGAAGTATGAGGATTGCGTAGAAGAGTTAAACGACTCATTTAAAGTTTGCCAAGGAAAGAATTATAGAAAGCACCAGTTGAAAAATGGAATCGGTTAGGTTAAACAAGGTAACAGGTATGAAGGGTTTGACAATATGCTCGTTAAACGTACGCTCTCTAAGAAATAAAGCGGTGGAAATAAATGAATGCATGTTAAAAGGTGGGATTAAAATCTTAGCATTACAAGAGACATGGCTGGATGTAAACGATCATGATAGCAACGTTGTCTTAAACCCCATGTATAAGATATTTAGATCTGATAGATCAACTACAAAGAATGGGGAAATCAAGAGAGGTGGAGGCCTCTGTTATTTAATTGATAGCACTTTTACGGTTGACCCTTGGGTACTAGCGGATCTAAATATATGTAACGATAATATCGAACTTCAAGTTCTGAAGGTGAAACCAGGAAATAGGAGAAAGGTTATCCTCCTAAATTTGTACAGACCTCCAAATGGTGGTAAAAACATCTTTATTAATGAATTGAGCGATGTACTAACCAGCATAAAGGACAGATACCCACATTGTAATATTATACTGTCGGGAGACGTCAATATTAACATGTTGAATAAGGAAGATGAAGGTACAAAGGACATGTTACATATACTGAGTGAGGCTTCTCTTAAATTGTATAGCACTGCACCAACCAGATGCAGCAGGGATACTAATAATCTGATTGATATATTTGCAAGCGATCATCCGCATATTACATCCTCAGGGGTGATAAATACATCTATATCAGATCACTTTGCCATATTCATTAACATTAAGAAGACTACTGCCCCTCACTACACAAAAGTAGATAGGAGTAGGAGATATGATCAGCTAGACTATGAAGAATTCGAGCATTTTATCGATCAAAATGTAAGAAACAAAATAGACGTTAGTAGAAATACTAATGAAGTTTGGATGGATATGAAAAAAGGTATACTTGGGTACTTGGATGATAAATGTCCACTCCGTGAACGCAAAATTATAAATAGAGGCATGATAACCTTAGATAAAGACACCCTAAAAGCTATTAAGAACAGGGACAAACTATTCCGAATAGCCATAAAATCAAAAAGGGATGAAGACTGGCGACAGGCCAGGATAGCCAGAAGAGTAAGCGCACGAATGGTGAAGATAGCGAAGAAAAGGCAGATTACGACTATGATAGAAAATAATGGTAATAATAGCAAGAAGTTCTGGAGACTGCTAAATGGTTTTATGGGAAAATCCACATCGTCCCTACCAGAAAGCTTTGTACATGAGAATGAAGTGGTTGAAGGTACTGAAGCAAGCAATGCTCTTAACGCGTTTTTTAAGAACATGAGCGATATTACTAAAGATTTAGAGGATCATAGTATAAGGTATCTGGATAATGATATAGAGACGATCATGTCAACACGAATAGTGATAGATGAGAATGAAGTTGCTAAAGTGGTGAACAACATAAACACCAGTAAAAGTAGTGGATTAAGTTGGGTTAATGCAAAAATCCTCAAATTCTATTTTCGGAAGATCATCCCCCAATTGACAAAATTACTTAACGAATGCATCAAGCAGAATAAAATCCCGCAAGAGTGGAAAGAATACGCGATTACGCCCATACCAAAAGCAGGTAACTTAAGACACTTTAATAATCTGCGGCCAATTGCCCTTGTTCCTATGCCCTCCAAAATCCTCGAATATTTTATTTGCGATGCCCTACGAGGACACATGGAAGCCAATAAACTTCTCTCCCCTGTACAGGGGGGATTCAGGAAGGGGCACTCAACAAACAGAACTGTTTATGAGTTTATCGATCCCATAATAAAGGGAATTGATAACGGGCAAGTATCGGTAGCAACCTACTTTGATGTGGCGAAAGCCTTCAACTGCCTAGATTATGAAATCACGTTTAGTAAATTAGCATACTATAAGGTGAATCCAGTAATCATAAACATAGTCAAAGAATACCTTACCAACCGAAAACAATGTACTGTATTAAATGGCGTTAGGTCAGATCAGATCAATATTGACGTAGGTGTACCTCAGGGTAGCTTATTAGGGCCATTAATTTTTTTGATTTACATCAATGACTTGCAAAATTGTCTATCCAATGTAAATGTGAACACAAAAGTATGTCTGGCAATGTATGCGGATGATACGGCAGCTAGTGTCACGGGAGAGTCACTAGAAAATTGTATGACAACCTCGCAAACGGTAGCTACGAGTGTCAATAATTGGATGCGGGCAAACAAGCTACGAGTGAATGCGAAAAAATGCCAAGTGCAAATTTTGGGGTCTAAACGTAAATTAAACAAAATCAGTAGGCATCAAATAGGGTCGATCTACATTGATGGGAATGTGCTCGCACAGGTGAAAAATGTAAAGTACCTCGGCTTTGATATCGACAGTTGTTTAAGTTTCAATGGCCATTTTCAAAAAATCAAAAATACGGTACAAGCAAAAGTCAATCAACTTGGCAGAGTCAGATACTTCATAGATCAAAAAGCAACTGTAACCATCCTAAAAGCCCATGTACTACCTCTCACAGAATATGGTGCAATGTTTTATAAATTAGCTAATGCTAAATTAATTAAGAAGATACAAAGTGCATTTAATAGAGGTATTAGACTGATAGATTATACAAATTATACACCTATCTTGGATATCATGGCGCGCCATGGATTCCACACGGTTGAAAGAAGATGCATTGTATCTCTATTGGGACTTATGTATAACTTGAAAGATCTAGATAAGTATATACAAGAAATGCCTAGAATTACAAGGCAAGCAGAAGGAATAAATATGAAGGTGGAGCAACCGAAAACTGAAAAATTTCGCAAAAGCCCGAACTATTTGGGTCCATTTATGTGGAATAATTTATCGGTTGAATGCAAAAATATGTCATGGGCCATGTTGAAAAAGGTCTTAAAGGATAGAGATAACCTTTAATGAAGTTGTAAACAGAATAGAGGTCAAAAATGATAAGTGGACAAGAGAATGAATATATGTCTGTAGAGTGTAAATGGAGCACTTGTTTCGAAATTCAATGGCATTGTATATCACACTCAAGTACTTGGGTTTGAAAATGATGATTGATTTTATTTGTATGGACTGACCCTATGGGTATGTTTTTAGAGACTGGCAAAAAAAATGTAGAAATGGAGATAACTGATGTTGTGAATAGCGAGTATAATGAAATTAAACCAATTTGTAACATCTAAATTTCAATGTAATTAGTGTAATAAAACTGCTGTCTATCATAAAGGTAAAATTGAGAATAATGTTAAAAGATATAAATTGATGATTATGTACCACCAACTTTTCGACAAATGAGAATTATCACTGTGTGAAGTTTTGTCAATAAAATTTATTAAAAAAAAAAAAATTAGGACAAAATTAAGCCCAACCTTTTCTAGTTCCTGGAGGACACCCAATATGTCTTCATCCTCTATGATTCTGTGCACTCTCTGTTCGCCCCCATTTCCAGTTTTCACGGTTGCATTTCATGTAGAGAACTCTGTACTTATCTTTTTTCTTAAATTTGCATTTGACCTGGGCCACATAGTATGATTTTCCATATATCACACCTAGGTATGTCCCAACTTCTATGGGCTTCAGCAGTGGTTGGTTCATTTCTCCATTTTCTTTTGGAGACTTTTAGGTTGCTTGTAATGTTGATTTATTTTCTGCATTTGATTTTGGGTACCATTGGTTTTTTTCCACTGGTAGACGTCAAGGTTTCATGAGATTTTTTTTCCTCTTCAGATAATTTCACAGGTTTTTTTAGCAGACACAACCTGGTATTCTACTGGTGTGGGGGATGATTCATCAGTGGATTTTATATTCATACCTGAATTCTCATCTTCTGATCTTTCAGAAGAGACGTCAAGTGATAAATCAGCTGAGATATCAGCAGAAAAATCAAGGGAGATATCAGTGACAATATCAGCACTTATATACAAAGAATCTTGTTCTGTAGAATCTTCATTAGAAGAAATATGTGCAAGCTCTTCATCACTTTTTTCGTCACTTGTCAGCAGTTCCGCATCACCAGATCTTGAAACTTCACCGTCTTCTTCATGACCATCTTCACATTCATATGCTCAGTTTATTTGTAATAAGTCGAGAATAGGCACATCATCCCAGTCAGATAGTCTCAGTGGTGTAGCCTGACATCCCTCACAGCCTAGTTTAAACACACCATTCTCATAACAGCATGTTTTGTAGCATGCCACTTCCCGCATGTAATGTATATCACCAGAAGGTGCTATGCAGTGCATAGTAGAGATTCCCTGTACAGCAGGGGTTTGCAATGACATGATAATTTCTGACGATTTCTGGATTTCTGGTGGTGTTGCATATACTAGCTTTACTTTGGTATTCGAAGCACTGACTAGTTGCATGAAATCCTCAGCATTCTGTATCTTTTTGTTCATTTTCACAATATTGTCCGCTTTTTTCTTCAGACCTCCCCCCACCCCATCGCATGGGCTCTTCCCATGCCCGCTCTCCATCCAAAACCAAGAGGCTTTCATCTGGTTCAATGCTATGAAATGGGCTATGAAGTCACACATGACGGTTTCGGTATTGAGAACTAGGGCTATCCAAAATAAAATGAATTATTTCTAATTTTGGCACAAGTGTCTCAATATCTTCTATGACAGGTTGAATGAAGGTGTAGGTGGTAGGAATTGTGTGTGCAATCACAGAACTTACTTCAGCATATGATTTTGATATTACCTCTTTCGCTGGACCAACAAAATGGCAGTCCATAGGATGAACAGTGACCTGGGTCTTGTCGTAGTATGCACTACTTATCTCCTCAAGGTACTTTGCATTCCAGTTTTCACTGTAATCTAGTTGCATAGTCAACTCATAGGGTTGGAGATTTTTCCTCAGATTTATGACTGTCTGGTACTGGATTTCAGCTCAAGCGCAATGTTCACGGAATTTGGGTAAGTCATTCAGAAATGTCTCCACAAAATCATCCTTCTCTGCCACTTTCTGGATCAATTTGACTTTTTCGCAGTTTTCCCATTGTGGGCGCGCTCAACAGAACACCAGTTGTAGTACTTGATTGGGTTGTGTGGCAAGGTTGACAATTTATCTGCTATTGCTGCATCATCCATTGAAATCAGGTCTGTGGTAGACTTTGATAAGTCCTGCAAAATGTCCAATTTCAATGACATGTTTGTGTGTTTTTGGCACAAACATATTTTCCGCTGACAATACTTGGTCACCCAAATATACTTTGGCCTTGCTTTGCAGAATCTGCTCAGAGACACATGGGATGTTGGATTTTCTCTAATGTATTTTCTGTGCAGATTTTTCATTGTATCTGCTAGAGCATACCTGACTTGACCATGTACGTTGTCCTTCTTTGAAGGGAGTTGAAAAGAATTGTTGTCGCGCTTGAGGAAATCTTGAATTCTTTTAGTTGTTTCAGCAGCTTATTCCTTCTTTTTGTTGGATTTTGGGATGGCATTAAAGAAGTACTTGCGGCTAATTTTAACCTTTTTTGCTAAAGTCATCAGACCGCCTCCATACTTGGTTCTTTTAGGAGTTTTTGATTGCATATCAGCTGGGAAAAGATCTTTCTTAGCTTGAGTTGGAGCTTTCCTGATTTGGTTCAATGCAATAGTGTATGGCACTAAGAGTGACTCTGATTTCTTTGAGTTGTCTTTAATCATATCTGCAAGTTCCTTTGCATGAGATTTTGGGATCATGTTCATTTCATTTGGCTCCTTTGATTTTCCAGGTGGCTCTGCAGGAGTTTTTGCAGGAGAAACATCATTGTTATCTGGATTGTTGAATTCTGCATATATTTCCACATCAACCTCTAACTGGACTGAAACTGCTGGTTTATCTATCTCAACTTTCAACTTCTCCTTTGACACATCCTTCTTCAGATCTTTTACGGCTTTATTTACTTACTTTTGTAACCCTGTGAAAAATCACCGTGACCCAACATTTGTGTAACCATGACCCAACTCCTATGTACAAATGCTGCCAAGTTGGCTTTATTGGAAGCAAACACATGATATCGCCCACTAATGTTAGGCTGATCATGTTCTTTCAACAAATTTATTAACAATATTGCTTAATGATTACCAAATTTTCCAATCTTGGGGGCCTCTGTGGTTTGATTATTAGGGCAGATGAGTTTCACATCCATATTTCTTTGAATAATATTAATAAATTGTACTTACATCAGGATGGCCATCTTGCAAACAGGACCTTTGAAGAGTTAAGAAATCGCGTGTCTACAGTTTATTATCCTATATTACAACAGATGGAAGCACTAGCCAACAAGAATGCAATGTTGGGTCACGGTGATGCGTTGGGTCATGGTTATGACCCTGATATTTGATATTCGGAAGTCCATAGCTCAGTATTTATAGGGGTCATATATATAATGATATTCCATATTAATAAGAAATATGTACTTATAATAATGGTAAAGTATTATTTACTAATCTGTTATATTTTTTGTGTAGGCTCACTTTTGTTGTGTTGGGTCACGGTTATGTGGAAATTTCCCTCCGATCTAAAATTAGACAGTGTTTCCTGGTGTGGAGATGGTATTTTGTGAATTGCGCAACAAAACATTTAAATTCTAAAATATACATGGTTGTTGATTATATATAGCCATAAAATTGGATCATAGAAGCATAATCATTTTTTTTATAAGGGGAAATAGTCTGCGTTGGGTCATGGTTACTATTTGCCTTCCCTCAAATGCATTTGAGAGAATGAAGCATGAAAAAAAATGATTTTTTATTTTGCTACTTTTTATTCGAAAATCTATGTAGAAACACATATTTTAGAACATCAATAACAAAATTAGATCAGTGAATTAACTTTTTATTGCCATGACAACAATGTAGTGACCTGTTTTCATCTAAATTTTCATGCAAAAATGGCAGTTTTCGCCCCCTAGTGTCAAAAATATCAAACACATATATATCAAAATGGTGTTCGCCTAGGCCAGAATTTCAATACCGACCCGTTGAGCATTAAAAAAATCAAATCTGATCATATACGGAGGTGCTATGGCCAAATAGTACTGAACAGCCCCTATGTTAACAGTTTGGGAGACTTGACCATATACTCTCACTAGCTGAATATGGTCTACCATTTCAAAATTTGGCTAATAGGGGGACTATAAATAAGGTACAAAGTGTTGTAAATCGAGGGGCCAGACTGGTGTTTATTGGACAGGATCTTACCACTAATGAAATGCAAGATCGTTTAAATATAAAAAATATAATAAGAAGAAGCCACATTGCATTAATAGGGCTAATGTGGAACTTTTCTAAGATCCCAAGATATGTACAAGACATGCCAAGAGACACTAGACTGGCTACTGGAATAATTCTAAAAGTACCGGTTCCCCGACGAGAAAAGTTAAGAAAGTCTCCGCACATGTTAGGCCCTCTAATGTGGAATGGGCTGCCAGCTATACAAAAGGCAAAGAACTGGCCAAATTTAAAAAGCTTTCTTAAAGCAAATGAGGATTGGATACTTAACTAAAAACCATGTCTTTGTAATTTCATATATAACTCTTCACACCCTGTCTTACGATGTAAGGATTTGTCCCTCGTCGTTATGGATGGGTAAATGTGGGTTTATTTTCGAGATACTAGACAAAATGGTGTAATGAGTGAACTTATCTAGAAATGGTGCATAAGAAGTAGACCTATGTGTTTTTACCCACGCAGACTGTATTATTATGTATTTTAGACTATGTGTCAGGGCATCAAAAATCACAAAAAAAAGGGGTTGCATGATATTCTTCTATAGTTCATGAGAAAGTAGGGGGAGGGATGGCAGTTGAATCGCTGTCATTGGATGACCGATGCATCTGCTATCTCTCCTTCACTAAAGAAGACACCAGGATGGAGTTGTCTGATTTATGTTAGTAATGTATGAAATCGTAGTATAGAAACTGTATAAAGCCTTAATGGTGTAAATTGGTAAAAGAAGTAAAAGATTAAGTTGGAAAGTTAGTTACAAATGATAATAGTATATGGGATTGAAATTTTTGTCGGCGATTGAAATGTATCACATCATGTGAAATCTTGTCGAATAAACATTTTTAAAAAAAAAAATATATCACTATTATAATTACCATGTACCTCTCACACATATATAATATAATGCTCTTAAAACTGCCATGTACCTAACACACATGCCAATGTGCCTTAATTATACCTCATTATACCTCAAGAAAATACTGAGTGAACCTATATTGTATATCACTATTATAATTACCATATACCTATCACACATGTCAACCATGTATATTCATTAATTCATATTCATTATAACCATCTCATCAAAACTAAAACTAGTCATAGCTACCTCTATATATATATTAGTATAACTAAAGTAAACTCATTCTTATTGTATTGTAGTCATATTATTGTAACTAAAGTAAATTTCTTCATAGTCATATTGTAACAAAAAGTAAAGTTCAAGCAAGAATTTGGGCACCCAACGGAAGACCTATCTAAACAATTGTTTACTTAGAATGTTGGACAACCTTACTGTATAACATCTTCAGCAATAAAAGAATCCTTGAATTGAATTGAACCCCAAGTTAGGGACTAAAATTTAAAGTTGCCTTGACTTATTTCATATGATTCATGATAACTTAATGAGTTTTTATGATACAATAATATATGATAATGTCAAATAAAAGAAGAGATTCAAGGCTATCTGTATTTGAAACTGTCACATGCACAATTACAAGAATTCTTTTTCATATTAACAGCTGTTTCCATGCTAACCACATCTGAAATGTCATGAAAATCCTGACTTTCAACTGTTTCCATGGCAATTTCTCTTAGGTGAATGGTTCTGCAGCATTGGGGGCCATGTTGCACATACAAAATTAAATTTGCAAATTTTTGGCACATATGTCAACTTTGTACTATCAAAATGGTGGAAATGGCAGGGTGAAGAATTGAAAGCCGAAATGTCCCAAATTTGACCAATTTTCACTGAAAAATGGCCGTTTAGGCGAAATCTGGGATTGTGAGGATTAACATGAGACTTTTTAAAATCACACAGAGGCCCATATTTTTCACTCAAATACCATTTTTCACTGGTTCACTTTAGGGCACAAGCCTTTGCTGTCTTATGTCACCAACTATAATTTCTGTATCACAAAATAGTTTACATTTCTGTAAACTGGAGTACACATTTTAGGGTAAAGTTAGGCCCAATTTAACCATACATCACAATGCGATAAAACTCTTGAATGATTTCAATATGTATGGTCAAAAGCTATGAATGACAAGAACTAAATTTTCTATCTAATTGTGGAAATAAATTTTGTTTTCTTTGAATCTACTTACAAATACAATATGTGGAGTCAATCTATTTTAAAATTTTCATTAATTCTCTTCTTTTAATTACACTTTGACATATATACTATGCAGGCATTGTTGTCTCTCATTCTTGAAAAAATACCAGGAAAATGCCTATGGCACGATTAAATGAAGAACATTTGGAGGAAAATATTCCATTTTAAGGTTCTAAATTCGAATTTAATGATACAAAAATCATAATCACTTGGAACTTAGACAAGATTCTGACTTCTAGTATCTATCTTAAGTCTTATGAACAAAGAAAACATTTTAATTATCAAAGATTCTTTTTAAAAAAGTGGGTAATAAGCAAAGTCCCTAACTTGGGGTGCAGCACTATAGAAATACTTATTATCTTATTAGTTTGTTTACTATCATTGGAATCGGCTTTTTCATCTCATCTCTTCAAATGTAATAATATCTCAAAATCATTTTTTTGCGACTTGATCCATGTGATCCATATGAGGACCTTTAAAACCAAAGGATATAATTATTACATAGATTGTCCTGAAATGTGATACATCGATTGACAGAACATCAGAAGATTCTAATAATGTGATGTTGTGAAAAAAAAAAAACTTTGAAAATTAGAGTAAATGGTCGGTTAGGTTGTATCTGTTAGGTAAATTTTAGGTTGGGGTATACAGGGCACCCAATACACTAGCCCTCGTCCTTAAGACTGCAGTTGTTCGTAGAGCCCTAGTGCAGGTCTAGTACTCCCCATTCATGGACTGTCTGAAGGACCAGTCTGGTCTGTAATAGTGATTGTTGCGCCACCTCTAGTCCAACACAAATCTGCGTTGTGCATGTGTGTGACCTGACACTGACCTAACCTAAATAACTTACTTCCATCCAATCACAGAAAGGGAACCCTATCTATGGCAATTACAAATTTGTTCCAGCTCTTAATCAGGCTAACTCCCAACATGTTTGGCCCAGTGGCTGGGTAGAGTGTCAGGGTTATTACTACAAAATCATTAAACTTGTGTTCTCAACTAATCTTGGTAAAAGATGGGTTTCAATTTGTTTTTGTTCTGTACCTTTGGAAAGGATATCTTGCTAAAATTAACCATTTTGCCCAGTTCTTTTGAATTTATGGCCAAATATGAATACACCAAAGCTTTAAAATTAAATCCACAATGCCTGTTTCACCTTTCATAAAATAAGTACCATATTACAGATTCATCATTAGGAATTGTACAAATTCTTAGGCTTGTGCATGGTTTTGTTTTACCAAAAGTACCAAGTGTGTGACAGTGAAATATAAGAATTATGAGAATGATTTGTAAAAAATGACATGAATAAAATATTGAAGGAAGTGGGCACGTGGGCGCTTTTTTTTCTTTGTTTGCTATATGAATGTTCTCCAATCCTCAGCTCTAATATTCTTAAAAAATAAGCTGTGAATATAAGCTTTTGGTCATGAATGTAGATGGGACTGCAACTTTAAATGAGCAGTGAATTCTGAAAGTGTCTCCATGCATCTCTGAAAGGTCCATGAGAGGGAAGTAAGTTGACAAAATATCGTTACACCATATCACAGTGACTCATAAAAGGATGGGGACCAGGGTAGTTAACAACTGGACTATCAGCAACCCGTGTCTGATACAATCCAGCTGTCTTGGCATTGAGCCAAGTTCTTTTCATTGTATTGACTAGTTTCTGTACTAACCCCTTGAATTTTAAAGCTTTGTCGATGGTAACTCCTAGGTACTTATATTCAGTGACCTCCTCGAGGCTACTCCCATCCAGGGCCGGTAGATTTTCTGGTTGTAGAAACATTTCGTCTTTTTTACCCACCTCGACCTCAGAATGTTCTTACTAAAAAAATTGTGTATTTTTGTTTTTCCAAGGTTGAGCGAGATTTTGTTAATTTTGCATTAGTAGCTTAGAGCGTCTAAATCATTTTGTAGGTTTTTGTTTGTTACATCTATTGTGTTGCCAATGGCATAAACTATGGTATACATTTGTATATTAGAGTTTTGAATAAATTTAGGGAGGTCATTAATATATCTGTTTAGGAAGTAGGAATTAAATTCCAGGTGAGGAATCAACATGGGTTTAACAATTAATTTTGGACTGCTATTGGTTTAAAAAGGAAAGGTGTGGTTCTTGCTAGGCAATGTTTGCAAGTGCCGTATTTGATTTGTTTATTGTTGAGTTGATGTGGCCAATAGCGTTTAGGTCTGAATGAAGTGTCGTTCCTAGGTATTGAAATCCATTTCATTTTCAGAGCCAGAAATTGATATGGGTTTGAGGGAGGGAATTTACTTATTTGATCTGGATTTTTTTATGAAAATCATGGCTTTGGTTTTGTTGGCATTTATAATCGTTAGTTTGTTTGAGGTGCACCAGTTTTCAAAGTGGGGCAGTGAAGACTGAAGGTTTTCTAGGAATTCTAGGAGGATAGAAGGGGACGCGACATAGATTATTGGTCATAGAGACTTGGTCATTTGAAAGGTGTTGATGTAAATGATACAGATAAGTAATTCTGCCTTGTGGGGTAGAGAAGTAAAGAGGGAGCTGCCATTTTTTGTTGTTTGGGAAAATGTTGATTGTGAAGGTATGACATCTTAAATTTCTTTTCGCTTTGTTCTTGTTATCCCTTCACGGCAATCGCTATGAATCTGTGGTTCACTATATTTGTACATAATCTAATAATGCAATAAAGGCTGCATTGAATGGTATGCATTAAACTATACTATGCTCCTATTCTTCATCTATCATCCTTCATCTTAGCTATCTCCTAGTTCTCTTTTAGATAGTCTCTTTCACTACTCAGCTACATGAAAAAGGTCAAGATTTTGTAGGTAATAGCCATTTTACCAGACTTAGCTAGACTAAGACTGAGGCTGTTCCCTACCCGTCCAACACACTATCTTGCTATGTTTATAATATGTTTTAAATGTCTGTATTGCAATGTGTATTGGCTGATAAATACTCCTAATAAAAAATAAAATAAATACAACTTTTATTTGACAGACAACACCATGTCTTCTCACGTCTACCAGAATGAGGCATATAGAGGGATAACTCAAATGTACTTGACGCCGTCAGCTCCGTACGAGTCTGTTGGAGGTTCAACCTGGTCCTCTTCAACTGTCCTACATGAGGAGGTGAATATGGGTCAGATTTTCAGCAAATGTACAATTCGCCTTCACCAATCCTCTCAAATAATCAACATTTAAGACGAAAATGAGCTTCAAAATGCAGTTTAACATAAGAGAACTGATACATTAAATCAATGTGACACTAAATACACTCAGATATACGTTCTATTGACTATTTCTCAGCCTAATCTAACAGAATTTACTAAATGTGTACAGTTACTAATTGTGCATTTTCTGAAAATCTGACCCATATACAGAATACACAGAATGTACAGAATGCAGAGCAAGAAGAGGTTCCTTCCCACTTCATGGACAGACTGCCCGGATGTAAATCTCCCCCCTGGTGGGGATGGGCCATCTTAGTTGTGGGCATTCTCATAGTAGCCACCCTCATTGCCATAGCCAGCTCCCTCTCTGGCAACAAAGGTAGGTTTATATATACATGTGATGTGTTTTAGGAAAATGATTCATAAGTCGCAAAATTGATATTTATCAAATCGTTTTGTTCACAAGATCACATTATTGGAATGTTTTAATTTTGGGGGAATGTGTCACTTATGGTTAGGTCAATTCAGGCAACCACAGATAGCCTTACGCGTGGGAAAACGCGTCATTTAGCCCCCTAGTGATAAAAAGGGGAACTATTTAAAGGATCTATGCAGATCCGGTTGTGACGTTGTACATGGCGCAGCGATCATGGTGATATTTATCCAGTGTTATTGTTATGTTACACAATATTTCCACCAAAAGGAATATTGCCAGACTTTAGTATGTTCATAAACTATAGTTTGGAATCGTTTTTCAAGTTGAAATCGCTCATTATCAAGGATTATTTGGATATTTATTATGTCGGAACCCTACGGTGATTCTGCTTATTTTCTCCCATCATGGCCGCCTCCGCAGTCGTCGTCGCAGATAGCATAATATATCCAGGGACTTTACCATTGGATTTCTCATCAGGAAACATTCAAAAGACTACAAAACAACAGGAAATAACATTTGCAAAAGTCTAATATAAGTTTATAATGAAATAATGACTGACAAAATATATAATGGGCTTTAAGAACGTGGATCTGGAATTTTCTCAATCAGCTGATCAGTACCAAACAACATTATAGGGCCTATATAAGTAGGTCAATCATTTGCGCAAGCTTTCAACAAGCATTATTCTGCTATGGAAATCTGTGAAACATTGTGAAAGACATAAATAAATATACCTAACGTTTAGAAAGTCATCCCCTGTTTGATATTTCTTTACCATATCATTTTATTTCGTTTCAAACCAGACTGACAGTAGCCTGTTTTGTGATGCTATAGGATCGTTTCTGTAAATGTGAATATTTTTTCGTCATGGCCGCCTCCTATCGTCGTCGTCATCGCAGATACGACAATGCATTTATGGACCTTACCATTAAATTTATCATCAGGTAACATTCAAAAGACTATACAAAACAACAGGAAATAATATTTGCCAAACATAAGTTTATAATGACTGACAGTGGTCAGCATAGAAATATGGACGGAGACAATAAAAGTGTGTAAGGATTTTTCCCGATTTTTCCTGATCAGCTGATCGGTTCCAAGCAAGCTATATACTATGACTATGTAGGTCAAACCCTAATCTTATTCTTCCATATTATTCTGTTATGCTATGAAAATCGTATGTAACATTGCAGAATATATGAATAAATGCACAGGAGGTTTAGAACATACCCGACGGGCAAATGAACGCGATTCTACGCGATTTTTAATGCGCAATCATCTCGTGACAGTTCCGTGATGAGAGTGGACGCTTTTCACGCAATAATTATTGCGCAATGATCGCGTGATGGTCACGCTAAAGGTATAACGCAATATTGGTGCAAAAATCAGCAAAATCAATAGCATTTGAGCAGGATATTTTATGCACAATATTCACCTTATTTTGTTGCTTTTAATTGCAGAATAATATCATTCGGAATTAATCATAATTAATTCTCCAGGGTAATAGGACCTACATCAATTATTTAATATTTATTTTTTATCCTCATATTATTTTTTACACTCAATAGTTTAACATCATTTTGGTCATCTCTGACCAATCCACCATGACAGCAGTTTAGCTGTTAGTGTGTGTGCGCTTGTACAACATGTACAGAACCCTCATGGCACCCGTACCATTTCTGTATAGTGGTATATGGGGTGTTTTGATTATTTCCTGTTTTAAAATCAAAAAATAAATTGCACTAATGAAATATTTTAAGATATTACTTGTAATGTTTCTAATCAAATAGTTAGGAACATATATAATATATAAATGCCACATAAGTGTATTAGCGGTACTTTCATTATAAAAGAATTTGTAAATGAACTCCCAGTTCCCAGTTGCGCCACCTGGTAAAAAAAACAGTACCACACCTGGTGGGAACAAGTTGCACAATGGTAAGGGCTATCGGCCAAGGGTAATGGGCTATTCCCATTATTTCGAACATATGAGTAATTCTCCCAAACGGGCAGCATTTGATTTAAAAAGCGTACATATATGTACATATAGCAGGGTATATCAGCATTAATGCATGTGAAGTTTGGGAAGGCTGGGGTCAATATTTCGATTCCTCCACCTATGTTTCAGATACCTATATTTTCCCTATTATTTTGCCTTATTTCGGTCTCATTATGGCCGATTTATCAAATGATTTAATGTAAAAATACATACAAAATACATCATAGAACTGATGTATTCGTATGGAATGGTGTATTCGTTGGGATTGGAATTATCTATAAAAGGACGAATTAAATCAGTAAGTAAATCAAGTATTTTCTTTAGTAATATGGAGCTAGGTCTACATCATTTAGCTTTGTGTGTAGGGGTTTCTTTGACTTGGTATGTATCAGAGAGTGAGTATGAGTGTCAGAGAATGGAGTGACAGATGCCCGACAGTAAGTGTGAATGCTAGGTGAGTGAGCAGTGTCAGGTATGCATTATAATAAGTATTTAGACGCGATTTTGAATGCGCATTATATGCGCAATTGAGATCACACACATATTATTGACTTTTGAAGAAAACATGTATTTACAGATACAATTGGTTAAGTAACATATGTTTAATACAAACATAAATGAATATGAATGGGAACTTGATCCAACACAAGTGTGAGACATGGGAGGAAATAGACGCAATGGATTTCACATAATGGTTGCTAATGGCGTGTCCATTTCACTGCGATTCATAGCCATAGGTATCACACTACACTAGTTTACGGTCAATCACACAATGATCGCATTGCTATCACACTCAATTGCACTCAGTGCCCGTCAGGTATATACTTGGTTTGATATTTTTTTACCCCATTATTCATTGCCATTATTTATTGCCACACACAATCAACGATAGGTTTTATTTAGGCCTAGTTTTAGCAACTGCATGGAAGTCACTTTCTAGCAAGTCATTCGGAACTATTTAGTGTGGGTGGAATAGAGTTGTATTTTAGCAAATCTGGATAGGCCTATAATTCTTCAGCCAGAGAACTCAAAACTCATGAAGTAGTTTTCTTTTCGTTTATACAATAATAATTAATATAGCTATTGATTTTCATAAGTTACTTAAGTAAATCCTAAGACCAGTCAGACCCCTCGTCGGCAGTAGCCACATGCAGTTATGCTCAGCATGAATATTTCCTATGTTTAGTGATATGTGATGTGTTTTAGGATAATGACTCATAAGTCGCAAAATTGATATTTTTCAAAGTGTTTTTTTCACAAGATCACATTAATGGAATGATCTGATTTTGAGAAAGTTTATCACTTAGACTTATATCAATTGGTGTATTGAATTTCAGGACAATCTATATGATATATCTATTAGTTTTAAAGGTCCTCATATGGACTACATTTAGTTACTTTACTGTTTACTGACCTCCAGAAATATTGGAAACTTTTTTTTTCAAAAACGAAAATATCAAACTTAAAATCTAGAAATATTTATTAGATTAATAGACTCTTTACTTTCATTGGAATCAGCTTGATCTCATCTTTTCAAATATAATGATATCTAAAAATCTATTTTTTGCGACTTATGACTCATTTTCCTGAAACACATCACAATTATAAGTGATGACGAAATTACTAATTTTTCCATGGAAACATGTCAACTAATTTTAATTTATATAATTTCCTATATAAATACCGAATCTCAGTTGCAGAAGTTGATTTTTAGCTGAGTTATAGCATATTCTGTGATTACCGATGCAATGATGCATATAGGCCCTCCCTACCTCATTCAAAACCGGAAATAGTGAGTCCAAGTTTGAGGGGTTGTCCCCCTAGCGGCGTTATTTTGAATCATTTTCAAGCTAACTGTGGTTGCCTGAATTGATGTATCAAATTTCAGGACAGTCTATGTAATATATCCTTTCGTTTTAAAGGTCTACATATGGATTACATTTAGTTCCTTTACTGTTTAGTGACCCCAGAAATATTGGAAACTTTTTTCAAAAACGAAAATATCAAACTTAAAATCTAGAAATTATTTTTTTATCAGACTGTTTACTATCATTGGAATCGGCTTGATCTCATCTTTTCAAATATAATGGAATCTCAAAAACTAATTTCTGTGACTTATGACTCATTTTCCTGAAACACATCAGATATCTATTATATGCGTTATTATATGCGCATGCTACATGAGAGGTGCTATAAGTGCGATGCTATGAAAATATTCATATAGGATGCGTCCTATGAAAATGTACTTTTCTTAAAATAGCTATGTTGATATGCTTCGTGGAGCTTTGGCTCTCCGCGAAGCATACAAACAAATCCCCGCAATCAGTAATCCACCCTTGATTCTGGTTCATTAATTATAGAAATACATAGTAAAAACCAAATCATGAAATAGAGCATTAAATTCTCATTATCCAATGATGTAAGGTTTTATTAATGTAGCTGAAGAAATGGTTGTGATTTGAACGTTTTAATTCAACAATAACAGTAGGCCATGATCACACAGTGGGCACCATTGTAGGCCTACTGTCAGTGGGGTAGTGGGGCTCTCTGAGACTTCTTTAATATTTTTTCAGTGATAGCTGATACAAAGCTTGGCCAGCGCCTTGACATCAGTAAATACTATGTATACCCAATTCATGTATTAACCATGAACGATTAATTCGCTGCAAAGTCTATTGCTCTTTACTTTATTAGAAATTGTTAATGTTAAACATTAAAAGTGTATATGTGTTGTGTTTCAGAAAGATAAGTCACAAGTCACAAAATTGATATTTTTCAAAGTGTTTTCATCACAAGATGTCTTTATTGAAATGCTCTGATGTTTTTAGGGTTTAGCACCCATAGTCATATAAATCCATGTGACAAATTTCAGGAAATTGTATTAAATATATGCTTGCGTTTTGAAGGCATTGGTATGGAGTATATTTATACTTTACTGGTAAGTTCATATGAGTTCTGTCACAAAATGAACAAAAACAGCTAATATTATTAAGAATGTTGATTATCCCAACTGCGAGAAGGAATAAGGGACAAACTTAAAACAATTGTTAGCATCAAGAAAAGAGTACCTAAAATATTGTTCTATCATATTATTATTGTATTATTTAATGGGAGGTCGTTGGAAGACCTGCATTGATGCAGAGGTCCTAACCCAATTCCTGGATTACTGATTACTTATATATTTTAACTTTTGATAACCTTATGTAACTGTATATTGAACCTTGAATAAAAGTATTATATATATATATAATTACTCATCCCAAATCAATGAAAACCTGTTTTTTCAAAAACAAAAACATCAAACTGGCAATATAGAAATACATATTAGATATCCTACTTTTAGTGTTTACTATCATTGGGATCAGTTTGATCTCCTCTTTTCAATTATGATGATATCTCAAAACCAATTTTCTACGACTTATGACTCATTCCCCTAAAACGGATCACATTTCTTGAAACAGAACCAGCATCTTTAATTTCAAATTAACCACCATCCTTTTCATATAGTTTCCTTTCTGTTGCTTCCTTGTTTTTCAAACATTAAAATGGCCTTGTGTCTTGGTTTGATTAACTAGCACACCCCTTGTTTCTGTTGGTATGTTTGATTGACTAGCACACCCCTTGTTTCTGTTGGTATGTTTGATTAACTAGCACACCCCTTGTTACTGTTGGTATGTTTGATTAACTAGCACACCCCTTGTTTCTGTTGGTATGTTTGATTAACTAGCACACCCCTTGTTACTGTTGGTATGTTTGATTAACTAGCACACCCGTTGTTTCTGTTGGTATGTTTGATTAACTAGCACACCCCTTGTTTCTGTTGGTATGTTTGATTAACTAGCACACCCCTTGTTACTGTTGGTATGTTTGATTAACTAGCACACCCCTTGTTTCTGTTGGTATGTTTGATTAACTAGCACACCCCTTGTTTCTGTTGGTATGTTTGATTAACTAGCACACCCCTTGTTTCTGTTGGTATGTTTGATTAACTAGCACACCCCTTGTTTCTGTTGGTATGTTTGATTAACTAGCACACCCGTTGTTTCTGTTGGTATGTTTGATTAACTAGCACACCCCGTGTTTCTGTTGGTATGTTTGATTAACTAGCACACCCCTTGTTACTGTTGGTATGTTTGATTAACTAGCACACCCCTTGTTTCTGTTGGTATGTTTGATTAACTAGCACACCCCTTGTTTCTGTTGGTATGTTTGATTAACTAGCACACCCCTTGTTTCTGTTGGTATGTTTGATTAACTAGCACACCCCTTGTTACTGTTGGTATGTTTGATTAACTAGCACACCCCTTGTTTCTGTTGGTATGTTTGATTAACTAGCACACCCCTTGTTTCTGTTGGTATGTTTGATTAACTAGCACACCCCTTGTTTCTGTTGGTATGTTTGATTAACTAGCACACCCCTTGTTTCTGTTGGTATGTTTGATTAACTAGCACACCCGTTGTTTCTGTTGGTATGTTTGATTAACTAGCACACCCCGTGTTTCTGTTGGTATGTTTGATTAACTAGCACACCCCTTGTTACTGTTGGTATGTTTGATTAACTAGCACACCCCTTGTTTCTGTTGGTATGTTTGATTAACTAGCACACCCCGTGTTTCTGTTGGTATGTTTTATTAACTAGCACACCACCTGTTTCTGTTGATATTGACTGGCACTGTTCATCCTGTTCTAGGCACAACTAGTGGAGTTGAGGAATTGAGCCCATCTACTCCCAGTACAGATGGCCAACCAATACCTCCAGCTCCACCTACCAGGCCAGGTAAGAACTTCATATGTGATGTGCTAAAGGAAAATAAGTCACAAGTCGCAAAATTGATATTTTTCAAAGTGTTTTTTTCACAAGATCACTTTATTGGAATGTTCTACTTTTTGGGCGGAGTTTATTCCTCATAGCTATATCAATCGAGGTATATCATTTCAGGACAATTTATGTAATATATCCTTTCGTTTTAAAGGTCCTTATATGGACTGCATTTAATTACTTTACTGTTTATTGACCCCCAAAAACATTGGAAACTTTTTTTTCAAAAACGAAAATATCAAACTTTAAATTTAGAAATATTTATTAGATTGTTAGACTGTTTACTATCATTAGAATTAGCTTGATCTCATTTTTTCAAATATAATGGTAACTCAAAATCTATTTTTTGCGACTTATGACTCATTTTCCTGAAACACATCACATATTTTTACTGAACCCAGTTAGCCAGATAGTGTACGCGTCTAACACCAGTGGTGCTGATGGCTGCTGTATATCCCAGTAGGCTGAGATGGAAACTTCCTGCGCCACTCTGTTTTGCAACAAACATGGCAAACTTTTTGGTTCATTTTCAGACCTTTGATTTTGGGGTCATTTAACCCATATTACATTTACCATGAAAGGATATTCACCAGGCTTTTTGGAGTACAAGACCAGCACTCAGCTACCTGGCAAAAATAAACCATGCAAGTTTAAAAGAATACCAAGCCCCAGATGTGAAGATACATGTGACATTCAGTGGGATTCAAACTCACAATGTCCAGGGGAGTATCCGCGCGAGAATTCGTGTACGGTAACTGCTTGGCTGGTTAGAAATCTATGCTTTTAAAATTTTAGAAAATAAGCTTTAAAATTATGCTTTCGGTGACTGCAGAGCCGGGGGACCGGCTGTATGATGTCATAGCAGCGGGGGTTCCCCCCGAATGTACTACAAGGGTTGTCTGAACTTGATGGTTTTTTTGCTTGACGAGGCCTGCAGACGTCTATATGGAACACCATAAGATACCTGCAGGCGTTTAGATTTTAGGATTAGATTCTCTATGTCATTAGCTTTTTAATGGAATAAATGATAATCCTGGAGTTTCTACCTGCAAAAAAGCATACAAGCTTTGTTTTTCTGATCGGAGGGCTTCCCCGACCTGCCACTATATATGACGTCATTGTGCTCATGGTCACGTGATCGGATCTGATGATCTGATTGGCTTAGAGTCGCAGTGGCTCTTTCTAGCATCAACCTCCTGTTTTGGCAGTCCATTTTAAATTCTCCTCGCTTCGAATGTGCGGTTAGCGAGAACTTTTTAATTGTTGCTCAAATCAAAAATGTTTTCACACCATTCTGATCTCCTTTTTGCAAGCCAGCTTTTGAGACTACTTAAGGAGGTTCGACCTATGAAAAAAGTGGAATTTAAGGCCAGCAGGTAGGGGAGCCCCTATATAGGATCGACCCATAATGGCGGCGTGACAGACCTTAGATTTTGTGGAAGCCTTTGGCTTTTTTTTCCAAAAAAGCGCGGGGGTCACATTTCGTCCAGTTTGGCGGTCTAAAATGTTAACTGCTTTACAATCAGAGACTGTAGAGTGCATGCATATAATCACAGGGCAATAGCTTGCAACTTTTTAATTTATCATTATTTTTTTTTTTATTTTTTTTTTTTTTTTTAGGGGGGGGGGGGGGGGGGGGGATAATCAGTAAAGTAACTATACTCCATCTGAAGACCTTTAAAATGAATAGATATATTGAATACATTGTCCTGAAAAGTAATACATCAACTGATGTAACTATAGGTGATAAACTCCCTCAGAACATTCCAATGAAGCCATCTCATGAAATAAACCCCTTGGAAAATATCATTTTTGCGACTTATGACTCATTTCACTGAAACACATAGTGTTTACTGAAGTATTCATATGTTTGTTGCAGGTGCCAACAAATGTGACGCTATTCCCTGTAAACATGACGGGACGTGCAACACATGGGAGCATGACCCTGGCTACTACTGCTGGTGTCAAGTAGGGTTCACTGGACACAATTGTGATGTGCCAGTCAGTAAGTATATAGATAGAACCTAATGAGGATGTAGTATGAGGGACACTATTGCACTGTCCAAGATGTTTGTTTTTCTGAAAGAAATGTAATGCAAAACTAATAAAATGAACACCAATGTTATTATGTTCTTCATAAGTTACATCTATTAAACACGTTGGCCAACCCAATGTACAGGGAGACCCCTTCCCTTTGACTGAGAGAAAAGTAGTCAAGTTGAGTGTGTTATGAATGAATATTATGGAAAGAGGGATGACCCAGTCCGCAAAAACGGCCGTAATTTTGGGCCCTCCATAGGATTACCATAGGAAATTATTAATTTTTGCCGTGTAAACGGCCGCAAGTTCGGCATGGTACCGCAAAAAATAGGTACGGCCGAATTTAACTGAATTACGGCCGTTAATTCGGAGGTACCTGCCGTGATTTTGGGCGCTCGGTATCAATAATCTTTTCCGTACCGAAAATGCGGCAAGGTCAAGGACAAATGCGGAGAAATTCGGCCGTCTTCGGCTTCTAACTCATTAAAGTTTGCGTCACTTTTAACGGTCGTCACATCGGCCGTCACTTATTACCATAGTGAGTGCAGAAGTCTGTTGCATGAGGTATGTAATATACCTCGCATTTCCTATCTATATAAGAAATATTTTACTAAGAACAGGGTTTTAAAAACAAAGAACATATCATCAATGTGATAGCATCGTGCTCTTACATGTATACCATTGGATATTCCGCTTTAAGTTCATATTACTTTAGTTTAGTATTACATTAGGAAAGAATCAACTCTACATTGTTAACATAGGCCTATTCGCAAGGTATGTCTTATTATACAGTGCAGTATTATCAAACTCCCCTAGATATAATTTAACATTGAGGTAAAGCCTATAGTATCGAAGGTATGCAAGGAAACATTTTAGTGTGACCACCAAACTTTCCTCTCAAAAGAGGAAAGGTGAGAGAGGAGAGTTGAGGGATGAGAAATGAGGGACAAGAGATGAGAGATGAGGGACAAGAGGTGAGAGATGAGGGACAAGAGGGGAGAGCTGAGGGACAAAAGGTAAATCATTTATTGATATTGAAAAATGATTTATCAATATCAAAAAATTATTTTGCGATATCAATAAATACTGAATTTGATGAATGAAATGAAATGAATAAATGACCCAATGGCGTTACATAGAGGGATGAGAGATGAGGGTGGGCCATGTTTATTGAGGTATAACAAATGGGTGAGAACTAATCTGGATATTCATATGGATGATCCAGATTATTCTGAAATTTAATATATTTTGGTTTGAGGATTAGATTATCAAAGAAAAGGAAACAAAAAGGAAGGCAACAGGGGGCTAGAAAAGAAGGAAAGGGAAGGCTAGAGGGAAGGCCAAAAGAAAGCCACAAAAAACACTAAAGCGGCCGAAAAAGCGGCCGAAAAAGCGGCCGAAAAAGCGGCCGAAAAAACGGCCGAAAAAACGGCCGCTTTTTGTGGATTTTATTAATCCAATTTTTGTGGATTTTATTAATCCAATTCTTGTGGATTTTATTAATCCATTATATATAACTTTTAACAATTGATATCACAGAAACATTGAATCACACCTTTCGTAACACCCAAAGCCACAAAAACTACTAAAGCGGCCGAAAAAAGGACGAGGCATTGGGATAACGCAATGCATGGATTACGCAATCAGTCAAGCACACCCAAATGGGAAGGCTTGCCGAGGCATTGTCTTAACTAACACCTCCCATAAGGCATTCTCTACATAGTTATATATAACTAGGTGCGAATATGAATCCATATTCCCTTGTAGCATTGTTACATGAAAAAGAGGTGTATGGTGAGGAAGTATATTCTACCAGAAATTAAATCGAATTCTTTCATTATTCTAAATTCCAAAATTAATATATTTATGTTTGCAATATCTCTCAGTGGACAATTACTAATAAAGTAACTAAATGTACTCTATGCGACAACCTTCAAAACACAAGGATATATTCAATGCATCAAGCAGTGTACATTGCATTAGAAGAGCTGGTTTTAACTTAGAGGACTACGTTTTTATTCTAGCGACGCCTGGTATGTTGGAATCAGGCACAAAGGAATAAATAAAATATGGGGGGGGGGGGGGGCAAACTCTTTTGGGACGTGTGTGGGGCAGGGGAGAATGGAGTGTGATTTTGGAATAGATTATCAAAGAAAATGAAACAAAAAGAAAGGCAAAAGGGGGCTACAAAAGAAGGAAAAGGGACGGCTAGAGGGAAGCAGGAGCGGTGGACAGATAAAATATTGGAGAGGCAAATTTTTGGGGGGATGGGGGAGGGGGAGACAGGGGGAGGGGGGCAGAGAGGGAGAATCATGGAGGATGACTTTGCATTACCTTCAAATAGTATAAAAGTATAGAATTCCTTGCTATTAATCCAAGCATAATTCCATTCTGTGGCATCGAAATCATTTGTGTCAACCCAGCCGACCCCAATAATATAAGGTGTGGGATGTGGGGCCTGCCCTATAGGGTTCCAGAAGCCAGAGGTTTGTCCCCTTAGACTTAGACACATTTTAAGCATTTAAATTTGGGGGTTAAAATTTCTTTAAGTTTTCTCTTGCATATTTTTTGGTGAGATGCTTTAAGTACAAGAAATGATTACTATAAACCAAATATGGTGAATACTATCTGTGACTCGTTTTAGGTAAATGAGTCATAAGTCGCTCCCTGCTGTTCAGCCCTATGGCACAAAATAGGTTTGGTCGTTGGAAAAAATCACTTCCCATGTTTTTTCAAATTGTGGAAGATAAATATGTTTTCTTTCATTCTACTGAATGTCAATAGTCAGAAGTTAATAAAACATTGTCAAAAAGCCTATTTTGTAGAGTGCTTATTCTTGAACAACTCCTAATTCATGTGAGAAACGCTCCTAAACTGCAGAAATAGCTCCGACTTACATCTCCACTGGAGGAGACTAAGATGGCTTGACCCAGACACATTTACCATCATTCTGAAGCGCAGGATCTCTTCTATCCAATCGTAGCTTGTGTTATAACCTCCAATTTTACCACAACCAATCATGGAAGACTTTACATGACTACATTTATGCAAATTCATATATACAATGGTTGCTAGGGTGACACATGACCAGAGAGAGAGCCGCTCATTGGCTTAGCTCCTCCAGGCCAGTGACCCAGATTGTGACGCCATTTTTCTTTAAAGCACACTTCTCTTCGTATCACTTCTAATATTCACGGATATCTCTGTGACGCCATTTTTCTTTAAAGCACACTTCTCTTCGTATCACTTCTAATATTCACGGATATCTCTCCTCAGAAGGATATTTTTATCCTATTTCTTGTGCGGATTAATCCTAAAACCACCAAGGATTCATCATGACTGCTAATCAAGGATTGGCAGATTCATTAAATGCCATAAACAGAGCAAATCTCCGTGGGGCCGTTCCAGATCACATGTGGCAAGATTTGATCGGTCAGTATTATGCTATGGACGAGGGTGATGTAGAGGGGTCAGAATCGGATCCAGAGACGTCAGATTCTGACACAGAAGTGGATGAGTATTCCCAAAAGGCTGATGATCCTCTGATTGATGTCGATCCAACAGTGGGAGTTATGGAGACAGCAAGCAGAGAAATAATAGAGGATGAAGACGCCGAACTGATGAAAGTCCTAAACTTCAAGTAAGAGAACACAATATTTTCAATTAACATGTCCTTGCGTAAATGCATTTTTAACAGCATATATACTAACACGATTCAAAATATGAAAACAGTTCTGGATAGCTGAGATAATGTAGAACCATTGTTCCAAATGGCATCTTGATACGAATATTATCTCACCCAATTGTAGTGATTTGTATAACTACTTTAGCCAGTGTCACTGAGTGTGCCTGTTGACGGGGAAAACATAATATTGTTAATTATCATGTCCTTGGGTAAATGCGTTTACAACTGCATATACTAGCACGATTCTGGATATGAAAACAGTTCTAGATAGCTGAGAAAGTGCACTATCACTGTATTTAATGGCATTCTGATACGACAATTATAACACCCGTTTTTAGCGATTTTTATAACTAATATAGCCAGTGTGCCTGAGGACGTGAAACATATATCTAATTAATATGTCCTTGCGTAAATGCATGTACAACTGCATATACTAGCACGATTCTGAATATGAAAATAGTTCTAGATAGCTGAGAAAGTGCACTATCACTGTATTTAATGGCATTCTGATACGACAATTATGACACCTATTTTTAGCGACGTTCATAACTAATATAGCCAGTGTGCCTATCAAGTGCACTATCAGTGTTCTAAATGAGACCTTGATATCATAAGTATTTCACCCATTATTAGCGATTTTTATGAATAATAAGCCTACAGGCCTGTTGATGGGGAGAACATAATATTTTTAATCATTATGCTCTTGCATAAATGCATTTATGATATGAAAATATATTTGAATAGCTCCAAATGTTATTCTCATCCAATACAAATATCATGATTATATCACAAATAGTCCTGATTTATTATCTTGTTTATAATGATTCTTTTCTCAACCAGTTTTAATCATTATTATCATTTGTTGTTTTGTAGATGCAAATGCAAGCTGAACAAACAAGGTCCCTGCAGTACATTGTTTAGTCCAGAGGAAGTTGTCTCTCGACGTCTAGAGATGCGGGAACATGACTTAGAAGCTGATAAGGATCTGATCCTTCTTGGAATCGTCAGCACGATAACTGACAATAGCCAAATCCTCTATACTGCCAGGAAGGGGACCAAAGGAAAAGCTGAGAGGAAACGCCAGAGATCGACATTTCTAATCAGTAACAAGAGGGTATGCAGGGAGATGTTTCTGTTCATGTATGGAATAAGCGTCAACAAGTTATCTGCCGTAATCAAAAACTACAAGAAGAATGGACTCACCGCAAGGAAGAGGAATAAAGGTAGGGTAACTAACATCAGGTGCTTGAGCCTCCTTGATGTCCAAAGGTTAGTGAGATTTATTACTTCCTATGCAGAGGATCATGCCCTGGTCCTCCCTGGTCGTGTGTGCTCCCATTCCAGAGATGACGTTCAGATACTACCATCAAGTACCTCCAAGGCAGATATCTACAGACTCTACAAGACTACAATGGAGGAATCAGGGCAAAGGGCAATGGCAGATTCTACTTTCAGATCACTTTGGCTGCAGTTACTACCCCGAATCGTGCAGTCCCGACCAATGACAGATCTGTGTTGGGAATGCCAGAAATGTAATAGAGAGATCGCACGTACCAGTAATCTACCAGAGGTGGTCAAAGAGCGCAAATTACAGAAATTACAGAAACACCTAGAAACCGCACAGATGGAGAGAAAAGAATATCAGGTGATGGTTGCCCAGAACAAGGAAGATTATTCAAATAATGAAGTAACCCTAGGTCTCAATCAACCTTGCAGCAGACAGACAGTTGGCCACTACAGTTTTGACTATGCCCAACAAGTCCATCTTCCACATGACCCTCTACAACCAGGTCCACTGTATTTTCTTTGCCCAAGGAAAGTAGGTATATTTGGTGTTTGTTGTGAGGGAATACCACAGTAGGTCAACTACATCATTGACGAGGCCCACTGTAGTAGCAAGGGGTCAAATGCTGTGATATCATATCTCCATCACTTTTTCTTTAGATATTCACTTGGAGAAGAAACTATCAATCTCCATTGTGATAATTGTTCAGGCCAGAACAAGAACAACCATATGCTGGCCTATCTTATGTGGCGTGTGATGACAGGCAAACACCGTCAGATAAGTCTTCATTTCCTTATTGCAGGCCACACCAAATTTGCCCCTGACTGGTGTTTCGGACTGTTGAAGCAAAAACATAGAAGAACACCAGCATCAAGCCTGCAGGAATTCGCACAGTCTGTGAAAGCAAGCACTACATCAGGATTAAATATTCCTCAGCTTGTTGGGACTGAGAAAGGTGAAGTGTTTGTCCCCATGTACGATTGGCATAGTCACCTTAGCACTCAATTCAAAGCTCTTCAAGGAATCAAAAAATACCACCATTTTAGATTCCTTGCAAATGAACCAGGGGTTGTCTACGCACGGGAGTTTGTGGATTCAGAAGAAATACAATTTACCCTTCTAAAGTATGACAGAACCACAGTACCAACAGCTGATCCAACACCACAGCCAAGTCCAGGATTACCTGACAAGCGACAATGGTACCTTTTCAACTCGATAAGGGAATTCTGCACTCCAGAAACTAGAGATATTATGTGCCCAAAACCATCTGTGGCAGAACCAAGTGATCCCCCTGCAGAGAACCAATTACAAGCAATAGAGCTGGACAATGCCAGTGGTCCTGGTCCTGGTCCTGGTCCTGGTCGCGGTCATGAAAGGGGAAGGGGCCGAGGCCGGGGAAGGGGCCGTGGCCGAGGAAATGGCCGTGGCCGTGGAGTGAGAAGGAACACTTCCCCAGAAAATGTCAATACATGCAGAAAGAGAGGCAGAAGGCAATAAGGAAAATAGACATGGTGCATTATGGTGGATCCAGAGGGGTTATTTGCCTGATTTATTTGATTGAATTTCATTTCAGAGTCCATTATACAGCTTAGTCAGATAATTTCCTAGGGGGCATCCTTGGGGTGTGGAGTTATACTGCGCCCTGGAGGTGTTTTCTGGGGGTTATTTGCCTAATTAGTGGGATTGTATTTTATTTCAGAGTCCATTATATGGCCTAGGTAGATAGTTTTCTGGGGGCATCCTTGGGGTGTGGAGTTATACTGTGCCCTGCAGGTGTTTTCTGGGAAGTTGGCATGTACTTTCATTATTAATTTTATTATCTCACCCTCTTGCACACCCCAAGAAATCCTGGATCCACCCATGGGATTTATCATTCTGGTCTACCAGCCTCTGATGGATTGACCAGTGTTCTTTAGAATGCTGTCTAATCATCAACGCACACAAACACTGTTTATCATGCCTATATTTAATTATACCTATGTGAAACTACCTTTACATAAGTGTCTTGAATATGTACATTTCTCTCCTTGCATGCATACCTTTCAAAGATTTCTTTTACAGAACTTTTAGTCAATCTTTATGTGAATGTTCTTATTTTGTGTATTTTCCAAGCTTTCATATTGATTACATTGTAACAACATGTCTACCAAGTTTGAAGACCGCAATTGTGAGATAATTCTCATTCCAATGTTGATTTCTTTCCTTGCATGCATGCTAGTTTTATACTAATGTTTTATTACAAGAATGTCTTTTGTGACATTGTTCTGATTTTGTGTATGTTGAATGCTTTTAATCGTATTACCTGTGTGTACCAAATTTCTCTCCTTGCATGCATACATGCATGTTTTATATATTTTTTGAGTATTTTTTTTTTTTTTTTTTTTTTTTTTTTAATTCTTTTTTATGAATATCATTATTTTAAAGCAAATATTTGTGAGAATGTTCTGATTCTGTGCTTACTCAATGCCTTTGATTCTATAATTGTGTATACCAAATTTGAGCATTGTGCATTGAGTTTATCAATGCACTGCTGAATGATACTCTTGATGCGTACATTTCTCTCCTTGCATGTATGGCAGGTTTATTGTGTTTTTAAAATAATATTTTTTTACAAGAAATATGTGTGGGATCCTTCTGTCATTTCCCATGTGCAGTGCATTCAACCTCATGAATGGACATACCAAATTTCAGCACTGTGCAATGAATATAACTATACGTTGCTAGTCAATCTTTATGTGAATGTTCTTATTTTGTGTATTTTCCAAGCTTTCATATTGATTACATTGTAACAACATGTCTACCAAGTTTGAAGACCGCAATTGTGAGATAATTCTCATTCCAATGTTGATTTCTTTCCTTGCATGCATGCTAGTTTTATACTAATGTTTTCTTACAAGAATGTCTTTTGTGACATTGTTCTGATTTTGTGTATGTTGAATGCTTTTAATCGTATTACCTGTGTGTACCAAATTTCTCTCCTTGCATGCATACATGCATGTTTTATATATTTTTTGAGTATTTTTTTTTTTTTTTTTTTTTAATTCTTTTTTATGAATATCATTATTTTAAAGCAAATATTTGTGAGAATGTTCTGATTCTGTGCTTACTCAATGCCTTTGATTCTATAATTGTGTATACCAAATTTGAGCATTGTGCATTGAGTTTATCAATGCACTGCTGAATGATACTCTTGATGCGTACATTTCTCTCCTTGCATGTATGGCAGGTTTATTGTGTTTTTAAAATAATATTTTTTTACAAGAAATATGTGTGGGATCCTTCTGTCATTTCCCATGTGCAGTGCATTCAACCTCATTTTCCTGTAACACATCACATATGCATTTAAATACAAATATATCTGTTTGAATATAAATAGTGTTATTCATTTTAAGCAGGTGCATTAATGTGTTGCTAATCGATTGATAATTGTCTGTCAATAAGGTATATATGATGCTGGGAGAAATGTGAACAAATAGAGATGCGGACAGACAGATAAGCATTGAAAAAGGAGATCACTATATACATAAATGAAGTTTTGCATCAGCTAAATCTATAATTTCTGATTCTCTTAGTTTTACATGAATGATGTCTAAACTTTCTAAACTTATTACTTACAATTTCATTAGTCGTACCACTGTATATGTTGTACAAGTTTCTGTGAGAGAGAGCTTGTTCTTTGGCCGATAACATTTTTCCAGGCCCCCCTCCCCAATATAATTATTGGTTGGGGGCAACTGCCCTCCTTGCCCCCCGGTTCCGCCGCCCCTGGGAAGCCAAAAAGCGGGGCATAAATGGGCCAAAAAAGAGCCAAAAAAACGGCCGAAAAAACGGAGAGACACGGCCGAAAACGGACGTTATTTATTTGCGGCCGAAAGTATTTCACGCACACAAAATGTGCGGATAAATAACGGATAATTGCTGCAGGTGTGCCATTGGCGGCCGTTATTGCGGACTGGGTCATCCCGCTTTCCATAGAATATCACTTGAATGAGTGTGTTATCGGTTGTATATCAAAATACCTGGATGCCTTTATTGGTTGATGAAATTAGGTGGGAGATAAAACCCTTTCTGTCAAGTATGGTATTTTGATTCACTAGCTTTTGTCTGGTCTACCTGCACATAATTAATGTTGGGTATTGTGGCTGCAGCAAAATATTCTTTTCAATTTTTTGAAAAAAACCCATCGAGGACATTGCAATATAGTTTCTAGGGCTACTTATGAGTTTAGGTTTGATATTGTGTAAAGAAGTCTAAGGGTTTTAGCCCATAGGTTCAGTAAGATGAAGAAGTGAGACAAGAAGTCCGAGGTTATAGTTTGTCTGGATTCGGCCTAGGCGGTGGTGACTCAGCGAGTACCTAGGTCCTAGTCTTTCACTTTATTTATACTCCAAAATCATGAATTATTCATATAATCAAACCCAGGAAATATTCCACTGGCTCTTCCCCCTCCTTCTAATTGGTTGAGGGAGAGAGGATCTTCCTTGCCCACACGCCGACCTCTGCTCCCCATGCAGAGACCATAAATGGAGTGCATGCAAGTTGGATCCCTCTCCTCAGCCTTCCCCCTCCCACCCCATACTCATAGATCCCAAGGCTCGTGCCAGCCCCCCTCCCTCTTAGCCCTTCCCCCCTCTTGATAAACCCAGAGCAGTGGATACAGTAATTAGGTCGGGCTGGGGGAGGCGGGGTGAGCTCTGAGTGGCTCATCTCCCCCTCCCTCCTGGCCAGGCCATGTGTGGCGTGCATGCCCCGACCATGATCAGGGCTAAATAGGTTGGATCTTGGGCCTAAAGATTTCAGTTCTTTACATTCGTCCCATATTTTATTTTTGTTGAAAGCTTTCTTTCGAACAAAATATTTAGCCACTGATCAACCCAGTCCAACCAAACAAGAGAAATAGAAATAAGGTTACATAATTCACACACACCAAATCATAAAAAGGGTAAGGTAAAAGTATTATAAATTAATATATCTGTAGACCTGATGGGTCAAGATGAAAAGTTTTCAAAGGGAGGGGCTCTATTAAAAAGAGTGTTCATTAATATCAGAGACCATCACCCTGCACTAAAAAGTCTTTTAGTCGAATATTATGTAAGAGAAGTCTCTGTGTTTTTAAGTGTGCTTCTGAACACTGTTAAATGTCTTCCTTTGTACGGAGCTAGTACACACAAAGTTCTCAAGTACGGTCGTCACCGCCGTCTCCTCTGCCCGGCCGGTCAGCCGAGGCCCCCGCTGGACCTCGTCGCTGACCGACAGGACGCCCGTCTCTTTCTCTCTCCTCCTTTGGCCATGGAGAGTGAGAGCGGTTGGGTAGTCAACACTACAATATTTCCATTTTTTAAACCTCAAACACTACAGAACACATGTCGACTTTGCTGTAGCATCACTTATAAACTCTTATTACTTGGAAAAATACCTCTTCAAAGCAGAATGGTCAGAGAAAAGGTGAGGGCTTCGATTCCATGGTGCTTCCTCTCAGGCTCCTCTGTCTCGACCGATTCTGTTTGTGTAAAAACAACTTCTCACAATGAGAGTTGAAATAAAAAAAATACCTTTTTGGGCTGGATCCTTGTCCACGGATTCCACCATTTCCTCCCGAGAGAGAAAATGGATTTCACCCAGGTATACTACTCTGTGTTCTGTGGTCTCCCTCGCACCCGAGAAGAGGACAGAACAAATATCAATAGTAAATATTAAACAAGAGTAAGTTAAAGACAAGTTCAAAAAGTGTTACTCCAGAGAAACCAAATAAACATTGGTAGACTAATTATTTCATCCTGGTCAGTCCGAAATTGGCAGCGTAATATGGTGAGGCATGGGAGGGGGCAGGGATATGCTCGAGGGAACAAGAGCCAGTCCTAACGCCTGGAGTGGCCTCTCCCTCCTCTCGATCTAAGTCTTGGAGGGCTAGGGCTGCAGGGTGGTGGGTTGGGGGTCCTATTGGGATATTCTCTCGGGCTTAAGGTTCCTCAGACAACACAAAAGGCTGACTTTACCTCTTGGGGCGAGCCCCTTTCGGCGGAGGTAGATTATTCCCAGGGTCATGACTCCTAGGAGAGTGGGAATGAGAGTGGCTATACCCCAGATAGAACTTTCAGACCAAGGGGTGGAGGAAAACAGGGGGGAAACAGGTTTAGGGAAATCTGTCAGGGCGAGTAAGGGTATTTCAGCTCTTGGCAGGAAAGTCAATTGCTGATCTAAATGGGGGTAAAGGGATAATTTGCCATAAGTCAGATTAAACCCAGGGAGGGGCATAATCTTGGGGATGGGGAGTGTTATATGGGACTCATGGCGTTGGATGCTACTCACACGCCAATCCTTTCCAACCAGGAGACAACCGCCTTCTAAAATCACCCTGGCATGCCGGTGATACGTTTGTATCACTGGTTTCTGCCCAGGGCACCTCAAGATTGTTTCCAGAGGTTCATAAATAGCCAGAATTACAGAAGGAATGGACTCTCCCTCTCTAAACACTTGGTTTGTTAAATTATTCCTTTTTACAATCTGCGCCTTACAAAGGTCTGGCTTTTTACCTAAAATAATATTTGTTTCGCAGGTCGGGGTTAGATGCTCTATTGCAGCTGAGCAAATCTGGGGTTCAAACCCGATACAGTGCTGAGGAGGAAATGACGCGCTGGATATGCTATCTAGGGCCACCTCCTCCTCTCCTACCAACTTTCTCAGGTGGTCAGCACCATATGGGACCGGAAAATACTTTAATCTATAGTGTAAAAATTGAGTGCCTGAAACTGCCGGAATTACTGTCTGGTATATTAGCTCCTGTTCGCCGTCTAATAATAGTCGAACGTTCAGGTGTCTATAATACCAGCGGTTATCTTGTGGGGTGTAATGTTTCCCTTCTTGTAATTTAGACAATATTTCTGATAAGTAGGCCAGTGGTAAAATCTGGTCTGTTAAGAATCCCCTTTCCAGCTGAATGCGCTGGCGATAAAATAATTCGTTTTGACGGTGGTAATTTTCCACCGCCCTACTCACTCGCTGCAATAGAATATCCACTTCCCTTTTCATATGAATCCTGTGAATATCTTTACTGAAACCATTCAACTGTGTTAGAATGTCTGCCACTTGGCGGGAGATATTACTTGCTGCAGCTTGGAGCTGCGCAATGTCCATGCGGTTCTCTGTCATGTAGAGCCTTGTCTGATTCAACACCGACACCATCTCTTCCTGACAATGGGCCAATGCGCTCTCGCTAGCCTGAGCTTCTTGTACTGCAGATCTTAATTCGTTCACCTGTCCTACAGTAGCTGTGCCAAACAAAGCACAGCTTAGCGAGCCCACAAAATTGAATAGGCCTCTCTTCCTTCGGGTGTCTTGTTGGACTGGTGTGGGAATCTCTGCCTGGAGGAAACCCATGTGCTCCTCCCAGGCACTGACATCTCTGTCTCCCACAACCTCCGCCTGTCTGAGTTCTCCAATTCGTCTTCTTAGGACGGAGACCCAAGCACTGACAGGAGGGGGCGTGGGGGGGTGTAGAACAATCACTGTTGTCCAAGTCGCGGTCAGGGCTCTGACCTCCCCCTCTTCATACACCAACACCCCTTCCTCCTCAAACAAATCGCCATTAGCCATCATAGCCAAGGTGATTATGAGGAGGGACTGGAAGGTGTAGGTTGAGAGAAGTCCGTCACTGGTGGTGCCCCTGGGTCGAACTCCCATGGTTGGGGCTGTGGTGGAGGTGACGGTGGGGGTGGGGGTGATGGTGGTGGTGATGGTGGTGGCGATGGTGGGGGTATACAGGGCAGCTTCCACGGCCTCTGCACGGGTGAAGTAGGCGTGGCTGGGTTTGGTCAGGAGTCAGGCCTTTCCCTCTTAGTAGAGCCTAGAGGGTGGAACACTTTGATCCTCTTTTCAGTGCATTCAGAGGTGGTGGTCAATGCCTTGGGTTTAGGGCACTTGGTTGGGGTCTCTATCCTCCCTCTTTTTGCCCTTGACCTTGTAACAGGACCTGGTGGTGGTGTGCGCGGGGGAGCAGTCTCCACAGCAACGGCTGGTGGCAGGGGTCGGCGCAATGTAACTGGCTTAGGTGAAGCTAGTACTAGCACCTTCTCCCTCGGCGGTCGCTGCTGGGGTGGGCGTGGCACTTGTTGTGGTTGAGGTGGGCGTGGCACTTGGTCCTCGTCCTCCACATGCATGTGCTCGTCCTCTGGTTGCTCTGCTCTCACTTGGTCTTCCTGTTCTATCTGAATTGGAGGAGGCATGTTTGGTATGGGTACATAAACAGTGTCGGGCACTGCCCTAGGCTGGGGTGGGGGAGGTGGTGGAACATGAACTTGTTGAGCTTTTTGGGCTTGTCTCCGAGCCTTATTTCTCCTTCCTTGACCCGCCCTCGGTTGCCTAGTTCTCAGTACATCCCATTCTATTTCCCCAGATACCATTTTTACCCTATCCCTATTTATACGCCTGCGTTCACCCTGGGGTCCCCTCATAGTTAGGGTGGTACCCCTTATCCCCGTTATTACATAACCATGATCCCACTTGGGATCCAATGGAGCGCTGGTGCCTGATAGCACCACCACATGATCCCCTATTTTTAGATCCTTTGCATTTGCTCTGGCCCTTAATCTCTCATAATTAGCCACTCTACTGGCCTCAGTGCGCTCAGCAGCTTCTCTGAACGCATCTGTTAAGGCCTGTAGGCGCTCACTGAGTACGGCATCTTCTGTTCCCTCTGGAGTGGGGAATATTTTAGAAAAGGGATATCTTGGATTGGTGCCAAAAGTTAAAAAATATGGTGTAAAACCAGTTACACAAGAAGTGGAGACTCTATGTGCCCAGAGGGTTGGACCTAAATGGCTCTCCCACTCTGCTGGTCTTGCATTGATGAATTTTCTTAGTATATTTTTAAAAGTTTTGTTAAATCTTTCAATTTTACCGTTTGTCTGGGGGTGAAAAGCTGTAGAATGCCTCACTTCAGTGCCTATGGATTTAAGGTACCCTTCCACTTGCTGGTTCATAAATTCTAGTCCCCGGTCGGTGATGAGCACCTCTGGGGGGCCATACCTAGGGACATATTCATTAGCCAGATAATCAGCAATGTTTTTAGCTGCTTTGGAGGGTATGGGTTTGACTTCTACCCAGCCCATTGCATGATCTATTACAGTCAAGATGTATCTATTACCTTTATCAGAGACCGGGAAGGGACCACAGAGATCCATTCCCAGTATCTGACCAGGATATTTTGCTATTGGCATCGCAGTAGGAGGTACACGCGCCCTACCCACTCTGTTTACAGCACACCTAGCACATCGGATTAAGACATTATAGGTATCTCTTCTCATGGTGGGCCATTTATAAGCCTCTTGGATCCTATCTAAGGTCTTCCTCATGCCCTGGTGGCCTACTTCAGTGTGGGCGCGCCTCACTACTCTATGCCTAGCTGAGGGTGGCAGGACCAGGCGGGGGTAGGCTGGCTTGCCTGGGGGAGGGGTGAGAGTGAAAAGCATGCCATCAATTATGGTGTAATCCCCCTCATCCTCCATCCCCTGTTGAAATTGTTCCAACTCCCTCTGTTCTAAACGTATTTTGTCTTTCTCGAGTTTATCAAATTCCCAAGGAATTTCATCTTTCTCCTCCAAGGCACAGACTTCAAGAGAACTGAGAGTCGGCCCTTCCTTCTTGGGGTTTGTTTTTATTCGAGAAAGCATGTCTGCCCTGATATTGTTTGCCCCTTTTCTATATTCAATGGGAGCCCCAAACTCTGCTATTAATACTGCCCATCTTTGAATTTTGGTGTTTTTAACTTCTCCCACAAACAGAGACTTTAAAGGCTTGTGGTCAGTGTAAATTTTGAATTCGCTACCCTGTAGATAAGGTCTGAGCTTATTTAAGGCATACACGATTGCATAAGCTTCCTTTTCAATCATAGCCCAATTGAGTTGTGGGCCAGAGAGTTGTTTAGAGATATATGAACTGGCCTCTCTATGCCTTCACTATCAGACTGGACCAATATGGCCCCAATTGCGTAATCACACGCATCGCTATATAGACGATAAGGCTTATCCAACTGAGGGTGCGCCATTACTCTATCTGAAGTTAGTAATTCCTTCAGAGTTTCAAATGAGCTTTGCTGCTCTTCCAACCATTCGAACCTGGCATACTTTTTGGTAAGTTTGACCAAAGGATGAGCTACCTTAGCATAATCTGGGATACATTGACGGTAATACCCAGTCATTCCTAGGAAGGAGCGAATTCCGCTCACATCCTCTGGAGGTAGCATATCCCTGATAGCACTACATTTATCTGGGTGGGAATTAATTCCATCTTTTGAAACTTGGTAGCTGAGGAGATCTACCTTCTCTTGTTTGAAAATACATTTACTCTTTTTGACTGTAATTCCGTATTCTTCTAATTTATCAAACACCAGAGCCAAATGGTGATCATGCTCCTCTTCAGATTTGGAATAGATTACAATATCATCTATAAAAGTCATGCAAAATTTGCCAATAAATTCCGAAAACATTTTGTTCATGGCCCATTGAAAGACGGCTGGTGCGTTAGTGAGTCCAAAAGGCATCCTATGGAATTGAAATAGGCCCCTATGGCACACAAACGCTGTCTTTTCCATGCTATCCGGGTCCATCTCTACTTGCCAGTAGCCGCTTTTTAGGTCGATGGTGGAAAAGACAGTTGATCCTGCTAAACTGTCAAAAATATCTTGAATATTTGGAAGTGGATGAGCATCCGTTTTGCTTACAGAGTTTAGTTTTCTGAAATCGACACAAGGTCTATTGCTCCCATCTTTCTTTGGGACCAACAATATCGGGCTACCCCATGCTGAGCTGCTGGGTTCTATTACTCCCAGCTCCAGCATTTCATCTAATTCTTTATCTACAAGTTTTCTCTTGGCCAGGGGCAAACGATAGGGGCGTTGTTTAATTGGGCGCGCATTTCCAGTATCTATGTGCATTTTCACATCTTTAAAGGTACCTAATTTTCCCTGTTTTCCTATGCCAAAAACAGCGGGGTATTTTTCTTCCCATGCTTCTGCCTCTGTGTGGATAGAGGCGAATTCTTGATCTGCACTACCCACTTGTTGCCTTCTGTAACTTTTTCCTTCCAAAATTACCTTTCTTTTTCTGAAGCTAATTTGGGCATCTAATATAAATAAGGCATCATCCCCCAGAAGCAGTTCATGGTGAAGTCTTCTTACAATATAAACTGGAAATGAGCTACCCCCCAAGTTAACTATCGCCTGCCCTTCAGTTTTGAGATCATGACCAGAGAGTGATTTAAGAGATTCCCCCTTTGTCAATACGAGAGGCCGATGATGGGTTTTGCAAAAGGCTCTCCATACATCCTCTCGCATTAGACTCCTTGACGCGCCGGTATCAATGAGTGCACGCATCTCCATCCCCGCCACTGAGATGGAGAGACAGAACCTCTCATCCGGCGTTTCTATTCCCCCTGGTTAACATATTTGCAGAAATCCTGCCACGCACCTCGCTAGAGGCCCGCTGGCAAGAGTTCCCAAAAGCTCTAGAGTGAGCGTATCATTCGCTACACAATAGGCCTTTGCCCTGCTTATCCCATCTAGCCACTCCCTCAAAGTGTCCTTATTGGATCCATCATTTACTCCTAGCATGGCGCCATGGCGTTCCATGCGCCTTCTGACCTCTTTGATAGCTGCAAACCTGGCCCTCCTTTGACCCTCGTCAAGCATGGCCAAGTCCGCGGCATTGAGATCCCAATTGATGTCCGCCATGTTTTACACTTTGATGAGAGAGAGAGAGAAAAAAAAGAAGAAAACTAGATGGCACAAGGTACAGAGTTATAACCAACAGAACCCAGAACCTAGCAAAGTTTTACCCCGAACATTGCTCACCCACTCTCCTTGTATTATGAGTGTTTGAGTGTGATCATTCTCCCAACCCTATACAGTGGCCCAGATCCACCCTCCATACATCCCATAAGTACAATTTATAAGCTCAATCAGAGTTTTAGAGTTCCACTCACCTACTCTTCCAGCTCATCTTGTCTCGCCTAGGCTATGTCTCACTTCCAGTCAGAAGATTGGGTTGTTGCTCAACTTAGCAACTGAGTCTCTTAGTGGTTCGCCAGTGTAAAGAAGTCTAAGGGTTTTAGCCCATAGGTTCAGTAAGATGAAGAAGTGAGACAAGAAGTCCGAGGTTGTAGTTTGTCTGGATTCGGCCTAGGCGGTGGTGACTCAGCGAGTACCTAGGTCCTAGTCTTTCACTTTATTTATACTCCAAAATCATGAATTATTCATATAATCAAACCCAGGAAATATTCCACTGGCTCTTCCCCCTCCTTCTAATTGGTTGAGGGAGAGAGGATCTTCCTTGCCCACACGCCGACCTCTGCTCCCCATGCAGAGACCATAAATGGAGTGCATGCAAGTTGGATCCCTCTCCTCAGCCTTCCCCCTCCCACCCCTTACTCATAGATCCCAAGGCTCGTGCCAGCCCCCCTCCCTCTTAGCCCTTCCCCCCTCTTGATAAACCCAGACCAGTGGATACAGTAATTAGGTCGGGCTGGGGGAGGCGGGGTGAGCTCTGAGTGGCTCATCTCCCCCTCCCTCCTGGCCAGGCCATGTGTGGTGTGCATGCCCCGACCATGATAAGGGCTAAATAGGTCGGATCTTGGGCCTAAAGATTTCAGTTCTTTACAATTGACTCCCAGTTTGCTGTGCTTTTGATGCATAATGGGCGGTTAGATTTTGAGGTTGAGTTGCTTAGGCCGGTCATAGCCAATTCAATTCAATTCAAGACATTTTTCATTTGCAATTAGTGCCGACTATAAAAAGGAGGTCCCAGTTTTAAAACCTTGGTTTCAAGTCTTCCTGTGGGATCCTGTCATTGTCATTGTTACTGCCATTAACAACACATTATAAATGATTGCAAAGCAAAATGAACCAGTAGAAAGCCATGAGCAGTAAGCGGTTGGCCGAAACCTTTGAATCAGCTTGATCTCCTCTTTCCAAATATAATGGTATCTCAAAATTTATTTTTGGCGACTTATGACTCATTTTCATGAAACACATCACATATGATTGGTTTGTCTATACTGTGTATGAAATATCTATTGAAATATTTGTAGAACAATATGAAGAGAATAAAAGAAGTCTTAAGGCTGTGATCCTAAGGTCTAGAATGGTCTTTATTGTAGTGTCGGTATACAGGTGCATAATTGATCCATGTGCCTATTGGAGGAATATATAATGAGGTGAGGGGGCTACCTGAGCCTTCACATGCTACCGTATTTAGAGCAATACATTCCTGGTTACTATTACCTGATGAATTATGCATATTATATTTAATCAAGTTACTAAATATATTTGTAATAATAAATGATAATTATAGTCATAAAAGTGGTTACCCATTGTTACGTCATTATTGCGTAACATGATGTAACACACTCATACTGTGTGTTCTGTTCTAGGTGCAACTACAGGAGAAGTGAGAACTACCAGGACACAAGGTCCTCCTCCACCTCCCTCTACCAGGACAGTGCCTCCACCTCCACCTACTTCCCCCAAGACAGTGCTTCCACCTACAAGTCCTGGTAAGATGTTGCATTCTATAATAGGTAGACAAGGCATTGGACACCTAAGGTGTACGAACCCTGTAACTATACCTTTCACATTTTCGACTTTTCTAATACTATTAGACACAAAATCAACTACAATTGTAAACAAAAACGGTGATAGGGGGTCTCCCTGCTTAACACCTCTGTGGACATTAACAAATTCCGACATGTGACCGTTAGTCGTGAAACAAGCTCTTGACCCTTCTAGTAAAATTTCTATCCATTCAACGATATACTCTGGAATATTAAATGCCCTAAGACATTTGTACAAAAATTGCCAACTTATGGAGTCGTAGGCTTTCTGGAAATCAACAGTCACCATCATACCTTCTCTGTTATAATGTTTCAAGTAACTAAGAATGTCATAGATCCTTCTTATCGCTACACCTATAAAGCGACCACTCATGAAACTATATTGGTCTTCATTAACAATACAACCTAAAACTGACTTTATTCTTTCCGCGATAATCTTGGAAATGATTTTATAATCTACGTTCAGGAGTGTTATAGGTCTCCAGTTTTTTAGATAACAAACGTCTGAGTCTTTTTGGGGGATAACCGAAATAACACCTTGATATTGGTCCCAATATAACCTGCGGTTCGTTTTCACATCGTCTACAATTTTGCAGAAAATTCCTTTAATATCGGGCCATTTTGTTTTTATAAAATTCTACCATCAGACCATCATTACCGGGTGTCTTCCCTTCCTTCATTTGTTTAAGAGTTAAAAAAAACCTTGTGCTCTGAGATATCCCTCTTAAATCTGGCATGCTGTTCGTCCCCAACTCTTTCCTCCATGTCCCCCAGAAATTCCAACCCTATGTCCGCGTTAACCTCCTGAAAACTATACAAACCCTCATAGAATGTTTTACCTTCCTCTAGTATCTCATCTTTGTTGCATATCAAATCTCCGTTGATGAAAAGATTATTAATCGATCTGTTTTTACCATTCTTCCTCTCCATATTCAAGAAGTATTTGGTGGGCTTTTCCCCTGCCCTAGCCCAGTGGGCTTTTGTTCTAAACAGGGCCCCTTCCGCTTTGATTAATTCTCTATTCTGAAGATCTAATTTAATTTTACCCATTTCTTCAACTTCACTTTCATCAAGTACATGTTTACTATCAAGGGTTATTAATCTCTTCCTATCTCTCTAGTCACTCTCTCTTCTTATCCTGGCATCCATTATACAAATATCAATCGCTAACTTTTTGCATTCCTGTTTAATGATATGCAATTTCATACTCTCAGAGATGCAGTGTCTAGCTAGCTCTTGTTCCCGAATTATCTCCCTCACCCCTTCAATGTACTCATCCCTGGCTGACAGTTTGTTAATAAATTTCCAAAAACCTTTTCCCCTACCCCCTGGCACAGGCGAGGTGGACTTCTTTATGGTCAGACAACTCGTTGAATTTTACTTTCGCGTCTACTACCTTCATCCTTAAGCTTTCTTGTACAAAAATATAGTCTAACCTAGATTTTTGGTGTTTACGTCTCCAGGTATGTTGTTTCTTGTCTAAGTCAGCTAACAGACAGCTATCAGACAGTGAGAGATCACATAGAAACTCTTCCCATGCTATTCTGGCTTTGTTGCGCCTGTCCCCCTCAATTTCAAGGTTGAAGTCCCCCATTACCACCAAGTTATCATATTTTAGCGCGTTTAATCTTCCCTTCACAGTCTTAAACATCTCAATTTGTTTTTTCTGGAAACATGCATTGTGTACATACAACGAAACAATACAATGTTTAACGCCTTCATCTTCTAAAATTACATATACAAATCTCCCTTGGTCATCGTTCCCTTTTTCTATAATTTTCACCTGCAGGTCGGGCGTTAACAGAATTAGCACTCCCTTCTAATTTGACTCACCATGGCTAAGAAACATTTTGCCTGGCCATTGACTTAACCATACTGGCTCAGTCTCGATCGAATTGTGAGTTTCCTGTAGGGCAATAATTGCCTCTTTATGGCCTAAAAGTTGAGAGAAAAGCGCTTTCCTTCTAACAATTTGACTTACACCATTAACATTTAAGGATAGAAAGTTCAGTCTGTTGTTATTCTAGGCCCCACTGTCCATGTAATGCTAGGAGGCGTCAACGTAGCGGTACACATGCTTGGTGTGGGCGTGATCTTGTTTTTGTTTTGATTTTGGCGGAAGTGGGTACTGCGCATGCGCAGCTGTCCGACTTCTGTTGAGGGCTTTCCCGGGAATTTCGAAACTCAATACTTGTTATCAGTGCTATCCTGTTAATATAGGTACCGACATGCGTGAAACAACCTATATTTATCAGAATTGTCTATTCCAGAGCCCTAGCCCAGCTATAGAGCTTTTAGCAACTAGATTTGAGTGTTTTTTGGGTGCTTTTAGGTGTGAGCGTGATGCTATTGTTATTGTTTTGACTTGGGCGGAAGGGGATACTTCCGTCCGGGACTTTCCTCGCTTAGTTCAAAATACTTAATATCATGTAATCACTTGCCACATTTATACAGGTAAAGTCATATGCTTATTTATATTTCTCAAACCATTTTTCACAGAGTCCTCTAATCTCCGATTTGGCTCTATTTCTCCTGTTTTTGCCTTAGCGAGATGCGCTGATCGGTGAGGGTGGCAAAATGCCAAGATGGCGTCAGCTTTGAGTCTGATCTATGTTGCAATTTAATCATTCGTATAGCAGTTCCAAGTAATCCTGTGGGTTTCCCACGGGGCTAACTCTCCTGAGGGAACAAATGAAATAAATCACTTCTCAGCTCTTAAAGTTCGTGACTTGTGCTGGCTGGCATCAGTATTACTGTCTTTTTATTTTCCTCCAGGCTATATTGCGTGAGCACGCTTCCTCCAGTGCGTAATGGTGGGAAGTATCCTACCGCTCCAATGCGTTGAAATTAAAATCGTTCAGATTTCAGTGAAGTCTGGTATAGAAGTTCCAAAAACTAGTCCTGGCTATTCTTTAGTACTATATGTCTCTATAACCAAATTTTGGATCTTGGAATAGTCTTGGAGATGTCTTGGATCTGAAAAAGAAAGGGAGCTAAAGCTCCGTGCGTGTGTTTTCAAACCAAGTAGTACCGGAAGTCCTTCATATTTCATACTTAGACAAATAAAAAATTATTCTATTCTATTCTATTCTATTCTATATATTTTTCCTTATTATGTCTTATACAGAAAATATGACTGATTGTTCAGAGGCTGATATTTCTGGCATATACATCATTTACAAATCAGGATTGAAGATTAAGGCTTATTGTCACATAGACGAGACAGGAAAGTGGACAGTGAGTATGCCAATAATCATCCATATATGTGATGTGTTCATGAGTCACAAAATGGATATTTTTTTAAGTGATTTATTTTTAAGATATCTTTGTTGGAGTATGGCAAGGCAAGGCAATGCAAAGTAAGACAATGTATTAGATATATCTATGCATTTCTAAGGTCATCTCATGGATTATATTTAAGTTCTTTATTAGTAATTATCCACCCAAAAATATAATAACTTTTCTTTTTCAAAAATAAAGATATCATTGGAATATCATACCAATACATTTTAATATACCATTATATTTGAAAAGATGAGATGAAGCCGATTCCAATGATGGTAATAGTCTAATAATCCAATAAGTATTTCTAGATTTTAAGTTTGATATTTTCGTTTTTGAAAGAAACATTTCCAATATTTCACGGGTCAATAAACAGTAAAGTAACTAAATGTAGTCCATGTAAGGACCTTTTAAACAAAAGGACATATTACATAGATTGTGCTGAAATTTGAGGGATCAATTAATATAGCTATAAATGATAAACCCTCCAAAGATTAGAACATTCCAATAATGTGATCTTGTGAGAAAAACACTTTGAAAAATACCAATCTTGCGACTTATGACTCATTTTCCTGTAACACATCCAAATTGTACATTTTGTGACAATTTCACCCTGTAGGTAATACAGAGGAGGGAGGATGGAAGTGTTGACTTTAAAAGGACCTGGCTTTACTACAGCGTGGGATTCGGCAATTTAGCCGGTGAGCACTGGTTGGGCAATGATAACATCCACGCGCTGACTACTGCAGGCCTAACACAGCTACGGGTAGACCTGGAGGATTGGGAGAACACTAGGTGAGGGAAGTCACCAGAAAATGTACAATTCGTCCTCACCAATCTTCTCAAATAACCCAAATTTCAAACGAAAATAAAGTTCAAAATTACAGTCCAACCTAACCAAAGCGATTGCTAGAATCAATGCAATGCTGAATATACTCGAATTTACCTAGTATTCATCAAATTGCAGCCTAATTTAGCAGTAATTAATAAATGTGTCCAGCTGCTAATTGTACATTTTGTGAAAATCTGACCCAGGTATACAGTGTACTACAACGTGTTTCTGGTGGCTGGGGCAGGGGAGAGCTACAGACTGACTGTCGGTGACTTTGACGGATTCAGCCCACCAGGTAGGTGTACTTTTTAATTATAGGGTGATTTCCAAGTGCCACTGTGCATGTCTGTTACAGTGCATGCTGGAATGGATGCTGTTGAAATCTGACATATAGATCTATATTTGACAACATTTTTATCAAAAATTGCGGGAATGTTTTCACCAATATCATAACTGTTATAAATGATCTATATGAACACCAAATGCATGATGAGAGAGATGGTGACTTTTGTTATGGACACATGTTTAACATATGTGGTGTGTTTCAGGAAAATGAGTCATGAGTCGCAAAAAATAGTATTTGAGATACCATTAAATTTGAAAAGATGGGATCAAGCCGATTCCAATGATAGTAAACAGTCTAATGAAATAATAAGTATTTCTAGATTTTAAATTTGATATTTTTGTTTTTGAAAAAAAAAAAGTTTCCAATATTTCAGGGGTCAATAAACAGTAAAGTAACAAAATGTAGTCCATATGAGGACATTTAAAACGAAAAGATATATTACATAGATTGTGCTGAAATTTGATACATCGATTGGCATAACTATAAGTGACAAACTCTCCAAAAATCAGAACATTCCAAAAATGTGATCCTCTGAAAAAAACGCTATGAAAGATATCCATTTTGCGACTTATAACTCATTTTCCTGGAACACATAACATTAAACTATTGACATTAGATTTCCATTTTCTTTTACTTCCTTACCAGGGTACCTCTGAAAGAGCTTTGGCTATGATAGAACAGGGCTGTTTTTATTGTTATTGTTATCTATTAAAATGTTATTCGCACAGATTCCAGAAACATAAACAATATATCTGATGTGTTTAAGAAAATGAGTCACAAGTCGCAAAATTGATAATTTTCAAAGTCACTTTTTCTAACGATTCCGTTATTAAAATGTTTTGATTTCTCCAGGGTCTAGGACACTTAGTCATATAAACCTACACAATTCGGGACATAGTATTAACTATATCTTTGTGTTTTGAAAGCCTTCATGTGGATTATGTGTAGTTACTTTACTAGTAATTACCCATCCAGAAACATTGCATACTTTATTTTTCAAAAATAGAAATATCAAACTTAAAATATAGAAATACTTATTAGGTATCCTAGTGTTTACTATCATTGGAATCGGCTAGATCTCATCGTTTCAAATATGATGATATCTCAAAATCCATTTTTTGCGACTTATGACTCATTTTCTTGAAACACATCACATATAGTAAAGGGACTCAAACCTTATACAACTGCAACTGGATCCACATACATACAGGTTAACTGACGAGTTGGTTGAAGGAGCGTGAATATTGCACAAGTTGTGTATCAACGAGTGCAATATTCTTAGCAACTGAAACCAACGAGTTAGTTAACAGATTTATTATACATGCTTTCAATCATGAAAATGGAAAAAATCGGGTCATAAATTTGAATTTTACCGGTAATCTTATTAAAAAAACAGATTGGTTGCCATGACAACCCCACGTAAATCACTAGTGAAATACGCACTATGCGTAAATAACTCTAGATACGTTGTTTTCAGAGCAATGTGTGTATAATAATAGCAAATTTCCTACAACTTAATCAATTTTGTCACTGATTATTTTTTACTTTAGATAATGCTTTACTACCGCATAATGGCAGGAGGTTCACTACTACTGACACTGATTACAGCTGTGAGCACTATAGTGGAGGCGGCTGGTGGTATACAACAAGGTATGATGATGATGACGATGAATGTGTTGTTGCTAATCTGAATGGAGAATACAACAACACAAGGACTGGTCGAGGCATTAACTGGTATTTCTGGAAAGGATTGAACTACTCACTTAGGAAGGCAGCAATGATGATTAGAAAAGCTTAAAGTGGCACTTGCCGATCGCAAAGCGCATTTGTGAGAGTTTGGTCAAAGTTAATGCTATTCAATATCATACACCCACCTTTACCCTTGGCATTCCTGATTTGATCATTAATATTTGTGAGGTATTTTGCTCTTGTTCCTGCTGAAAATTATATTGGTCTGCCTGACCAAAATAACGACCTAACCCTTGTACTGAGTGGCCGTTACGCAAGTGTGAATGAAACATGTGTCTTCCATGACGGCCGTGAGTGACGCAGTGTCAGAGAGACCGTCACAATGTAAACAAAGCTGTACCTTAACTACTCTCTCTCACTGTATGTGCATATAATATGTATTCCATCTGCACAAAGCCTGTGTGAGGCATACATTACAGAAAATGGGCATATTAAAAGCATTTTATAGACGTTTATATAGGTTTACACGGATGCAACAAACCAATATACGCAAGGGTCCTGATGCGGGAGGATTGCGTCAACTTTTGTGACGTTCTATGTCCCAGCGTCATGACCCAGTTATTGCAGTTTCAAAATGAAACCATGTCAACCCTTTGCTGTGCTCATCTTGCATCATAATAAAATGTAATCCAGGATAGATGGAAACATTTTGAAATAAATTTGATAACACCTGAAATAGTTTTAATCAAATTCTTGTTATATTTTACACAAATGGCAATCTTTATTCTCAGCGAACTTATCCACTTTTACAATAAGAGCCGAGGACAACCACCACCAAGGAGAAAAGGCAAAAAACAATGTGTGTTTCTGATTCATCTAGCTAAAGAGGATGGTAACAGGAAGATATCAATCATGATTAGGAAAGCTTAACAATAACAATGATTGGCCAACAAAAATAAATCACCAACGAGAATATGCGAATTAAAGCTTAAAGCTAGGTAGTTAGGTATTCGACTGGTGGCGGGGGGCGGGTAAGAAGGGACATATATATGCTTTGTGACAGTTCCAGGTTATGAAAACCTGTTTTCCTGCTTATATTAGCGTTTGATTAGACGGCGTTAGGTGTTAGATTTCACACCTAGATGTTATTGAAGGCTGATTGACAGCCTTTCTAGGTTTAGCCAAGGCTGTTAGTTAGATGCTTCTCCAACCATGAGGTCTGCAGAAGGCCCTTCCACCACCCCTCTGGCCACCACCCCCCTCACCTGCCTCATGTGCTCAAATGGACACTGGCCCAACAATTTTCTAAATTTTAAAAGTTACCATTTAGCCTAGCCTAGCTTACTACTTTTTATACGACCAATTTTTTTTTTACGACCAACTTTTTTTCGACCAACTTTTTTTTCCGACCATTTTTTTTCAACAATTTTTTTTCCGACCATCTATTTTTTAACGACAATTTTTTGTTCGACCAACTTTTTTTCAACCAACATTTTCCGACCAACTTTTTTTAATGACCAACTTTTTTCCGACCAACTATTTTTTAACGACAATTTTTTTTCAACCAGTTTTTTTACGACCAACTCATTTTAACAACCAACTTTTTTTCAACGACAATTTTTTTACGACCAGTTATTTTTTAACGACAATTTTTTGTTTGACCAACTTTTATTCAACCAACTTTTTACGACCAACTTATTTTAACGACCGACTTTTTTTAAACGACAATTTTTTTCCGACCAACTTTTTCCGACCAACTCATTTTAACAAAACTTTTTTTCAACAACAATTTTTTTTCCGACCAACTTTTTTGCAACGACAATTTTTTTACGACCAACTATTTTTTAACAATTTTCTTTCGACCAACTTCTTTTCCAACCAACTTTTTACGACCAACTTTTTTTAATGCCCAACATTTTCCCGACTAACTATTTTTTAACAACAATTTTTTTTTCGACCAACTTTTTTAACAGCCCTGGCTATTGCAGAGTTATTCATTATTGGTTACAGTTACTGAAGTGGAAATAAAAGTCAAGTGTATATAAACCCTAGTCTAATTGACATTTGTATGTCTTTTGTGCCATATTAGATTTTACCTTCTGGTCTGTGAGGACTAGTGGAAACTCAGGAGGACTAGTGGATCTTATTTCTACATAGGTATTTCCCTAAGTTTATCATTTTTCTCCCTTTCTCTACATGTCAATGGTCCTCAGTGACTGGTCATAAATTCAATTCAATTCAATAATTCTTTATTGCAATTGATGTTGTTTACAATGAGGTGGTCCAGCATTCTAAATAGACAGGTGTCTAGGTAGGTCTTCCGCCTGACATCGGACATAATTAATTGAGCCTGAGAAATTGTTTCCATTGGAAACGCCAGGTATATAAATTAAGTTGACACTAATTGTAATATTAAATAGATAAACCAAACTTAACTTGATAATTTCTTAACTTAGTACTTGTTTAAACTTAGGTTCCAAGTCCTCCTTTGGGTCCCTGGGTGGTTGTTGGTTGTCAAAACAAATTTATAATAAGCTATTACTAAAGAAATTTCATGGCTATTTAATTTGATATTCAGGGGCTATTTTCTACTTGTCTATAACCAGCTAACAGAGAGTTGTACTAACTAGGTACAATTCAGGTACTATAACAACAGTGTAATCAATCAATCAATCCATCAATGGATGGGAGTGGGTATGGTCGGTCCAGACCAAGAAGCGTTATACAGTCACTACAGGGCATATCATAATATACAATAATAATAAGAGATGAAATGAAAATACAATAGACAAAATAAAACAAGATGTAAGATCCATAATAGATCATCAAAATAGGTACAGTAACATTAACATATACAGAGTTAGGTATGGTGGTAGGGGGTGATCTACAGTATTTAAATTTGATTTAAGTAAATATGAATAATTTTGCCAAAGGTTTTCCGGTCCTGTACCTGGTGAGCAGCAGTTTCAAGTGAATGCCAATATTTAGCCGATTTATAAGAAAAAGAGTTTAGAACTTTTGCTGATTTAGGATGTAATAATTTTAAATTACGTCTGCCCTGAGCAAGACTTCTAGTTGAGATTTTTCTATTATCCAGATTGCCTTCATCGGTAGCCATGAAATGGCTTAAATTAATTATATGCTTTTGTCTTCTCTTGTCTGAATGTAATAAGTTTAGGTCTAAATGTTCTTTATCTACATTTGTATATTTTGTTTTTCCAAAAATGATTTGAAGTGCTTAGTTTTGTAAGGACTGTAGCTTACCAAGTAGTGATTTTGGTCCAGAATCATACAAATAATCGCCAATATCAAAGTGTGGGAGTATGGTCATTTTATATAAGTCTATTTTGCTCTTCTCTGTCAAACAGTGCCTTACTCTATACAAAAGCCGTAATTTCGTGCTAAATTTATTTCTGATAATATTCATATGACTCTTGAAGGAGACGCCTGTATCCAAAGATGAATAAAAAACGTTGTAGCAACAAAATTCCCCACTCGCTAAGTTTTTAACATTTTGTAAAATTGGTTCAGGTTTCATTCCTTCATACTTTTAAGTCAATACCAGCATGTGATGGCCAGAAGAAGAGGCCCATGGTTTGTTCTGTTATGCTGAGCACCTTTGTGAACTGTTTCAGAGATATGAGTCATAAGTCGCAAAAATGATATTCTTCAAAGTGTTTATTTTACTAGATCTCTTTATTGAAATGTTCTGACTTTTAGAGGGTTTAGCACTTATTGTCATATGAATCCATGTAACAAATTTCAGGTTTTTGGCGCGAATTTTGAACATGGCAGCCGCTATTCAGATCCGCTCCTGCTAGTTTGTGTAATTTCTGGACTACACTCTCTCCTGTTGGTTATATCGAACTGATTTTAACAGAGTCACTTGGCTAAACATTGTGGACTCTAATTCCGTTGTGTCAGGAATTCTTAGATATTTGGATTTTACGATTTTTGAACTTTTCTCGGATCACCGGTGACTGGTGAGCGACAATACAGGAGCCACCATGACAAGCAACCAAGGCTTTTCCCAGGTAAACGCCAGTAGCACCCCAGGCATTGGAAAGCGTAACAGTGATGAACTTTCACCGATAACAGAAAACGATTCTAAAAAATCGTGTGGGATGGATATTAAATACGAGCAAATGGCAGGCAAATTGGCTGAGCAGGGACAACTTCTAAATGATGACATGGATGCGATGTATGATCGAGTCGATGATCTTTCGGATGGACACAATCATCACGTTAAACTGATTAATGAGCTTCTGAAAAATCAATTAACACTAAAAGCAAAAGTAAGTGACTTAGAACAACAGATGGCTATGAAAGCAGACTCACGTGAGGTCAACCAGAAGTTGAAAATCCAGGAGCGATCCACTGCACACGTAATGTCTCATTCCAATAAGGTTAAGGATGATCTCGATATTCTAAAGCAGCAGCAACGAGAATCCTATATCGTTCTTGAGAACTGCCATTTTGATCGAAACGAAAACACATATCAACTAGCCAAGGGCATTGTGAATAGGCTGGTCCCAGAGTCCGGTGATGGCATGGTAGACGTAGCTTTCCGTGAAATCTGTGCTAACAACTCGAGGAGAGGGCCTAGCCCTATAGTAATTAAACTCCTGTACAAAAGCCTAAAGGAGCAACTAATGCATATCAGAGATCCCTTTGTCAATGATAAATCATTTCCTGAGCAGTTCTGGCCAAACCGTGGTAAAATGTACTTTCATGAGTATGACTCGGTCGAAATGCGACAAAAAAAAAGTCTTATGAGGCTTATGGCAAAACAAGCAATATCCGCAGGAGCTGATTCGGATCATACCAGGCCTAAAGGTGACCAAGTCATTATAGACGGTAAAACGTACAACTCCAGGCAGCTCCATACCTTGAAAGATGAATATAGCTGTGAGAAAATAAAAATCGTGTCCGTAAAAAACGGTATTGCCTTCCAAAGTGAAAGAGCCTATCTCAGCAATTTCGCTCCTGTTAATTTTCAATACCTTGGTGAATCCTACGTCTCTTCTGAACAGGCATTTCAGCACAAAAAGATGCTGGTGCATGGTAAAAAGATTATTGCTGATTCCATCATGAATAACTCTGACCCCCGTGAAATCAAAGGTTTTGGAGATCGTGTATCGGAGATGCCAACCTGGAAGAATATGCAGGACGATATCATGTTGGATATAGTCAAATGCAAGTTTTTTCAACACCGTGAACTTGCAGAAAAACTTGTGTTGACCGGTTCTGTCAGGCTTATCGAAGCAACGAGTAATACTTATTGGGGTAGCGGGTGTTATCTCGGTGACTATGCTCTTGAAAATGACACATGGAATGGAAAGAATACCCTAGGTGAAATTCTGATGAAGGTGAGGAATGAAGCTCGTGCAGCCCTAAATGATAACACTTTCCACAATTTGAGATGTAAAAGAGGTCCTATGAGTCCAAGGGTAAAATCCACTACAGGTCCGGATGGATTTAAAACTCCTCACAAGGCAGCCCCTGCTGCAAAGGCTAATTCGACGACAGACACACCCTCAACCATAGTTGAAAATCCGTTCAGCGTGCTCAGCGATGAAACCTCATCTCCAATGGATGTTACCAATGCTGGTCCTGCCCCTAAATCTTCTGATGAAAAGTCCAAGCCTTCTGCGAGGAAAATTCAAACAAACTTGAGGGCGAGAAGGGTTGGCAGAGATACTTCTGTATACAAAAATATCGCAGACGCATCCGGCATTGATTTGTCCATATCTGAGGCAAATAGATCGAGAAGGCAAATGAGACCCCTAGACCTCAGCTTGCGTGACATCTCAGCAACATATGACTCTGCGGTCGAAGAAATTGGATGAACATTTGAGTAAAGTATTGTCTTTAGTAACCTAATAGTGACTCTGAGCTCAATAACTCTGGCACTTTTGGTAGAACCAGCTGTTTTCACGTTGTCTATGTTGCATCTACGTTTGTTTTCCGCCATGGGTGGCCATCTTGTAACGTAAATGGGTACTATTGTCGTGAAGATGTCGTAATATGCTATCACTTGAAAATGAATTATAGGCTTCCAATACCATTGTCGAGTTGTTGAAACGATGTATATCGTCGGAAATATTAATCTCCTGGTATTTATTCTACCTAGTGGATCGATTTGAGGTGTAAACACGATATGTCAAGTTCAGTCGGCACGACATCCGGCGGCCATTTCTCTATCGTAAATGGGTTAGGCACACGGTTCGGTGTCGCAAAATATGATCGTTGTTTATTTTGTTTCTGAAATTTATGAATAGATTGTACTTATTTTTTTCCTTTTTTCTTTGCTGAACCTATATATTTCATGTACTTTCATTGTCTCCGGACTTATTTATGATCCGTTTTACATGGGTTGTCATCTTGACGTCGGTGGGTTCTTCGTACCGGAACCAAGATGGCGGCTTATGGATGTTTTCTTTCGAATAGTTAGTAAAACGCTTATTTGTTTCTTCTCATACTTATCTGAAATGCCATATAGAGAGATGTTATGTAACCAGATTTATGCTTTATTTGCACAGGTTGACTATGGTTACGGTCTGTGTGAAATTTTTGTGTTTTCTTTGCTTTTATATGGGACATACCCACCTTAGGTTGTTCGTGAGTTGTAATGGCTGATAGTAATGTATCGATCTCGATGAGTAAGGGCTTGAAAATAGTATATTTCAATGTCTGCAGCTTCTTCCACAAACTAGACTACATAAAAATGGAATACCTAAATGGTCTCTATGATATTGTCTGTCTTAGTGAGAGCTGGTTAAATAAAGATATCACTGATTCTATGTTATTTGTGAGGGGCTACAAGCTAGTAAGGTTAGACAGAATTATTAATAAGAGAGGGGGAGGTTTGATTATTTATTATAAGGACAACTTCGCCTGTGATCTTGTGGAGACTCTATGTATATCAACAACCGATATTGAGATTATTACATGCACGATCAAACCTGGAAATAACAAATCTATAGTTCTGAGTGCTGTATACAGACCACCTAATGGATCTTTAGATGGCTTTTTCCAGCATCTTTCGACTGTAATGAAAGGTTTTGATGATCGCCGTTTCTCTAATAGAAATAAGATTATTGGAGGTGACATAAATATCGATCTTAAGAAGAATAGTGTCGCCAATAGAAGATTAATCTCTATCTTAGATAATAGAGGACTGGTACAACACATTGAATCACCCACTCGAATCACCTCACAGACAAGCACCCTTATAGACTTCATAGCCTCTAACTGTAAATATGTTAAGAAAACGGGCACAATCAGTGAGAATATAAGTGACCATCTACCAGTGTATGTAATAGTCAAGAAATGTAAGGTAAATAATCATAAAGGGGAGGTATACCATGCCAGGTCGACTAAGAATATGAACTTAAATGAAATTAAAAATCGGATCAACAATATTGATGCTGATATTTGGTTGGACAATGATGTAAACACAACCTGTTCTAAAATTTTCGACGAGTTCAAATCGATCCAAAATGATATGTACCCCCTAACTGAATTTACTGTGCGAAATGGTAAAATTGTATATGATCGTGACTTGAAAGCTCTTGTTAGAAAAAAGAATAAATCATACAGGCAGGCAATTAGTATGAACACCCCAGAACAATGGCAGAAAGCTAAAGAGTTGAAAATACAAATCAAAACCAGACTACTTTTTTTGAAGAAACGAATGGTCTCAGATATATGTATCAGATATTCTAAAAATGAAAAAAGATTTTGGGAAAAAATTGCCAACCTGTATGGAGTTTGTAAATCTAAAAGAGATATAATAGATTCGATTATTACAGAGGATGGGAAGACACTATTGGCGAAAGAGGCAGCTAACTATGCCAATACTTTTTTCTGTTCTATTGGGCCAAAATCATCTACTGATGCCATTAATGATCTTGCAAATGGTTACCCCGGATTATTGTGGGACGAAGAGATAAATAATGACGATGTGTTTAAATTGGTGAATGGAATTGATACCTCCAAATCTAGTGGAGTAGTTGATCTTAATACAACCTTTCTTAGGTTTTCTTTATTGTCATGTATTGAAAAATTCACCATCATATTGAATCGAATTCGTGTCGATGGTATTTTTCCCCAAGTTTGGAAGAAAGCTATTTGTACCTTGATTCCAAAAAAAGGTAAATCCCGACATATTAATGATCTACGTCCAATATCAATCTCACCAATTACTGGGAAAATTTTAGAACATTTATTGGTGGAAAGGCTCTCCCTATATTTATCGAATATAAATTTCTTTTCTCCATGTCAACATGGTTTCTTGGCTGGAAAAAGTATTGAAAGTGCTGCCTACTCTTTAATAAATATAATTCTTGATAACAAAGACAATGGTCACGAAACAACAGCCACATATTTCGACCTATCTAAAGCCTTCAATTCGATAAATATAGACATCTTATTATCAAAATTGAGGATGCTTGGGATTTCTGGAAATCTACTCGAATTAATAACTTCTTACTCGAGAGGTCGACAGCAGCAGATTTTGATGGGAAATACTGTTTCTGATGTTAATACCTTGGAAGCCGGTGTGGCGCAAGGAAGTATCTTAGGCCCAATTTTATTTATTTTGTACATTAATGATATAGCTTCTGTCGATTTTAAAGGTAAACTACTTATGTACGCAGATGATTGTGTTCTGTTACACAAAATTAGCTCTGATCATGATGTTACCACTGTCCAAAGTGATATTAATCTCTTCAAAGAATGGGTGGTTAGAAATGGTCTGACAATTAATTCCAAAAAAACCAAATTACAAATCTTTAGAGGTTCAAAGAAAAAATCCAACAGACAATATATTGTCTATACAGATGGTATAAGGATAGATATTGTTGCCAATTTCAGATATTTGGGTTTTTTGTTGGATGATTCTCTAAGCTTCATGCCACAAATTAACTCAACCTGTATTCGAGCATCGACCCTTTACAGGAGGTTATGTAAGATCCGATATTTCATCTCAAAGGATATAGCTATTTTGATTTATAAAACTTATATTTTACCAATACTGGAATTTGGCAGCATTCTCATATCACTATCAAACCAAAATCAGATCAAGAGGCTCCAGATCATTCAGAATAATTGTCTTAGGATATGTTATAGTGTGTATAGTAGAAATACCTGTCGACGACAAAATAATGTGTTTATTCACCTTGAATTTAAAATTCTACCGCTCGTGTATAGGAGATTACAACGTTTTTTGAATGTCTTCCGGCTCTATTATGACTTTGAAAAAGAACATGAAATAAATTATAATTTAAGAGACCCCTACAAAGTCCATATCAAACGCTGGAATAAGGAAGGTATTATGAAAAGTCTCTTCGGTTGTGCCGGGAAAATTTGGAATACCCTTCCACGAGATATAAGATCTATAGATGAATATCATGTATTTAAGTCAAGGTTGAAGATACTGTTTGTGAAGCTTTTTAATGACAATAATGAAATTTGGACCACTCCAGAGCGGCTGGCACTGGCCAATGACTAAGATCTGTACATAGTTGCCTTATATAGTATACTAGGTGATGACAGCTAGTGACACTAGGTGGCGACACATAGCTGATTTGCCTACACTGTACTTACTTATGTACCTAACCGTCAGATGGCAGCATGTGTGATATATATTTCTATATCTGCCTGTATAGAGCCCTTGGCTATGTTTATTTGGAATATAGCAACTTAATCTTTCTCGGAATTTTTTGTATATTGTTGATAATATTGAACTGACTGCGTCTAAACATGGCCTGTCATGAATCTGACACTGTCCCGGGTGTATGGTTTTATCAATTCTTTATTTTTATCTTTATCCTCTCCATTATTACTGAACGCTTGCTTTGAAATAACCAAGCGGTTAATGATTATTACTTTATTTGTAGAATTTTCTATTTATTTTTCTAAGAATCTTTTCTATAATTGTTTAAAGCAGCTTTTCTGTGAATAGTGTACCTGTTGCATAATGTCTGGCTGAATAAAAATCTTAAAACAAACATTGTATTGAATATATCTTTGCGTTTTGAAGGCCTTTGTATGGAGAATATTTAGTTACTTTACTGGTAATCACCCATCAAGAAACAATGCAAACTTTTTTTTTTCAAAAAAAAAATATCAAACTTAAAATATAGAAATGTAGTGAACCTGCTGAAAAATGCCATTGCCTTGACGGGGAACTGAGCCCCGGACCTTTGGATTGACGCTCCAATGCTCTACCATTGACCTATTGCGGCAAGCACAACCTCAGCAGGTCACAATCCCAAGTTCAACCACCAGGACCACTACAGAAATACATATTAGTGTCCGGGTGTTTACTATTATTGGAATCAGCAATACTATTATTGGAATTATTTTCCTAAAACGGATCACTTTTTAAACCTTTGCCGTATGCACTCGAATTTATTGAAAGTGTACAGCTGCCAATTGTGCATTTTCTGAAATCTGACCCACTTATCCAAGTGGCAAGTGGCACAGATTTCCTCCACACAATGATGTGTAATTGATGTTAATTGCGGAAAATGTGTACTTTTCTTACCATGCTAAAACTGTACTTTATTACTGCGTATCTGTTTTCAGGTTGTCAAATCTAGATGTAACCTGCTCTAAGAGAGAGGATTTGTTGCCAAGATGAATACACAGTTTTTTTGTTGTTGTATTTAAACGGTTTTATTGATTATGTGTGAAGGCACCCGATAAAGATTTGTATGTTATTGTTTTCAAAACATAGTGTATTGACAGCAATGCCGACCAAATACGGCTATACTATAAGATAACACCCGTTGAATATTTGTGTTTATTATATACCATCGGATTACAACACTATTTCATTCTCATCTGTAATTATGTATCTGGCAACGCATGAAATATAGCTGCATGGACAGTTATGCGTTTTTCTCTTCACCATTGATTTATTGAATTTTTCCTGTAAAATGTTTGTGGCCAATACAAATATTTTAAAGAAAAATTTCGCTGGTATTTTGGGAGGTTCTCAAGCCTTCTCTGGTTGGAGTAGCAGACAATACCAAAAATATTTTTTTTTACAAAACTCATGAGTCAGGAAATCTGTATACTTATAGATAACAGTGGGGCAAGTGAACAACTCCCTGGCTATATCAAAGCTCCATTCTCAGCTATAAAATAAATCTCATCTCATCTTTACTCAAATTATGACTTGTAAGATTGAATTCATCAATATTCTCCAGTGTTCTGTTATACAATGATTTGAAGGATAAACACTGGGAGAAAACAGCTTCCAATGAGCGATAATTAGTGAAGTCACCATTGGAAGGGATTCAGGCGTGCCTCCAAATATAGATAAGGACGTTTTAGAAGCCAAGTAGAAAAAACAACCACTCATTCCCAAAACAATTGGTCAAATAACCTTCAGATGGGTTGGAAAAGAAAACAAAAATTAGAAAAAATATTTAGATTTGACTGACGTTAGCTGAGAGTGCAACTTTAATACACTGAGCTTCACACACCTATTTTTAACGGCTTGAATAGTGGAGTTGCATAGCCGCCATTTTGAATCTTGATTCGCATGCAATTATGAGACTATTGGTGCCGTGTAAAATCTATAGAAAACATACCAGGGGCCCTTAGGAAGATCTATGGTTTCATAGAGGAGACCCACCCCCTTTTTTGGTGTTGAAATTTGTTATATTATTGAAAATGTACACTTCCGGAAATAAAAATCTATACATACATACATACCATGTACATCATGGACTATTTATCAATGATCCAATGTGAATATAATGTGTTATACATGTTCCCATGGCACAAGTCCCCATCTTTCCCATCATGCCTTTGGTTTTCATGAATGATTTATACAAGCTATGATATTGGTGAAAACATTCTTGCAATTTTCGATAAAATATTGCCAAATATTTGTATGTCAGATTTCATCAGAATCCATCCCAGCATACACTGCAGTAGACATGCGCATCCTATGTACTGTTCTGTACGATTAACATAGCAAACCTTGTAGTCATACTGATAGGTAATGTTTACCTAGGTGTAAAATAGGCACGGAGGATTTAAAAACCCGACTAGCAGGTAATTATGTAATTAATTAACTAGGAGTTAACTTTATCTGTACCTAATATTGATGTTATAAATACTACTAGCCTCTTTAGTTCATTTTCTAAACATGGGAACGACTGGAAGAACTGGGACCATCCCAGAAGTATGTCGACCATTTTGTCATTTTCAATGTAAATGCTGCTATATTACTGAGAAATACAAGATTTCGCAATTAAATTAAATTCGATAAAAACCAAAGATAGGAGGCACAAGACAATAATAGCCGATGAGATGGTTAGAATTCCTTGGACTAGGCATTGATGAGTTTGCCTACTATCTAATAATATTGGCTATCCATGGAAAGTGCCATTCATCGCTATGAGAGTTTTCCCACCAACAAGTGTTGGTATAATGATGTGTACAATATTTCATTTGGCTCGGTTTATCTGGCAAGTGTTTTTAATGTTCTTCATCCTCAAAAGGAAAAGAAGGGAGAAAAGGGGAAAAACGAAAAAAACAACCGACTGCTTGGTAGCAAGTGTTCAATTCAGGTCTGTGTTGCTGGTTGTTGCTAGGTTCCTGTCATCTGGGGCCCATAGGTCAGATTTTTATAAAATGTACAATAGGGGATTTGCATGTGCCACTGCGCATGTTTGTCACAGTGCAACCTGGGATGGATCCTGTTGGAATCTGACATACAAATATTTGGCAATATCTTATCTAAAATTGCAAGATAGTTTTCACCAATATCATAGCTTTTACAAATGATCTATGAAAACCAAATACATGATGGGAAAAATGGAAACATGTATAACACATGGATATTGACATTAGATCACTGTTAAATATCCCATGCTGAACATGACATGATTTCTACAGATTTTAGACCGTACCATTAGTCCCATAATTCCATGCGAATCAAGATTCAAAATGGAGGCTATGCAAATCCCCTATTGGCAACTGTACACATTTAGTAACTTCTGCTAAATTAGGCTGCAATTCGGCAAGTACTAGGTGAATTCGAGTATATTTGGCATTGCATTGATTCTAGCAATCCGTTTGGTTAGGTTGAACTTTATTTTGCAAGTTAGTTTTGTCTTAAATTTGGGTTATTTGAGAGGATTGGTGAAGGTGAATTGTGAATTTTTACGGGGGACTTCACCCATCATGGGGACCGAACATTTGCCATGCAGACATAGCAGCATATGCAAGCAAATTTCCAACCATATGAGTCTGATTTTAAGAAAATGTACAATTCGCCTTCATCAATCCTCTCAAATAACCCACATTTATGACAAAAATCAGCTTCAAAATGCAGTTTAACATAACAGAACTGATACTTTAAATCAATGTGATACTAAATATACTCAGATTTACCTGATATTCATCATTTTTCAGCCTATTTTAGCACTATTTCCTGAATGTGTAGAGCTGCCAATTGTACATTTTCTGAAGATCCGACCCATATACATTCACATGAAGCCTTGAGCGCAGTGAAGAGTGAGAATTGATGGCCCATGTAGTTGTAGTAGTAAACACCAGATGACTCTGCTGTAGTGCATAGTCTCATGTATGTATGTCCATACAAACATGCGGATATAAAGATTTCCAGACAATGTACAACTGGCCTTCACCAATCCTCCCCAAAAACCCATATTTAAGAAGAAAATCAGGTTCAAAATACAGTTCAACATAACCAGACAGATTTTCCGAATGAATACAATACATAATACACTTAGATATACCTAGTATTTATCATTTTTCACACTCATTTAACCAAATTTGATAGATGTGTAGAACTGTAGATTGTGCATTTTCTGACAATCTGACCCATAGATGCATCATCCATACTGCATTCATGCGCTATCTTTATTAAGTATCAGAAATGTATTCCGAGCCTCAGGTTGCGAAGACAATAAAAATTCAGGTAACATAGCTCGGAAACATATATGTGGGTCAAATTTTCAGAAAATGTACAATTCGCCTTCACCAATCCTCTCAAAACACCCAATTTAAGACAACAATGAGCTTCAAAATGTAGTTTAACTCAATAGAACTAATACTTTAAATCAATGCAGTACAAAATATACTTAGATATACCCGGTTTTCATCATTTTTCAGCCAAATTTATCAGAATTCATTAGATATGTACAGCTGCCAATTGTACATTTGCTGAAAATCTGACCTATGTCTGTCCTAAGAGAATCTCTAAGTTTGGGGACACCAAATCCCAGTTATAAAGGTTAACGAGAGTGGCAGATCCAGGATTTTCTAAAGGAGGGGATGTGCCTTCAAATTCTATTTGATTCTACACATAAATATGTCTTTATTTTAAAAACCGTATCTATATATATACCAGTTACTTGGTCAACATCGATCAATTTTGTGATATATTTCGATATATGGTACAATTGTTAATCCAAATAATCCAGTTGAATATACGGATGAAATAGAAGATTACTTTATTAAGTATATTAGGAATATAATGGTAGGTTCTTGAATTGCAAATGTATAATGTAGATGTAAATGTACCAGTTGTATATTGATATCGGAAATGGGAATTACAGATGCAGTTGGTGACTTGCTAAAGAATTTAAGATAATGATGCACATAGATTCGAATTATTGATATTGACAAATATTTTTTTAAAAAAATGTTTATTCGACAAGACCTGCCATTAAGGCTCATACAATTCTAAAAGCAAGTTAATCTCCCTTGTATTTTTTTTTTTTTCAATTTTCCTTCATTCTTTCACTTTTCCACCGCTCACTCTAGGTCCAAACCCTTAAACCAGATAAGAATGGTATGTCAGCCTACCTCGCTAATCGATATCCTTGCCTAGAACTTGGCGTTTTAATGGGAATATAATGAGATTTGCAGTCTTAATGAAATTATGATCGCACTTTATGATCGCACTTTGCTTTTTGAGGTCAGAGTTTTTCCCTTCGATTGAAGGGACTCTTAACTTTGGACCTACACTGCGCTGACTGAAATAAATGTGTTATTGCAGAGATGATAAATGATTTTTAATACAACTGTTCTTCCCTGTCCATTTCTGTCAGCATTTTCCACCACAAGTTCGTTTTGGTCAACATTATTGTTGGCCAAACACTTGGTTGTTGATGAATGTAATCTAAATCTTTAATGTTTAATTCTTTAAAAGCTATATTATCTGAACTCGAATTTATATTTAATGCTACCAAAATTGTTTTTCCCTTGAGTCTGTGAGATTATTAATGTATTTGACATTGAAACCAGCTCAATAAAATTTCTTTAAAAGAAAAATTGTACTCTAAAACTCTTTGCTTTTCATTTCATTAACAAATGCACGGAAAACGGAAGATAGGGAGTTGCCCTAGTCACAACAGGGTCAGATCTCCAGAAAATGTACAATTCACCTTCACCAATCCTCTCAAATAAACTACATTTAAGACAAAAAGCAGCTTCAAAATGCAGTTTAACATAACACAACTAATACTCTAAATCAATGTAATACCAAATATACTCAGATATACCCGGTATTAATCTTTTTTCAGCCTGATTTAGCAGCATTTGTGTAGAGCTGCCAATTGTACATTTTCTGAAAATCTGACCCAACATCGTATCTTGGCACATGCCAATAATGCTTCCTGAATAAAGAAATGGGTCAGATTTTCAGAAAATGTACAATTCAAAATCAATAATTCTCACAAATAACCCAAATTTCAGACGAAAATAACTTTCAAAATACAGTTCAACCTAACCAAACAGATTGCTAGAATCAATGCAATGCCGAATATACTCGAATGTACCTAGAATTGACCGAATTGCAGAAGAGTCAATTATCATATTATATGAGTATTAATCATTTTATATTGTGCAAGACACTAGCAGGGTCTGCTTCATTTACATATTATCTTTACAGTCATGATTGAAAGCACATATACCAGTGCTGTTTCGTGTCATGTGTACTAGGGCCAAACAAAAAATAGGTGTGTTTCTGATTTACCCCCCCTAACTAGAAAAACCTTACCCCACCTAAACACTTTTTTACCATACCTGACTTTTCAAAATCATATCTTACTTTTTTGGGGGAATTTTTTGACAAAAAAAGCTTATAAATGCAGGAAAACGGGTTTTCCTAACCCGGAACTGGCGAAAAGCACATTTCCCATGTTTAAAACAACTATTATTATGAAATAGACATTTTTTTCAGTTCCTGGGAGGTGGTTTTCAAAAAAAAATTCAAAAAAAAAAGTTACTTAGTTTTCAGCCAGATAAATCGGAAACACACCTATTTTGTTTGGCCTAGGTACCCCATTAATATGGAATAGTCTGGGAAACTACTATTATGTTTAACCATTTCTAAAACATCACAATACATTATAGAAGTCCAGTAGGAAGATTTGCAGGTTGTAGACTCTGCGAGCTTTGTTCCGATGTACTTGTACTATAAAGGAAATACAATCCAATTATTCTTTCATTCAGGTACATTTAGATGTTTCCATCTATTTTCGTTTGTAGCCTATACATCACTTTCCATATTGTACTTTCTACACAGCAATAATTAAAAATAAGATATTTTATATTATCAATGAAATAGGTATAAATAATACGTTCTGTTACTTAAAGATAATCAACATTTGTATAGAGTATAAATATATAGGTCTTAATGTGCTGGTACACTGGGCAGTTGAGTTATATCACATAGACTTTAGAATTGTGTTTGACTACGAGTATAACATATAGATATCACCATATTTGAAAAGAGTAGATCAAGCCGATTCCAATGGTAGTAAACACTAGGACGCCTAATAAGTGTTTCTGTATTTTAAGTTTGTTATTTTCATTTTTGAAACAAAAAGTTTGCAATGTTTTTAGATGGGTAATTACTAGTAAAGTTACTAAATATACCCCATACAAAGGTCTTCAAAATGCAGCGATATATTTGATACAATGTCCCGAAATTTGTTACATGGATTTATATGACTATAAGTGCTAAATCCTTTTAAGATCAGAACATGTCAATAAAGATATCCTGTGAAAAAAGCACTTTGAAATATATCAATTTTGGGACTTGTGAATTATTTTCCTAAAACACATCACATATCTATTATACACCTTTCACTTTCATCACTCACCTGATAATGGTCTCACTCAGCGAGGGGGAATAAACACTGCCAATAGGATCCCTGACTCGCTCACCACTTATCCATATAATATACTTGTATTATTAGATCATACTACAGATAGCTTTTGAATACAATAGTTACATTAACCAACTTGCATCAGGTATTTCACTTTCTCTAATAATGGTTCACCCCCACCCGTCAAAGCAGATCTAGGAGGAGACACTTGATAGCAACTAGCTAAGAAAATGGACTATTTTGGAATAAAATCGTTTTTTTTTTTCAAAAATATTATAATAACGAAGGAGCTGGAGATTAATTAATTGTCAGAAACAAAAACAAACATATACAATTTGTGATTGAGAATTAAACTTATCTAAATAACAGTTGCAATATTTCTCAAGATAACAAACTAAGTATTTCCAGAATATTGCTAAGATCATGTTGGCCCATTAAGGGTCAGATTTGCAGAAAATGTACAATTGGCACCTGTACACATTTAATAAATTCTGTTAAATTAAGGCTTCAATTTTGTCAATACTTGGCAAGTTCGAGTATATTTGGCATTGCATTGATTCTAGCAATTTGTTTGTTTGATTGAACTGTATTTTGAAACTCATTTTCGTCTTGAATTGGTGTTATTTGAGAGGATTGGGGAAGGTGAATTGTACATTTTCTGGCGATTTCAAAGATTAAAGATCTTAGTGTACTTGATCCACCAATGATTTTGATTTTGATCTAGAAATATTTTATTCAGGACAATAAGCATTTTTATACATAGGTTCAAATATTCTCAGAGTAGCCTGAATTACAATACGTTTACTGATAAGAAGAAAGAGAGTTAACAATGTGAATACGTTTTAGTTTGGTACAAAATACAATATATAAGCTATCACAATGTCATAAGAATTATAGATAATACTGTCATGATGAGAGCCATCATTCCAATGTATACGGTAAATCATTCCAATGTATAGGTAAATGGGTGTGCCAGGTCAGTGACTAAAGGTGGAGCTTGGATATTGGATCCATGCCATAGGTATAGCAATACAGTAATGTATGCATGAGGGGAGGTCCCATGTTCCTCCCTAGAAACGGGAAAGATCTTAATATTCAGACTTAATAAAGAAATACATTCAGTTGGCATTCTGCATGGAACTAGCATACAGCTAGTGAAACTACTATTCCAGTGTTGGCTTGTTATTCCTATATAAGTGCATTGAGGATATGTCTGGAATGTCTAGACTATAATACTGCTTCCTAGATATCAACCTATAAGGCTATAAGATGTACAAACGAACAGTGATCAAAGACTAAATATTATAATACTAAATGTTTGTTACAAACGGAGATGAAGGTGGAAATCTGCAGTGAGACGAATCGTCTCAGTGCAGTGATCCAGATCGTTAAGGAGGTCAATGACTCTCCTACAAAAAGTCCTGCCACTGTTCACCAACTTTGAAGCATTCATACCTATTATTAAGTCTTAAGTGTGGTCTCCACTGGCTGTGGTAGGCTCTGCAGTAAGCCTTGCGATGGTGTTGTGATGGCGAGAAGTGGCGAGGTCCTGGGCCCTGTTGTATAAGCTAAAGCACGATATCCACATACACGTCAACCGTCCGCTGAGCGGTCACCATTGGACGGTTACCCTAGGGACCGCTCAACGTGCAAGTGGATACCGCAGCCACCGTCGAGCGGTCGGATGCTCCCGTCCGACGGTCCCTCAACGGGACACCCTCCAGTCCATATCTAAAATTTTAGATTTGGACGGGAGGATCACCGTCCGATGGTACCCCACCCAAAAATTATTTTTTATTTTTTTATTTTTTACGGACACAAAAAGTGTTCTTATGGTCTGAGTCCATTGTCTTGACGTCTGGAAGTACTTTGGAGTGCCTAAGTAAATGATTAGTCAATTGAAATTGATGTAGATTAATTGGGATTAATGTTAAGACAAGGTTTTCATTTAAAGGGTGTTTTCTGGCCGCTTCCTATGTATTGTAACTACATGATTTTATTCATATTAACTGGATTTATTTGCAGGACGTTTTTTTTATAGCCTATTGTTGCTATCAAGATTAATTTTATTTTGTTCATTTCTATCGATTTATGTATAATTATAATAATTTCCACTGAATATTTCGATTTGTGTGTGGTTTGCTGGTCCCTGATTAAGGTGAATAGTTTTGTGCTTATTAATTTGTATTTATTTGTTTTATCATTTCTAGTGATTTATAATTATTTATTGGTATTTTTGGTGATTATTTCGACTATTTCGACTTCAAAAGTCTTCCAATTTGTAGAAATAAGCCTAAAGAGTGTCTGAGTGATTTTCATAGTAATATAATTATTTGAGCTATGGAATCGATTCTATTATGGGAAAATACCTCAAATGGGCACAGAAGTGAAAAAAGTGAAAATATTGAGTAATAATAGATATATTCAGATTGGAAGAAAAAAGATAGCCAGAGTATGGTGGGTGATATATTTAAGCCAGATGAAGAAATAATGTCATGTCGAGAAATAAGGAATAAAATGGTATAAGGTGGTCATTTTTAGACCGAGTAGAAAGATTTCCTTGCCTAGGAGGCGTTTTAAATAAGATCTCGTGGAGAAAACAACAGCCTCAAGAAATAATAATCTCCAACTAAACGTGAAACGTTCTTTCTTGCTTTCCCTACACCCTATCTAATTAACCCTCCCACTGATCCCCCCTCCCCCCACAAAAATGGGCGAAAAAAGTTATTACCCCCTACCCCCCACCCCTACCTAGTTTTCAGTCAGATAAATCGGAAACACACCTATTTTTGGGGGGCCTTGTGAAAAGTTTAGTTAGCTCGTGAGAATCAGTCAATAATAGATATAATTACCAATAAGCATCACATATTTATTAAGATTATGCCTAATATTATGTTATACTTGTCATGTAAAAAATTTTAATATTTACATGCCAGAATTTAAGTGAACCCACTCTTTATTGCATGAATTCTCTAGCATGAATGACCAAATATCTAAATAAAATATTAGCGGAATTACACTTCCTTACTATCCATAAAACATGATAAAAATTTGTGACATGGTACTTCCCTTTATTTAGACTCTATATATACCGTATAATTATAGCATCCCCCCACCCCCATGCTTTGAAATCAACCTTGATTCAAAGTCTGAATCAAAGTGCTACTGCTCGACAGTCAATATCTGGCATGTAATAATGGACGTGCAAGTAGATACCGGAGACCGTCCACCGCCACCGTCCGCTGTGGCCACCGTCGGACGGTGGCTGTGGGAGGATGGTCGACGGTCGACGGTCGTACCAATTGGACGTGTAAGTGGATACGCTATTTAAGGAAGGATTTTTTTGTGGGAATTCCTACATTTTGTTCCTTTACTTCGTTGGGAAATTCCTACGCTAAAAAGCATTGGAAGTATAGGCTATTCCTTCCCTGAACCATTCCTTCCCAGCTGCTAAGCAAGGAACACTGAGGGAATTCCTTCAGTCCCATACAGTTTCAATTATGTTTCTCTGGGAATTTTCCTATGACTTTTCCTTCCCACCAAGCACAGGTAATAGGTAGGAATTTACTACAGCATTTCCCTCCTTGAACCACTCAATATCCCCTGCCTACTTCAAAAAACAGTCTTCAAGGTACATGGTAAATGAGGGGACATGCCTTGTTCTCACTAGAAATCAACACTCTGAGTCACAAACAATTGATACAAACTAGGTCAAGGACAAATTTTGATTGGTAATAATTAAACTCTCAGGTCGGTGGTTCAATCCCAACCCAGTGCTGCTTGTTTTTCCCCAGACAAGCTCACCTCTCAGGTCCATGGTTCGAATCCCAGCTTGGGAGGCTTGTTTTTTTCTGACCAGATTCATTCAAATTTTTTGTTAATAATTAACAGAAAAATCATCTAACAGCAGAAACTGTGTACTTTAATAATAGCAGATATATATGACTAGTAAAATCATATTTTTGTAGTCAATAAATCCTAAGGAATTCCTGAGGGAACACCTAAAAGGTGTTTCTTAGTTTTCCAGTCTTTTCATGTTTAACTCAGAGGAAAGAATGAGGGAATGTTAATGGGAATTTTAATGTAGGAATGAATGTAGGGACGGAAAAGTTCCTACAGAAAAAATTCCTTGCTTAGCTTATACAACAGGGCCCTGCCTATATGGCCAGTTATCCATGTAGGCAGGACCTCATCATTCCTCTCCACCTACAGAACCAGCACAAACCATCGCAAGCAGCCAGTGGAGACCACCCTTTACACCTCCCACAATCAAGAAATCATGATCACTCAAATTCTAAATTTATTTATTGCAGGAAGGACTATTAGACCTTCTTTTTTTTTTAGAAAACTTTATTATGATATTTACAGTAACTGTTCATAATGACCTACTCATTGGTTAGAGCAGTCTTGACAATCTGACATTTCTCATTGAAATGATTTACAGGTTATATCAATGTAGGAGGTAATTGTCAGTTCTGAGTAAATCAGATCTGGTCTTCGTCTACGGGTATTTGTCTTGCCCTCTGCCTCCTTGTTCACCCCAAATGACATTTGAAGCATTTAAATAATTAGCAGTGTAGACTAAAGTCGGAACCGTCATCAGCTAATTAAATGTCAAACTCCTATTCACAAAGCTCTATACTTTGCCAATTCCTCATAATTTACCAGAGAGGCCCTCACAGCTCATACAACAGATATTTCAATTTCCGAGTAATGTCTTTGGATGATTAAGTTATGCCAATAAGAAACAGTTAACAGTACATTAGACTTTTTATGTTTTAAAGTTTGCGGTTTGTGTCACCTTAATTTAATTAATTCCTGTTTCCAAGGGAAACGATTCCCGAATATAGTTACTTGTGGTGGATGTCAAGTGATATTAACTGCACAGTTCAAAGTTCCTCCCACCCCCTCCCACCCCCTCACACCCCCTCACACCCCCTCCCACCCCCTCACACCCCCTCACACCCCTCCCACCCCCTCACACCCCCTCACACCCCCTCACACCCCCTCACATCCCCTCACATCCCCTCACACCCCCTCACATCCCCTCACACCCCCTCACACCCCCTCACACCCCCTCACACCCCCTCACACCCCTCACACCCCCTCACACCCCCTCACACCCCCTCACACCCCCTCACATCCCCTCACATCCCCTCACACCCCCTCACACCCCCTCACATCCCCTCACATCCCCTCACCCCCCCCTCACACCCCCTCACACCCCCTCACACCCCCTCACACCCTCCTGGCCATGCTTTCCACACACCCCTTTTCACCCCTCCTCACACCCCTCCACACACCCCTCCCACTCCCTTGTCATGCTTGAATGCACACTGTGCTACTGTAAATCATGCTATCTCACTTAGGCAAACAAACAGTAAATAAATTGAATCCACAGGAGTTCACAGAGATTAGATGATATCTAATGGCAAAGACAAGCCATATTAGCCCAATACTTATCAATGATTGACAACTTTCTGGGTGTTCAACTTTAACAATTCTTTGAATTCTCTAAATGTATTAAGAACTTCCTGGTTTGGCCTAATATAGCTCCTAATACGTTGGGCCATCGTCATCTCCCACTCACTTCGCCTTAGGGAACAGGAAGAATTGGAGCCAATATATAGAACTACCAACAGGTGGGACAAGCACTAAGGGAGCACTTACAGTTGGGAGAGGACCAGCGGAGACGACCAGAAAAACCATCTATAGCAGTAACCGCGGCTGATAGACCCTCGCACCGGTGACTTTTCTGGTAAGTGTATGTATGTATATAGTTTATTTCCAGTAAACAGATAAAGAGTTATATAAACATTGTCTGGAAAATGGAATGGTCTCCATCTGCGCTAATCATAGCTCTTCCAGAAGGTCTTATACTACACTTGATAATGATTTTGACTATACAAGATTAACATCAATGGTATACTATACATGGACTAGTGCCGGTTAGACTGGCTTAAGTAGCATGAATATAAATATTACTCAGCTCTGGTATTGTATGAGTTGGTGATTATTCTCATCACAGGGATGTACTTTACAAATTATATTGTGTCTAGACTATCTATTGGTGTTCGGTCCAACACTGGACCACCAGCATTCTAACAAACATGATGTGTCCACTGTCAGGCCAGGCGCCCAACTGTCCAGTTTCAAGTTTTATATACAATCTTTACAGTCTATATTTATACTTACATTCTGTTCTCGTATTGGTTCCTAATGTGTGGTTTCCCCATTGTATGTGCACATATGTATACATGGGTCAAGTTTTCAGAAAATGTACTATTGGCCTTCACAAATCCCTTCAAATAACCCAGATTTAACACGAAAATCAGGTTCAAAATACAGTTCAACATAACCAGACAGATGTATTCAATGAATACAATACAGAATTCACTCAGATATACTCAGTATTTATCGTTTTTTTGCTCTGATTTAGAAGAATCGGACATATGTGCAGAACTGTAGATCGTGTATTTTCTAAAAAAACTGACCCACATGTATACGTTTTGTATCGTTACAAAGTTGTTAAGGGTCTAATGTTACATGAGCCAATAATGTTCCGTTAAATAGGCATCCGTATCGCTAAAACAAGGGTATTTAGCGGCGAGCTCCAGGGCACCCCATATCGTTTAGGGGAGATAGAGGAAAGGTTTCAATTGAACTACAAACCTGTGAAGTTGTGTTAGGATGAGTGGAGATTATTACTGGAATACATTGGGGGACACCTCAGAGTTTGTGTGTGTAGTGGGGGGTGGGCCGGGGCGGGGGTAGTGTATGTATGTAGGGGGGGGGCAGCCAGGGGGCACCAGACTTTTACCACAAATATATTGCTTTATTTCAACTTGGTTATATCGGCCATATTTATAATAAAAAGAAATTTATATTAATATTATATTCGTCCAATGCTCAACGTTTCTTCTATACTTAGAGGAGTCATGAAGTCTGGACCAGATCTGTAGGGGTCTGGGGAATCCTTCTTTTCAAAATTAATTTTTGTACCCAAAATATTATCGCAAATGGCCTTTAGTTGGCACTTATTTTACATTTCACAAGGGACCGGCCAAAATACTAATTCTACAGCTTTGTGCATTTAAATTATTTGTAGACGATAACACTACCTTCCGTTTGATATATAACACATTATTATACCATCAATAGGACATGAGTTATATAAATTTTAGTTTTCGGTGGAAATTTATCATTTCGGGTTTTTTTTTTCATACATAAATAAAAACCTATTCTCCACCGCTTTCTAATCACAGCGATACAATAATAGTGGCACATAAACTCATCAATAATGCTTGATTAAGTGTCTGAAAAAGTTTAATATTATCAATAATGTGATTTACTGTTCATAGAAAAAGAAATTTATGTTTCATTTTGATATTGTAACAATTGTCATCAGATCGCTCCACTAAACTATTAACGATTTGGCAAACAAGCCTCATGCGATACTGATAAAGTAATATCGCTGCCAACCCGCCCCGCCCCTGTTAAGTTAATTAACACTATCTTTACGATATCAAGCATTTCTGGTGCAACAAGCCCCAGTCTTGGTTTCAATCTCTTTGGTTTCGTACTACACATGTCAGATATTTAGTCTATGATTTGATACCTATCTGTGCTAATGTGCAGAATATCTTGCTCAAATATTATGCACAGGGACAACGTAGATCGATAAACATAAATCTAAGAAATTGATCTATCCTTTTTCTAATGATTCTGTTCTGAGCTATCAAAACAACATCCATCACATGGGTCAGATTTTAAGAAAAAGGCAGATCAACACATTTAGTAAATTCTGCTAAATTAGACTGAAAATTGGTCAGCACTAGTTAGATCTGGCTATATTTGGTATTGCCATAATTGAAGGAGTCTGTTTGGTTGTGTTGAACTGATTTTAAACTGATCTTAGATTAGGGTTATTAACTTATTTGAGAGGATTAGTGAAGGCCAATTGTACATTTTCTGAGGATTTCATCCATTATGTACGATGACATCTACCATGGGTAAAAACTCTGCTATAGAAATGAGGATATTACTCCAGTTATTCCCCCTGACTTAAGATGCGCTTGGCTGAACAACAAGCACACTCTGTTTATAAGGGTGAAATCACCAGAAAATGTACAATTCACTTTCACCAATTCTTTCAAATAACGCAAATCTAAGACAAAAATCAGGTTCAAAATACAGTTAAACATAACCAAACCGATTATTTGAATCAAGGCAATATTAAATATATTCAGTTATACCTAGTTTTGGTCTGATTTAGCAGATTTACTAAATGTGTTGATTTGGTCATAGTGTATTTTGGAAAGATCTGACCCACAAACACGATGTATTTAGTTTACACTTACACATAGTACAAAGAGTCGTGCACTGTTCTTTGTTATTTATTACTTTTATTCATCTATTCATTACGTTAGCCGGGCCTCTCCATATCTATTTGGATGTTTTCGAGGCGTGCTCGATCTCAGAGGTAATTCAATCTCAGAAAATATTCAACATTCGATGCTGAGTTTAAGATAGGTTTAATTAAAAAGACTAAAGTTATTTTGACATAAACTATCCTACTTCTTAAGAGTTATTAAACCAACAGTTGAGACTATGATTTATAGTGTTCTTCTAAGATCTAATAAAAAACTGTGGTCAAAACATAAATCCAATCAATGCAAATTATATAAAAAAACAACTTAGGAATGTCTTAGGAGAAAAAATTTGGTCAATTTCCCGATTTTTTCGGTACTTTTTATATTGAATCTTTCATTCATTTCTCAGGGATTTCTTGGAGGATTGCCTAGGAGAATTGAAAAACCAAAACATAATTAGTTTCATTACTTCATACGCCTAGAAATTCGATTATTTTCTATGATTAGTACATTCATGTCAATTCACTCTATACATATCCTGCCATCCCTTGATATAATAAATGTAGATAAATGAACAGATGTTTACCAGATACATCCACACATAAATAACAGCCCATTTGCATTTATTCAAATTTCGGGGGGAAAAGCAATAGACAGACATGGTAAGCTAAAAAAAAGATTGGACATCGTCTGGTGTTTTTGATAGTATCAATTATTCCACACACATGATGATAGACTAATGTTTAGCCATCAAGGTCTGTCACCGAATGTTTAAAATGAGCACCCTTCCCGTAGAGTGGTTAAGGGCTATTAATTGTGCTATGATACATAGTCTAGATGAGTAGCTTAATGGCTGATACAGGGCGCTAAAGATCGAACATTTTGGTCACAACAAACAAAATTTGCACAAAATTTCCTTTCCTTTGATGTATAATACATGTATGGGTCAGATTTTCAGAAAATGTACAATTTGTCTCAATCCTCTCAAATAACCCAAATTTGAGACCAAAATGAGCTTCAAAATGCAGATTAACATAATGGAACTGATACTTTAAATCAATGCGATACCAAATGTACCCAGATATACCCAGTATTCTTCAATTTTCAGCCTAATTCAGGAACATTTCCTAAATGTGTAGAGCTGTCAATTGTACAATTTCTGAAAATCTGACCCGTATGTCTAATAGCTGATCCGTCATGATTTTTCAAAGTTGTGAATATGAAGAAAATGTGAAGATTTCTTAGTTTTTGTCATGAACGACGGCAATTTTACCCATTAAGGAATCGATATACATCAAAGTGTATATTAAATTACGAAAAGAGTAGGTATTTAGGGATAGCTTGATGAAAAAACGCGCAGTATTGACTTACAATACAAATATAAATTGGTGTAGTTGCACCTTATGTTCGGTGGCGGGAATCGCCTTAGTTACTACCTAGTTACCTGCTGTATGAGAGTCCCCGGGACCGATCACTCCTCATCGACCCCTCGGACAGAGCACTTGATATGACTTAAATCAAGTCCAAAGGTTTCCAAAAAATCGTTAATAAAGGGTGGCTTACATGGTCACAAATACACATCCGCAACCATGTGTTGATATTATCATTGTTTATTCATCAGAGTTCATCGTAACTTATTTATAGTGATTCTATGTTGATTATTTCCAGTTATGGCCATTTGTCCGATGTCATGTCAATTCTGACAAAAGGTGCATTTTTGTCAGGAGCCGCCAAATTCCGGGTTTTGGCCAATAAGTCATAAAAATATTATATGTAGGGTTTGGGTCGTATTAAATTAAAACTCTACACAAAATTTCCTTTCATTTGATATATAAACATGTCTGAACATGTCTGTATCAACACTCCTTGGTATGATTCCCCTGACGCCTCCTCCACAAATATTTTATTGCCCTAGGATTCTATCCTATTGAGATCCAAGTAATTAAATAATATCTCTCTGTACCAAGAGACCCAAAACGATATAATTTGTAAATAATGAATCAGTGAAACAAAACCATGTAAACCGATATATCTATATGTTTTTACTGTATTATATTTTGTTAATATTATTATTACTATCTTTAACCTTGCGATACTATGTATTTAATCGTACTGTATTCTATGGTTAACATAGCAAAGCTCGTAGTCATGCTAATAGGAAATGTTTACCTCAGCAGTTAATTATGTAATGAAATAACATATAGTTTAACATTATTTGTATCAAATTGTTGTTATAAAAACACTAGCCTCTTTAGTTCATCTTCTAAAACATGGGAACGACTGGAAGAACTGGGACCATCCCAGAAGTCTCTAGACCGATTTGTCATTTTCAATGTAAATGTTGCCTATTACTGACAAATAAAAGGTTTCTCATATCATATCATATCATATCAAGTATTTAAATAGCCTACAATTACATTGTGAATAAACGTGGAAACATTTCCCCACGCTCTAAATCCATTGTAGGCCCCTTTTTATGGTTTTGCGTTGATATGGATCGGTGCATCCGATTTGGACATTTAATCTCTTATGACTCTCCTTTTAATTTGCATGGAATTATGTGAGTAATGGTACAGTATCAAATCTATAGAAAACATGTTATATTTAGCTGGGAATACTAATCAGTGGTCCAATATCAATAACTATGTGTTTTAGATGTTTCCCATGATGCATTTGGTTTCTATAGATCATTAAACAAGCTATGATATTATTGAAACCATTGTTGCAATTTTCCATAAAAATCTTGCTAAATACTTGTATGTCAGGTTTGAACTGAATCTATCCCAGCATACACTGTCATAGACATGCGCAATGGCACATGCAAAACCCCTATAGATGCACATTATTAATCAAGGTCAATTTTTGTTTTCAGAATAAGGACAAGATGTCGGGTCAAAGGTTAATGTGCGTTTGGCAGGCAGTCTTTGTGGCAGATTCAAGTGTGAAAGGATTCGCAAAGAAGAAACTCGTTCAGGAAGTAACAGCGTCCTTCACCAGAAACCCTAAAGTTCCCTTCGCTTCATGTGAATTTGATTCGGCCTTCCCTGGGGACAAAATTGATTTCAATCTATATGTTGACTATGTCCGCAACAACCTGGCCCAACCTGAGGGTACCTATAAAATGTTTGAAGACTCCATCGAGGATATGTGCTGGGACCGATGTCGGGACTTCTACAACCTCCGCAAATTTGAGATGGACGAGGAGTACATGAAGAAACTGTGGCAAGTTTACAACCGCCTCTGTGAACCAGGAACCATGCCCCCAAATATGGACCAAGAGGAGGCAAACTGGCTGGGTGAAAAGATCAGCGCACATCTAGGACAGCATTGGAGCTGTGCCAATGTTCCTAGCAACATGTGCTATGTTGAATTAATGCATGTTTTCTCCAAGAAGTGCTTCAGTAAGGCTTCTAAGCAGTCAGTACACAACGCCATCAACGACCTCTATGATTGGCTTGTAAAGGAGATTGCAATGACAGGCTGGCTGTACAAACGCACCCGGAAGCAAGCCAACTGGACATCTTGGCACCGCCGTTGGTTTGTCCTCACGCCTAGCCAGCTTGTCTACTACGACAACCAACGCCAAGAAAACAAGCGCGGAGAAGTCATTGTGAATGCCCACACCAAAATTGAAGAACTTGCTGAGTTCAGGAGCTTGGCAAGGAGATTCCCATCACGTTTTAAGCTGACCAACTCTCCTTACTTAGAGATGGAGCTTTCTGCTGCAGATGACCATGAGAGAACTGCTTGGACGGCTGCCTTGGCAGAGATCAAGGATGCTGCCAAAGAAGGAACGACTCCTGTTCAATCCATTCTCAAAGACAGGATGACACAGAAAAAAGCTGGTCACAAAGTGACTATTGAACAAGCCACATCCAAACTGCAATCCATGCGTCTGAGAGATGGAAAGGCATCAGTCGTGAAACAAGTGAAAAAAGCTCCAATCCCACAGAAAATGCCCATTGGAGCAGAAGACGCTAACATCAAGGATCAGATCAACAGGATCCAAGAGGTCTTCCGTAAGGTGGACACTGACAGGAATGGAGCAATTGATGAGGAAGAATTCAGAGTATTCATCCGTGGAATGGGTTTGAACATCAGTGACCAGGAGATTATCAACATCTTCAAGAACATTGAAACTAGCAATGATGGAATAATCACCATTGATGAATTCACTGAGTATTTCATGAATAACATCCTTGATGAAACTGGCGCAAAAGGTTCCAATGCAGAAGGACGACTTCGTTCAGCTTTCCTCAAAGCTGACCGTGACGGTACAGGCACCGTGGACTTCAGGGACTTTGCTGAATATCTTTGGGAGAGAAAAAGGTCGATGCGTATGAGCCGAGTCATGCAGGCTTTTGATAAGATGGGTGATGGCAAAGGTGAAGTTTCGTTCGACCAATTCAAAGATTTCTTTTTAAATCAGAAATCATGCCTTGGGGCCATCTGTGAAGAGGAAGATGGGAACCCGGCCACTCTGGAAGGAAAGCTGAAGAATATGTACAATGAAGCTGATGCCAAGAGAATGGCATCTTTTCTCAGAGATCGATGGGAAGCTTTTGCCTCTTTCCGCCGTCCCGGGCAATCAGGCAATGTAGTGCTGACTGGAGGTCATGGAATGGTTGCTGATGTCCTTCCCGGGAGTTACAACCTTGTTGATCTGGCCTGCTTCAGTGATCTTCCTCCCATCACACCTCGCCATGTCATCATAAAGAATTTCAAATGGGTCCATGCTGAAGGCGGCGGCCATGGAAAAGCCATCTTCCCTGCAGACTTCAATGGTGTCCTGCCGGTAGATATTGCAACTACAGAGCACCTCCGCTACTACGGGGCATCACTGGCTGACACCACTCAGGTGCAGGTGTCTCTAATGTACCGCCATGCCATCCAAGACTTCACCTATGAAAATCAGTATCTAGACGATTACGTCATTGCTACAAATGGTGGAGCTGGCCTTGAGATGCATGATTTCTCACATCTTGATTGTCCCCTGGAGGAAGATTGTGGACACTTTATTATGGCTAAACTGGTCGGCGACAACGAGTTCCATCTGACCGCCTTCAAGGTTCCTGTCCGGCACACTCTTTACCTCCCTGGTGGGGTCATTCACAGCAATGATTACTTGAAGGGCACCTGGAGGACCATGCTTTCTGATGAGACTGAGATCGACCATGTCCATACCTTTAGACGCTTTCCTCAGAATAAAGGCAATGAACTTGAGAAGTTTAAATTCTCGTTTGGGAACTGAGAGGAAATGCCATTGACTGTATTGATCATGATTGGCTCACTGATTGATTGTTTGATTGATTGTTTGATTGATTGATAGTAGGTGGTGAAGGTAAATATGTGGTGTGTTCTAGGAAAAAACAAGTCACAAGTCACAAAATTGATTTTTTTCAAAGGGTTTATTTCACAAGATCTCTTCATTGAAATGTTTTGATTATTATAGGGTTTAGCGCTTACAGTCATATGAATCCAAATAACGAATTTCAGGAAACATATCTTTAAAGGAGTATATTTAGTTACTTTACTGGTAATTACCCATCCAGAAACATTGCAAACTTTTTTTTCAAAAATAAAAGTATCAAACTTGAAATATAGAAATACATATTAGTTCCTAGTGTTTACTACCATTGGAATCACCTTGATCTGCTTTTTTCAAATATGGTGATATCTCAAAATCCATATTTTCCGACTTATGACTCATTTTCCTAAAACAGATCAAATATAGCAAGTGCATCAAGCTCTGCAAAGCTCTTGGGACATAGACCCTCATTGTATCAGTGCACTGAAGATTATTTTGTGCCCATTTAAATGTATTCATGCTTTTTTCCCTTATTTGTCAACGTTATTCTGTGTTGTACATTTGCCTTGGCTCTTGGCTCTCCATGAATCACATCAACAAATTCATACTGACAGCTTTGCGAACACCCGCGATCAGTGGTCCACCCGTGATTCTTAGTAGGGTTCCTGGCCAATACAAAATTTGATTTTCACTTTAAATTTGTGCAAAAGTTTTGTTCTTGGTATCAAATGAAAGCTTAGGGTCTAACTAACATTTTTTAGTCCGAGTGTCCAGCCGTCATTCCACTAGGGGCGCCGTGAGGGGCCTTTTAATATAGGGGCTGGACCCCCCTGTCACTGGTTAAGTAAAATTATTATTGGCATTATAAGTTATGGCAATTTTAACATTTTCAAGGTGGGTTCAGCCCCTCCCCCAGATTTAGGGGATTCACAACCCCGCTAGGTGAAAAATACTTACCAAAATACTTTTGTCTTATAATTCCTCATTTAATGACACTAGTTATGTTCAGATTGCACTATTATTTCGAAAGTTATGATAATTTTACTTAACCAGTGAAAGGGGGGTCCGGCCCCTATATTAAAAGGCCCTTCACGGCGCCCCTAGTCGAATGACGGCTGGACACTCGGACCAAAAATGTTAGTTAGACCCTAAGCTTTCATTTGATACCAAGAATGAAACTTGTGTACGAATTTAAAGTGACTGCCCCTCCTGGCACCCTACTATCTGGGACGATGATCATAAAAGCACATGATAAGAAGCATAATTAAATAGGGAATTAAATTCTCTATCAAATGATATAAGTTTAATTAATCTAGCTAGAAAAATGGCCGCGATATAATCGTTTTAATTCAACAATGTCAGTAAATTCCGCATGTTTGCATATCCAGGGGGTCAGATTTTCAGAAAATGTACTATTCACCTTCACCAATCTTTTCAAATAACACTTCAAGAATTAGCTCAAAACGCAGTTTATCATAACAGAACTGATACTTTAAAGGCAAACGCTACTATCTAGTGGAAAATGAAAATAAATGTCATTTTTCTGAAACTTTAGTATTTGATTCTTGAAGTGTTTCTGGTCATAAGGATGGAAACAAATCATTGGGTCGCCGTGCTCATTTTTGAATTACAGTGCTTCAAAATTTGGCATCTCAAAAGTACCAATGACGACCAAAAAGGGGGCCCATTTTGCAGTACCTCAACTTCATAGTTCATATTTGCTATTTATATTCACTCAATTTAAGTAAAATTAACAGTTTTAGAGAGAGTATTATTTGGCCAATAATTCTATGCCTCTTTTCTATAGGGTGCATTGTTATTTTTATTTTGAAAACAAATATATAATGTGAATTTTAAATTAAAAACTCAAAAAAACTCAATTTTTTTCACCATTTTTATAAAAACAATTTTTATTCCTCCCCAGTGAAAATAAATGTCATTTTTCTGATTCTTTAGTATATGATTTTTGAAGTATTTGTGTTCTTAAAACTGAAAAAAAATTAATGGGTCACCGTGCTAGTTTCTGAATTATAGGGCTTTGAAACATGGCTGACAACCCAAAAATCTGCTGCTTTCAAAGTGTTCTATGTTTCCTAAACATGTTTATTTCAGACAGCTACAATTATTTTTTTAACGTGATGACATACATTTTTTTCCCTACATTTGTGTACAATATTACCTGCACTATATGTGTAGAATATTCTGGGACATTTGGAGTATCCATTTTTGTTTTATTCCCAAAACCGTGAAAGGAAAATGCAGCATTTCCCAATAGACTTGCATGCTAAATGGGTACAACTGAGGGTACCCACAGTTAGCTCAGTTCCCCAAACATGTCTATTTCAGACAGCTATAAAAAAAAAATCGAACGCGATGACATATATTTTTTTTCCTTTTTATCTGTAGTATATAACCTGAACTGTATGTGTAGAAAATTTTGAGACAGTAGGAGTAGCCATTAATTGTTTGTTTTATTCTATAAAATGTGACAAAATGGGCCGTTTCCTCATAGACTGCAATGCTAAAGGAATAGTGCGTAAAATGCCCGTAGATTTGGTATAATGGTAAAGGGGGGCGGGGCAGTGAATAGTAGCATTTGCCTTTAAATCAATGCTATACCAAATATATTCAGATACACCTAGTATTGACCATTTGTCAGCCTAATTCAGCAAAACTTATTAAATGTGTAGAGCTGCCAATTGTACATTTTCTGAAAAGCTCACCCATATGGCTTGGTAATGATATTCATAGCTATTTTTAGACAACTACAACAGTACCAATATTTTTATTACACCCCACTGATTGCACCTCTCAAGCGCATGATAAATTAATTAATATCGCTAGGCATGAATACTTAAATATAATTATTGTTTAGATTGAATTGCTGATATCCTGCCAGGTATCAAGGGGAGTCAGATTTTAGGAAACGTTATAAAAACGTGATGTAAGAGTGTCAAGTTTTCAGAAAATGTACAATTGGCCTTCACCAATCCTCTCAAATAACCCAAATTTAAAACGAAAATCAGGTTAAAAGTACAGTTCAAGAAAACCACTTGTGGATTGTGCATTTTCTGAAAAATCTGACTCAAATGGTGGTTATTATATATCCTGCTCCAAATATATATTTTGTCATAATATGCTTTTCCATGTATCCGTGAACTAAACCATTCTGCAGCATTCATGTTAACAATTTGAAGAACGATATATTGTAATAAAGTTATAATGTTTGATTGGTTTGTTCCTTACGTTTTGTTCTTAATCAAGTTCGAGATTGCCATTTAACTAATTGAGTTTATAATTATTGGTCTCCTATGGATATAATTAAATTTAACAAATGAGAGATTGATTCGTCCCACTTGGAGACAAAAGCATATATTCCAAATGAGTATTCAACACTTATGGGACAACATTTCAAAACATACCAAGTTCATTATATCTTTGATTTAATAAAATATTATATATCTATAAGGTGGGAAACCAATCACTATAAGATCTGAGATGCAACATTGACGAAAGTAAGTCTGTAGATGGTGACATTTATTTCCAACGTTTCATGGCTTCATTAGCCGTTCATCAGCGAAAAGTACAGAGTATTCGTTATGCGGTAAGGTTATATTCATAAATGTGAAATAGCGGAAGTTGACATCGGATCTCCTTGGATACTACATTCCTTGCTTGGTCATTTAATCGCGGGGGGTCCCCGCGGTGATTTTTCGGCCCTTATTTAGTCGGGGGTTCATGGAAATTGTATTGTTTGGTGGGGGGGGGGGGGGAGGGGGACAAAATATTCTTAAGTTATATACTTTATATATTAGATTTAGATATTAGATGGTTGAATCGATGAGTTATATTAATTGATTGATTTAGTTTTATTAAGCACGAATTTTATACATCGAAGAATTACTGTACTACACTATAATGTGATTCTGTGCTAAAACACCTTCATGCTGCCAAACAAAGAGAATCGTCCATATATACATATATGGGTCAGATTTTCGGAAAATGTACAATTCACCTTCACCAAACCTCTCACATAACCCACATTTAAGACTAAAGTGAGCTTCAAAATGCAGTTTAACATAGCAAAACTGATACTTTAAATCAACACGATACCAAATATACCCAGATATACCCGGTGCTCTTCATTATTCAGCCTAATTTAGCAAAATTTACTAAATGTGTAGGGCTGCCAATTGTACATTTTCTGAAAATTTGACCCATTTATATAATATATAGTATATGCAATGAAGACTTCGTTTCTGATGGCACCAGTCGAGTGACATCATTTTCATGAAAGTAAATAATAAAAGAAACAGACACTGAATAACATTTTGCCAACATGCCCTCTTAGGTCATCGTGTGAGTCAAGCAAACCGCAGTCTCTCTCCGATTCATGCCGCATATTTGGGTGAGATTTTCAGAAAATGTACAATCTACAGCTTTACACATCAATCAAATTCTGCTAAATAATAGTGAACGATAATAAATACTAGATATATCTGAGTATAGTGTGTATTGTATTCATTCAGTAAATTTGTCCGGTTATGTTGAACTGCATTTTGACAGGATTTTCATATTAAATTTGGGATATTTGAGAGGATTGATGAAGGTGAATTGTACATTTTCTAAAAATCTGATCCATGTCTCACATGCATTGTATTCTATGGAAGTAACTATTTACCATTCTTATTTGATCTGAGGGTATTTCGAACCTTATTTTCGTCTGAAACTTGAGTTATTTGAGAGGATTGATGAAGGTGAATTGTACATTTTCTAAAAATCTGATCCATCTGTCACATGCTTTGTATTCTATGAGAGTAACTATTTACCATTCTTATTTGATCTGAGGGTATTTTGAACCTTATTTTCGTCTGTAACTTAAGTTATTTGAAAGAATTGGTGAAGGTGAACTGTACATTTTCTGGCAACTTCACCCACATACAAGACAACCATTCCTAAATTTGGGCCTTTTTATGATTATGTACAACGCCCAAAGCTGCTATTTATTTTACCAATGGTCCTAGAGGCAAGTTTGTTACAACTGGCTCTGTGCCATCAGGAACTTATTTGTTTATTTTTTTTCAAATTTACAAACTTCCCCGACACACCCTGTGCAAGGGCAATAGGGGAGTTGTATAGCCGCTATTTTGAATCTAGTATCGCACAGGGTTATGGGACTAATGGTACAGAATAAGATCTATAGAAAATATGCCATGTTCTGCATCTATGTATCAATGCTATATATCCATGTGTTATACATGTTTCCATGACATACACCTCATCTTTCCCATCATGCATTTGGTTAACATAGAATTTCAGAAAATGCACAATCTACAGTTCTACACATCTCTCAAATACCTCTAAGTTAGTGTGAAAATGATAAATAATGAGTATATTTTAGTGTATTCGGTATTGTATTCATTCAATAAATCTGTCTGGCTATGTTGAACTGTATTTTGAACCTTATTTTCGTATTCAACTTTGATTATTTGTGAAGATTGGTGAAGGCTAATTGTACATTTTCTGAAAACTTGTCCACTATAGATGTTTTATTACAGATGAGAATCACGACCAAGACATTACCCGGGTAGTCCGGAGGCAGAACCCCATTTTTGGGCTGAACCTTGCGTTTTGGTCCATACGATGTTTTTTGATTGATTCTAAAACTCCTGAATCTCCTGATTCCAAATCTGCCGGGTGCCACTCTGTAAACTTTGAGGAAAATTATTTATCGACATTTGAAAAAAAAAAGTTAAAAATATTATTTTTAATAATTAAAAAAATAATTTTGTCCTAAATATCCACTGTAATTGCATAATTTTGAATGAAAATAAACTTTGAATGAGGAATTGCATATTTCAAGGTCAAGAGAATTTATCATGACCGCTAAAGGTCATATTCAAAGGTCAAAGGTCAAGGTCAAAGGTATTTTTGAGGTTTTTTGCAAATAACTCTGGGGAAAAATGGTCTGACATCTTAGATCAAATTAAATTAATTTTAGGGTACATTATTTCCTATTGATTGATACCAGTTACTTGATTCTACATTCAGAAGTCCTATTACAATTCCTTTTTAAAAGATGAGACTATTTTGTGTTTTGGCCGGAAAATGAAGTAGGCCTGGAATCTACACACTCTGGTTATAGCTTGGGAAAGCCCCTGTGAGATATTACGTCATTTGCCACTACATGCAGAGGAGTGGGAGAGTGAAGAAGAGGGGTCGGGGTATTGGAGAGGGGGAGGGGAGCGAGAGGATGTAGGCGGGGAGAGTGAGTAAAAGGGAGAGGGTGGGAAAATACGAGAGGGGAAGGGAAAGAAGAAGGAGAGGGAAAAGAGGGAAGGGAGATGATGTAGGAGAAGGGAGAGAAAGGAAGGAGGGGGAGCATGAGGAAGTGGCAAGGGAGAGGGGGAAATCGGGGTTAGGGTTTGGAGAGAAAAACAGGTATGAGAGACAGATAATCAGACATGGGGTTGGGAAAGAAAAACAGGTATGAGAGACAGAGGCAAAAGGGGGAGTTGGGGAAATGTGCGGAGAGAGGGGGACAGTAGTAGTGGCATTACTTTCTACTATATGCCAGTTGAGCATAATCCTCATTTCTACTCCCTCTGTATATGTGATGTGTTATAGGAAAATGAGTCATAAGTCGCAAAAAATGGATTTTGAGATATCACCATATTTGAAAAGATGAGATCAAGGGGATTCCAATGATAGTAAACAGCCTAATGATCTAATAAGTTTTTTCTGGATTCCACGTTTGATATTTGTATTTTTGAATAACAAAAATTACAATATTTCTGGGGGGCAATGAATAGTAAAGTAACTAAATATACTCCATATGAGGACCTTTCAAACGAAGGGATATATTACATACACTGTCCTGAAATTTGATATATCGATTGATATACCTATAAGTGATAAACTCCTAAAGAATCAGAACATTCCAATAATGTGATCTTATCAAATAAACACTTTAAAAAATATCATTTTTGCGACTTATGACTCATTTCCCTGAAACACATCGCATATACCTCCCTGATAGAAGTAATAGCATTCTTGAAAATATTCTGCCTATTTCAGTTCTGCTAAATGTTTGTATGTCAGTATGTTGAGAATCAGCTTGCACAAGGGCACATGTAAATCCCATATTGGCTATTATTTTTTGTATTTTGATACTTTTATTCAACTACTACATTATGTAACAGTTTGGGGTTAATTCTATATTTGAATAACTCTTCTTACATCTATGACACAAATCAAATATCCATATAATATAAAGCTAGAGCGATTTCTAGGAAAGGAGGTAGAAAAGAAATAGAAAGAAAGAAGGTTTTCTTTGTCCGGAATGTTCTCGGAATTTGTTGTTTTACAAACCACTTTACTCATCTTTAGAGGTCTCTCCCCCCTCTCTGGATGTCTTTATCTTTATCTTGCCTTTATAGGATGTGTTGGAGGGCCTGAAGGCAAAGGGACATGTTATAGCTGATCTACCGTTCAGACCGTGTGGAACAATCCATCCAGGGGAACTTAGGGGGAGCATGAGGAAGAGGGGAGGAAGAGTGTTGGGGGGGTGGGGGGGGGGGGGGTGGCAGGGGAATTGGAGAGGGGCAGGGGAGCATGATTTTCTAATCAAACTTGAATATATAAGTTTCTACCACTCTTCCAAATGTAAAACAAATATAAAATATGGAAAGTATTATTATCTAACAGCAACTTCATCATGAAAAATAAAGGAAGATGTAGTCCAAAATATATCAGGAAATCTGGGAAGATCAACACACTTCAGAGTAGTACAGACAGATCGTATGTAACTGTATGCTTAATGAGAAATAATAGTTCTATAATGAGGAAGAGGGGAGGGAGTTGGGGGAGGTAGAGGGGGGGAACGGAGATGGGTTTGGGAGAGAAAGACAGACCTGTATGAAAGACAGAGAAGAGGGGGAGGGAAAACAGAGAGAGGGGAAAGTGTGGGGAGAGAGAGTGACCGTCCTGAGGATGGGTACTTTGCTAGTACCAGATAATCATATAACAATTTCTTCCATGTTCATAAGCCTGGGTTTATATTATTTTCTAATAGCTTATACCAGGATTACACTCAGGCTTATATTCAGGGCCGGATATATATTACGATATACTGAAAAAAAAAAAAAAATTGAGAAAGAAATTTGGTTAAGCTGAAACTCATGTTTCTTGCCAGCTTTATTCATAATAAATCAACTGGTCTGATTATTTATGCCAAACTGATTTTCATAATCATCAAACTGATTATTATTTCAGCTGGTTCTTTATCTTTATCCCTTATTTCATGATGATGACACAGGCACCAGGCTCACATATGGAGCCAGGCTTATACTACCACATGCATGTGCTTAACCCAAAACCCCCCAAAAATGGGAAGGCCCATACACAGAGCTCAGCTTATAAACAGAGAATATTAAATATTATTATTAAACTAATCTTTACTTCCTTCATCTATCCAGAGATGATTTGGTGAAGTCGGTCGAAAAGAGCTCATCACCTTCACACTTATAAAATAGTGCACAGCTTTATTTTGCTGCTGCACAACTATATCAAACAACTACTGTTGAACAGGACCTGTTGAACATGATAATTTAGATGAACTATAGCGTTGTATACTAAAATCCAAAGATCCCGATTGATGACATGAGTTTACATGAGCAGAAATAGATTGGTGGCCTCACACCTGAAATCCAAGCTGCACCCATTTGTAAGTGGGATGTTTTTTAATTTAACCAATAATGAGAATAACCTTATAATTGCAATAAATTCATAAAAAGTTCAGTTTCATTCAAAGAAACATGTACAATATATTGATTGAAAGACTATATCATACTCTAACAATCATTTATTTCTATTTCCAACAGAGTATGGTTCAAGAAATTGGGGCCTACCTCATGTTCTGGCTGAAACACAAACTATTCCCTTTGTTTCGAAAAGCTATTGTAATAAGACTACTGAATGTAGAATCAAGTAACTGGTATCAATCAATAGGAAATAATGTGCTCTAAAATTGATTTTATTTGATCTAAGATGTCAGACGATTTTTCTCATAGTTATTTGCAAAAAGCCTTAAATAATACCTTTGACCTTGACCTTTGACCTTTGAATATGACCTTTAGAGGTCATGATGAATTCTCTAACCTGGTATATATTTAATTCCACTTACAAAGCTCATGTTCCATCATAATTATGCAATTATAGTGGATACTGACATTGAAATATTTTTTTTATTGATTAAATTTAATATTTTTAACTTTTTTTTAAAAAACGTCAATAAATAATTTTCCTCAAGGGTTACAGAGTGGCACCCGGCAGATTTGGAATCAGGAGATTTCGGAGATTTAGAATCAATCAAAAAACATCGTATGGCCCTAAAACGCAAGGTTCACCCCTCCTACCTCCGGACTAGGGGCTCTCATAATGATATATCCACGACCCAGACATTACCCGGGGCTCTCATAATGATATATCCACGACCCAGACATTACCCGGGGCTCTCATAATGATATATCCACGACCCAGACATTACCCGGGGCTCTCATAATGATATATCCACGACCCAGACATTACCCGGGGCTCTCATAATGATATATCCACGACCCAGACATTACCTGGGGCTCTCATAATGATATATCCACGACCCAGACATTACCCGGGGCTCTCATAATGATATATCCACGACCCAGACATTACCCGGGGCTCTCATAATGATATATCCACGACCCAGACATTACCTGGGGCTCTCATAATGATATATCCACGACCCAGACATTACCTGGGGCTCTCATAATGATATATCCACGACCCAGACATTACCCGGGGCTCTCATAATGATATATCCACGACCCAGACATTACCCGGGGCTCTCATAATGATATATCCACGTGGCATTCAATGTTTTCTTCCTCTTCCAGGACTCTCTGGTTAAGAGGGGATTTGCATAGCCGCCATTTTGAATCTTGATTCGCATTGAATTATGGGACTAATGCTACAGTGTAACATCTATAGAAAATATGTCATGTTCAGCATAGAATATTTATAAATGTTCTAATGTCAATATCCATGTGTTATACATGTTTCTATAAAAACAAGTCCCCATTTTCCCCATTATGCAATTGGTTTTCATAGATTATTTATAAAAGCTATGATATTGGTGAAAACATTCTTGCGATTTTCGATAAAAATGTTGCCAAATATTTGTAAGTCAGCTTATAACAGAATCTATCTCATGATGCGCTGTAACAGACATGCGCAGAGGCACATACAATTCCCTATAACCGATTGAAGCCTTGCATTGATTAAGCTGAGTGTCAGCCTGGAACGGTTACCTGCATGTGGGTGAATCGCCAGAAAATGTACAATTCAACTTCACCAATCTTCTCAAATAACCAAAATTTCAGACAAAATTCAGGTTCAAAATAAAGTTCAAGGTAACCAAACAGACTCCTTGAATCATGGCAAATATGCCTAATGTTGACAAATTTGCAGTCGAATTCAGGAGAATTTACTAAATGTGTTGATCTGCCAATCGTACATTTTTAGAAAAATTAACCCATGATCCCTGTGTTCAGCGGTCTCGTTACGAGAATCGTTACTGCCTAGGGCAAGATTTGTGTTAGAGTTGTAAGAACAGAAACCTTTTCCTCCATTAAAAGTGTGCGTCCATAATTATAAATCTTATGGAAATAATTCATGTGGGTCAGATTTTTTTTGAAAATGCACAATCTACAGTTCTGCACATCTTCCAGATTCTTCTAAATTAGAGAGAAAATTGATTAATACTGAGTATATCTGAGTGTATTCTGTATTGTATTCATTCAATAGATCTGTCTGGTTATGTTGAACTGTATTTTGAACTTGATTTTCCTGTTAAATCAGAGTTATTTGAGGGGATTAGTGAAGGTGAATTGTACATTTTCTAAACGTTTGACCCATGTGATAATAGAGAGGAGTAAAGATCCCTTTCAAATTTTCTTTCAAATTAGTGCTGTAAAAATGCTAGAAAAATATCTGTCACAAAAACGTTAGCCAAACCCAAGAGAAGGAGATAATAAAACAATTCCAAATGGAAAATAATACGTTTTTATAACTATAGTATAAATCTAAATAGTTATAGTCTGTCATGATATTCCCTCCCCCAAAACCCAGAACCCCTCCCGAGAGCAGCCCACTATAATTTGTCATCAATGGCACCCCAATTGCCATAGTAAACAAGTGTAAATACCTAGGGTCCACAATGGGGGACTTTGGTGAGTAGTACCAAAATTAACACCAGGTGGCCAGGCGGCCTACCGGCCCTAGGTCAGAGGTTAGCAGGGTTCATATACACATGTATGCTATGGTTCCGAGCTTCTCATCACACAATTCCCGATCATTAGTTTAGGTATTGAAGCCAAAGGCAGAGAGTTCTTCGTACAACATGCTGATAGACATCCCTAGCCTCCTTATCCCTTGATATTGCGGTAATAGTTTGAGCATAATAATGTGACAATAGTCTATAGCTATCTCTTGATATCTCGCTCTATTTTCATCTCTTTCACTCAGACTCAGGGTGCGACAAGATCGCCTCCCGAACCCCCGAGACATGTTGATTTTGGCGTCGGGCAGGTAGATTTTTAATCTACACATCTTTGGACGGGTAGATTTTTGGACTAACATTAGTGTACCATTTACTGTTTCCAAAGTATTTAATTTGCGCCAGACCTACCAGCAATAAACGCTACAACATTGATCATCATTTCTTTGAATCTTCCCTTGCATAGTGGCCGTTTTCAACGCTATTCCAGGCATTGAAAATTCATTAACTTTCTAATATTTTTTTTTCCAATTTAGAAATCCTATTTGTATTGCTCCATTACGAATATTGAAGCGATAATCCTATTTGTATTGCTCCATTACGAATATTGAAGAGATAATTCACATTGTGTTAATGCCTTCTTTGGTTTTAATGTGTTTAATTATGCATATGTTTATTAAGTATGTTTAATATGTATTACCAGGGGCGGATCCAGGATTTTCAAAAGGAGGGGGTGCTCTTTCAAATTGTATTCTAATGAACATATTTATATTATGTTATAATCATATGACTAATTGCTCAGCTATTGTTCTGCAATGGTTTAAATATTCAGATATGTCACTCCCTTATTAACATAATCGATCATGATGAAAGTTCTAAGCTAAATAATCTTAAACTCACCCAACAGGAATTTTCCTTCAGTGCGAGCACTTTACCACATATTATATATTTGTTAAGCTTAAGGGTTTTGGTTCTGAACTTTTTCTTAAATACAGCATCAGTTAGGCCCACTCGCCATTCAAGGATTCATGAGTATTTAAGTATTTTCCCTCTGTAAAAACTGAGAATCACGGAACATTTTCCGGCCATTTAAAAGATTCCAACAGGATCGACCTAGCTTGATTTTGAAAAGGAGGGTGTGTGTGCCCGTGCGCTCTTTGGCGTCATGTGAAATGATGATAATTTTATTTTTCTATAAATGAATAGAATGACAATGAATATTTCTGTGACCATTTCCGTTTCTATGTCATTTCCGTGACGCAATATATTATACAGTATATTTCCAACAATTTTCATACCTCAGAAACGCACTTTCAGGACATAGAAGGGTAGGATATGGGGCACCCAAAACACCCATTTGGAACCGTTTTGTGGGAATCAACCATATACCATAGAGGGTTGAGAGGCTGGGGAGAATAATAAGGGTGTCTGTGTCAGAGAGAAATGAGTGACAGATAAAAATAGAGATGGGCAAAATGAAAGAGACAGATAGGGATGAAAGAGGTGTCTGGCATTGTTATTGAGTTGCATTCTTTCTAAGTAACTCAGCTGACAGCATGCAACGAAGTGTCTGACCCATATGTCCTAGGTTACTGGGGGTCAACCCCTATCTTCCAGGGCCGCTTCTTGGCGCCACCTGGTGATTAATTACATCGTCACTAAAGCTCGCCATTGATGACCACCTTAAATCAACCCAACAAATTAAACTGACTCTCCAGAATGCCAATGCGGCTATGGCCACATTTTCAAGAATCCGACCCTTCCTTTCGCAAAACATAGCCTTCAGAATTCTGAAAACTACGATCCTCCCACACCTAGAATTCAATTCCTGCTTTCTGGACATGGCAAATGCCACATCTAAAGAAAAACTGGAAAGAACACTCAGGAGAGCAGTCCACATTGCCTCTCTATCTAAGAGAACCAGCAATTGTGGACAATATTATGTCCAAATAAAATCTCCTCCCTCTACAAACTAGACGCATCCTCCAACTCCTCCTCCTTATGCACAAAAGGGCCCACAGCGGTCCCCCCCCCCCCAACCCATCTACCTCTAACAAAACCAGAGACACTAGGGCCTCCTCTATCTATAGATAACCTCCCGATCCCTCGCCCAAAAAGGCAGGCGTGCAGACGCACGCCTGCCTACTCTGGAGGAACACTTTGGATCGGGGCAATAAAAAAGGCAATAAAAAATTAACAAGATTCAAGATCATTTAAAAACAAAGCCCTAATTATGCTAAACTCAGATCGGTTATAAAGCTCTCTTATTTAGGCAGACACCAACTTAGTATTGCTGTCTAATCACTCTCTGCAACTACAACACTCTGCCTATATCATATATCTCTAATTCTATCACTGCACACTGTTGGAGGTACGAAGTTACCTCACACTGCATTGTATGTATTGTAACAAAACTGTAAGTCATCACTGTTTTTTACCATGCTCTGTACTATACTATACCGTATCGAAAAAAAAATTCAAGCACTTTCGGTCAAGCCCCTCCATCAGAACAACAGATCATGGGGGGAAAAAGGGTTAGAAAAACAGAGATCAAATAAGGGGGCGGGATCAGGGAATCGGTACCCAGACGCTTCTTCCCAAAACCATGTCGGCCCAGGCACTTGAGACTCGTCAGCCCAAGGCATAGGCCGCCTCGGCCTAGACCGCCTCGGCCCACTAGGTAAACCGCGTCAGCCCAATGAATCTGACTGCGTCAGCCCACATTTCGTCTGTTGGGGCAAAACACCATAAAAGAAATCTTAAAGGAGGTGATGACTAGTTTACGGTCCTAAATCACATTGCTTACTTATGTTACGTAGCGATCTTATGATTAACGGTGATTAAGGGTAATATTACTAAATAGGTAGAAGTATCTCTCAGCTTATATGACGGTAGTCTTAAGGGTAGAACTCTTCTAAGTAGGATTAGGGTCTTCCCTGTAGTCCTCTTTGGTTTCCATTCGAGATATTGAGTATTCTATATACTACTAGTATAGATAGCGTTATATGAGTTTGGTGTAGAGTCCATGATGTATATAGTTAGTCTCTGCTCATTAGGTGTGAGTGTGGCCTATACTGGCCTCCCATGAGTGGGGTGAGAATCCCATCTCCCTATGTCACTATAGTAACTATGTAGCAATGGAGTCAACTCAAGGAAGCAACACAACACAAGAAGTCTAGTTATGAGCCCAAACTGTATTCCTCTTGAGGAACAAGTATATATATAGGTGGGATGTCAGGGTTGTTACTGGTTCCCCCCTTGGACCTATCCCTCACATTCCCTTAGCCTTGGCCCCTCCCTCCCCTATATGGTATCCTGGCTCTACTGGTAATTTGGTATCCTACTACTATCCCGTGCTACCCTCTGGTGTAAAAGACCGTTACTACACTTACTGCCATTTGTACCAGTTACTTTACTACACACATATTTGACATGCCACAATAATAATTTTCCACAAATATATATATTGAAACTTCTCTTGCGATTCCCTTTGTGCTACTAAACCAAACAAACTCCACTGTCTCCCAGCATTATACATCTCTCGAACGATGTGCGCATAAAAACGGCTTCAATCGGAAGTAGAGTGGAGAAAGCGTAGCCTCCTTTAAAGAGTAGGTAATAAACTTACATGTGCTTTTGATCTACTGAAATACAAGTTACTACCGACTGGATTTGACTCTTTATATTTCATCATATTGGAATGTTATTTTAACAAATATCAGAATGTATAGACAAGGATATTAGTGCTTGGCCCTCTTTGTTGCTATTGGGCCATATGAATATATATTTAGTAAGGGGTTATTATCATTACGTTTACATTTACAATTCTGATCATGTAGTGCTGAATAGAGTGGGACCTTCTACATGTGGGTCAGATTTTTAGAAAATGTACAATTAACAGTTCTACACATTTAGTAAATTCTGCTAAATCAGGCTGAAAAATGATGAATACCGGGTATATCTGAGTATATTTAGTATCGCGTTGATTTAAAGTATCAGTTATGTTATGTTATACTGCATTTTGAAACTCATTTTTGACATAAATGTGGATTATTTGGAAGGATTGGTGAAGAAAAATTTTACATTTTCTAAAGATAGGACCCATGTATGTCTTCCAGGACGTCCGTACAAAACCATAACATGATGCAATGGTAACAGTAATAATGAGTATAATTATTATACAACTTTTATTCAATATACATATACATAATGCTATAGAATAGGGTCATTGTTCCCTCTCCACTGGAGTTCTACCAGGTAACCCTTTAACTGAACAATGATAAGGTAAAATATCCGATTGAAATTAGTATACAGACTATTATCCGATCAAAATAGATAACCACTGATCTTTACATAGTGTTGATGTCTTTGTTTCCTTTTTTATTGTTTTTATGTATAAGTACATAGAATGGTGACATTGTAAAATTGACAAGCCCAAATTGTCTAATTTTAAGTTAAAGTTGTCTCATTCAGCCAGACATTCGTCGCGCCCCTACCGGCCAGAAGGCTACCCACACTTTCTTACCGCCACAACGCTCGCGGATTTCTTATCATCCCAAAGTCCAAAGGTACAGGTGAGGTCCAGGTCTGACCGTTATCTCAAAGTCAATCACGTGGGAAAGGAGGGGAGGGGCTGACCGCTAGGTCAGGGGAGGGGAGGGAATACTGATTAAAGAGTGGGAGGGAGAGGGGAGGGGAGATAACCACGTGACCTGGTCACCACCCAAAGAGATTGGTCAGAGTGGCAGTGGTCACTCTGAGCCTCGTTTTTAATAAGTGTCTGTCATTGTTATCCTGTGGCTGATTGGATCTCTAATCTAACCTGTCAATTAATTGGACCAACGAGACCAAAGCCAATCAGCGCAGGACCAGTGTATTTCGTCATAAATCTGTCTAGTATAAAAATAAAGGAAAGATGGAAATCAGTCTCTTCCGAGGCTGGTACTGATTTGAAGCATACATCTCTGTGTGTTGCGTTGATTAATTTCTCGCCCAACTACTGACCCTGAATTATTACGAAGAATGACCCGCATTTCTTCATTGGCGACCATGATTAGGGGCTAGTTAGTTGGTCAGATCGGTATCCGACCTTAGAAGCAAGCAAAAGGAGTCAGGTGAGTGTGCCTTTTTCAAAACTGCCATTGTATTTATGGGTGTTGTATGTTTGGGACTCTGAGCTGGGCTTTTATTGGAAGGTGCATTAGCTGATCACACAAGTATTATCTTACTTTATCCTGTAGAGATAGTATTTCAGACATGCCACCGGCGGAAAGAATTGAGTATGTGGAAGAGTTCCCACAATACCTCGAAGCTGAGGATATTTTCCTAGAGGAGATATTCAATGATGGTTATCCACCGATCGCAGAACCTGAGGATTGGAACGACTGCGTAGGCACCTCTGAAAGTGTGATTCAGTTCAGCAGTGAACAGCTAGAAACTATGTCTTACCATTGGGATAAAATGTAATGAGTAAGAATAGGGACTAAAGAGATCAAAATTTTTGTTTTTGGAAATACCTGCACAAAAATTGTTACGTTGGATCTAGGCAAAAATTAATATTCCAAATTCTCTATATAGAAATAGAATATTCCAAATCAAGCAGGTAATAGTAATTCATCTTTACACATAATCAGCTAAGTCAAGTACCTCCAAAATGGCGTTGACAACACCCATTAACTGGGATATCACCGCCGAAGAGGTAAATGCACTCAATGATGCTGATCGTAAAGCACACTATGCGTCAATAGAAGTAGTTAGAAGGCGTATGGAGAGACATGCAACCTTGCTGGGTCCTAACGATGGGACCAACAAAGAATCACTCAGAGAGTGGTTAGAGGGGTTGGACAGAGTTAGAATCACAGTAGGGGCACATGATAACATAGCCATAGAAGCAGTTATATTGTTAGCGCAGGGATCATTAGCACGTTCCATAGAATCTTATGTAGAAGCACGGGGAGATGAACGCACATGGGAGGGTGTAAAACAGGAAATAATTCGCTTGTTTATGGGAGAAGAGGAGACCACTCAACTTAGAGAGAAGTTGAAGGGGATCCATCAACTCCCATACGAAGACATACGAATTTATGGCCGTAAATACCTGGAAACAGCTATGAGGGCTTATGAACCAGGCATTTTGGCCTTGCCTGTAATTCAGTCACAATTAGCTCGAGATTTTATAAAAGGGCTCACCGATAGACAGGTACGGTGCGAGGTATTCTCAACAAGACCAGAGACTTTGGGGGAAGCAATTGACCTGGCGACAACGGCAGCGTATACCCATACGTTAGCCGATGCTCCAGCTAGAGGTGAAAGGAGAGAGGAACCTATGGAAATAGGCGCCTTACTCCCAAAACTTCGGACGCCAACCCAAACTCTGACTCCACCGACCCCTACTGGGGAGACCAATATGGAAACAAAAGCTGTGATGGACGAATTAAAAACATTAAGAAATATGGTAGAACTCTTAGGGAGGGAAAGATCTCAACCTTCATCGGTAACAGTTCATGCACCACCAGTTCAGAACCAGACTCAGTTTCCCTTTGTGCAACCATCCTATTTGCCTGCATTTCCGCCTTATAGCGCTCCAAACCCTGCCCCGGTTGCCAATTCTAATCAGGTAGAGTCACAACAGGGTCAGAAAAGGAAGGGAGGGGCACAGAAAGGGGGAAAAAGGTTTAGAGGTAAGAATACTTGCTATGAATGTGGATTAGAGGGACATTTTGCTAGAGAATGCCCTACTCGATTCGCACAAATGAGAGCGGCTGTACGGCCAGACATGGAAGAAGTAATGGATAACAAAATGCAACCCGTTATAGCGGCTATACAAGCATTGACTCCCAGAGTTCCCACAAACCCCTTTGTTCTCCCTTCGGGGGAATAAATTCGCCGGATAAGCGGTTTTGTGTGGCCCTTCCTGTGGCGGGAAGGAAAGCACAAGCACTTATCGACACCGGCGCCACTAGAAGTTTAGTTAAGTATGATTTGTGGAAACATTTCAATAAGGTAAACCACCGACCGTTAATTTTGGAACAAGGTGAACAATTACGGTCACTGAGTGGTCACGCTTTGCAGTCAGAAGGCAGGGCGATAATTAAGGCTGGGGGTAGTCATCTTCCTGTATACGTTGTTAAAAACCTCCAACACGATCTCCTACTAGGGGACGATGCTCTGGACATTTTGGATTCAGTAATCTGGCACAGAAAAAGAATCATACGTCTAGGAGGTAGAGAATATAAAAGTCAAACGGTAGAAGAAGAAATAGATTCTGAATTTGCTTCCCTCAAAACAGAGGAAGAAATCTGGGAAGAAAGATACCCAGAAGTTTTTGGCAAAAATGGTAAATTAGGCATAGTAAGAGATGTATACATGGAGATTGACACGGGGAATGCCCGCCCTATTAATCAGAGACCTTATCGCCTTCCCTTAAACAAAAAGCTGATAGTAGATAAGGAGATTGACGAAATGCTTGAGTTAGGTGTGATTGAACCAAGCTCGTCACCATGGGCTAGTCCCATAACTTTAGTACCTAAGAAAGATGGGGAAACCAGGTTCTGTTCAGATTTTAGAAAATTAAATTCTGTCACCAAGAAAGATGCCCACCCCCTACCAAATATACAAGATATCTTTGATAGTCTAACAGGAGCAGCGATCTTTTCCACTCTAGATCTCAAATCTGGGTATTGGCAAGTCCAAATGCACCCTGAAAGCATAGAGAAAACGGCCTTTGTCTGCCATAGAGGTTTATTTCAATGGCGTAGAATGCCTTTCGGATTAACTAATGCCCCGGCTGTGTTTCAAAGGGCAATGAACCGGATATTCGCCGAATATATTGGGAAATTTCTTGGTATATTCATCGATGACCTGGTGATTTATTCTAAAACACGGGAGGAGCACGAAAAACATCTCAAAATCATTTTTGACACTTTATCCGAACATGGTATTACCATCAAAAAGAGTAAATGTAAATTCTTTCAAGACAAGGTTGATCTTCTGGGCTTTTAGGTGTCTAAACAAGGGATAAATTCCCATCCGGACAAAGTCAAAGCCATTCGAGAAATGCTCCCGCCTGACAGTGTGTCCGCCATTAGATCTTTTCTAGGTTGTTGTGGATATTATCGTCAGTGTATTCCTGACTATGCAAGAATTGTAACACCTTTGGTGGCGTTAACAAAGAAACATGCTCGATTTAAATGGGGTCCTGAACAACAAGAAGCGTTCGAAACATTACAAGACGTTCTTACTTCAGACCAAATCATGGCTCATCCACAACCTGGAAAAGCTTATAAGCTCTATACAGATGCATGTCAGTACGCAGTGGGATCCATACTCGTCCAGTCTGACGAGAATGGAGTGGAAAGACCAGTTCAGTATATTTCAAAACAACTCTCAGGTCCCCAACTCAAATGGGCGACTATAGAAAAGGAGGCTTTTGCCATTATTTATGCTCTAACTAAACTTAGACCATATCTATATGGCAGCGATTTTACCATCTATACTGACCATAAACCCCTCAAATCGCTCTTTCTTGGTGAGGTTAAAAATACAAAAATTCAGCGTTGGGCTGTTTTAATAGCAGAATACGGTGCCCCCATCGAATATAGACAAGGTAAGAACAATGTACGGGCTGATATGTTATCTCGCATAAAGACTCATGAAACTTATGACCAGGGGGAGGGGAACGCTCTCAGTAATTTTGAAGTAGGTGCCCTCGAGGAAACAGAGGAAATCCCCTGGGAGTTTGATCAGCTTGAGCGAGAACAAGTCAGAACAGAGCAGCAACAGATGGCTGAGTATCAGTTGGGCCTAGAGGAGGTGGACGATTACACACTAATCAACGGATTATTGTTTACAATCATGTCCCCACCCAATAAACCAGCTTATCCTAGATTGGTGTTGCCGCAATCAGCTCGTTACAGAGTGATAAGAAGAGCACACACTGAAGTGGGCCATCAGGGAATGAGAAAAACCCTTGATAGGATATTAGAGGCCTACAAGTGGCCTACTATGAGGAAAGATACCCTCCGTGTGTTGAGTAATTGTGATAAGTGTGCAGTAAATCGTGCAGGTCAAGATAAGGTTGCTCCCACAGCTATGCCTATAGCAAGGTACCCAGGTCAGATAGTGGGAATGGATTTATGTGGTCCTTTTCCTGTTTCAGACAATGGGAATCGTTATATTATAGTTGTAATTGATCATTGTAGTGGATGGGCGGAAGTTAAACCTATTGATAGAAAAACTGGGAAAAATATAGCTGACTATCTGGCAAATGAATATGTACCCCGGTACGGGCCCCCAGAGGTAATCATTACTGACAGGGGTCTAGAATTCATGAATCAACAAGTCGAAGGTTATTTAAGATCCATTGGGACGCAAGTCAGACATACTTCTGGCTGGCACCCCCAAACTAACGGTAAGACGGAGAGGTTTAACAAAAGCTTTAAGAATATCCTAAAAAAATTCATCAATGCGCGACCAGCAGAGTGGGAGAATCAACTCGGACCCACACTTTGGGCCCATAGAGTCTCCACCTCTTCGGTCACGAATTTCACTCCCTATTTTCTCACCTTTGGTCGTCAACCCCCGGTCCCCTTTGTTCTTCCCTGGGCCGGATGGTACAGAACCCCAAGTGTTAAGTGAACGATTACAAGCCCTCACAGATGCTTTCCGGGTGGCTGCAGAAAATACTGAAGCCAGCCGTAAGTATAATTATGAGAGGCTTAGAGCTCGGGCAAATGCTGGTGACTTACGTGTAGGTGACTCAGTAGTTGTATTAGCAGGCGCCAGAGCGCCCCTAGATCCTAGATGGGATCATGGGTATACAGTCCTAGGTGTAAGGGGAGCTGTAGTGATCGTAAGAGACCCACAAGGTCAGAGAAAACTAATAAATCGGGAGAGAATAAAATTGGTATCTGGGGATATTGCTTGGGATACAGTTAGGAATAGGCAAAACAGGGCAGGCCAAGGCAGGCGCAATCGGGCGAGAATACGGGCTCGGGCAGCGAGGCCACTCCCCCCTGAACCTCCTGGGCAAAATCTAAATGTTGACCCCAATGCTTTAATACATGAACCTTTGCTTCCACCTGTGAATCAAGTCTATCTCCAGGCGGAAGATCCAGCTGTAGGTGGCGCTGCGGACGTGGAAATGGTACCGGAAGTCGAGGAAGAATTCTATTCAGCCGACGAAGATATGGGTAGTGACGTGGACCAACCAGAGGTTCCGGATCCGCCCCGTCGTCCTCCTTATAATGCTGACCAGAACCAAGCCTTGGTCATTCCACCACCGGCTCCAGCACCGTTCACACCACCTCAGATGAGGTACAGGACTCCTGCAAACATAGAAGAGACTCCAGTTAACCCAACTGGAGGAGCAACACCTAGGACTCCAAGTACTCCTCTACCACCTCCTCAGATACGCACCAGGTCTCAGACAAGGGCCTTGATAGCAGCTCCGCGGATTGTGCTCCCACCAGACAATCCTCAGCGTCATTTACATAGGCGTTTCCATGCCAAGCGGAGAGTGCCTGCTAGCCCTAGAGAGCCTAGTCCACTGAAGGAGAGCGAGCCTAAACCTGGAAAGAGAGCAAAAAGAACATCAGCTTCTACTGACCAAGTACCGGACACGCAGGCAACCTCAGCACCAGATGCACAAGATGGCGGTGGGGACAGTGACTAAGGGGTTACTGTTGCTCACCTGTTACCTCATTTGCAGCCAAGCAGACATCTTCGAGGAAGAAGGTGTGCTGGTATACTCGGCTGGGGAGGTAAGGGCCCTCACAGCAACATGGACTGCATTAATGTTCCTCCAGCCCCCTGCTCCTCCGCCTATGGAGTCGTGGCTCCACATCCTTGAAGCTAAGATGGAAGGACTACATGAGCAGCAAGTGGTAGGAATCACCGACCTCAGAACATGGCGGCTTCATGTTCAATTCATCAAGGATCATCTACCCACTCCACCAGTTCGCACGAAGCGAGCTCTGCTAGGAGTGGTAGGAATGATCAGCCGATCTCTCTTCGGTACAGCTACCACAGACCAGATCGACGAGCTCCGAGCGGCAGTGGAGGCGTCGCAGGCAGGCCTCAGTGTGATGTCTCACTTCCAGTCAGAGATGGTTTCTGTGGTAAACCAGACCCGTCTGTTCCTACGAGAGAATCGAGTCGACATCCAAAACCTGCAAGAGATAAGCCAAAATCTGACTGACCAGGTATCTGAAATTGTTCATCATTTAAATGGTTTTTCTAGAGATATTCATCGTATGCATATGAGAAGAGAGGTTGATCAGGCCCTAAGCCAAGTTGACCGCATTATGCTGGTATATTATAGGCAAATTGATTTATTCCATCGCCAGCGAACACACCTAGAGCACGGGTACTTGACTGATGAAATATTACCTGAAGTACATTTAAATGAAATTCTTCACCAATTGAGTGAGAGGGGACACCAACCAATAGACGATGTTCGTTGGTACTACAGAAGTGTACAAGTTCAAATCATATCTGAGTCAGACGAGCAATTAGTTTATCAGGTGGTCATCCCTGCAGTTTCGGCTACTAAGTATTTACACTATAAACTAAGGTATTTTCCTACCCCTTATGGGCCATCCTACCTCAAAATCATCAAGGGCATCGCTGAATTAGCGATGGACAGTGTCTCTAGTGGTGCCTCTTTTGTTCCTAACCACTGCATGGGATACAGCCCAGCTGTATGTTCCTCTGCGTTGGAGAACCTAAAACCAACATGTGAAACAGAAATAATTTTAGGCAAAGGTCCAGTAAAGTGTCAGATAGAGATTAAGAAGCGTGGCAATGTCAGTAACGAAATATTCAGAGATTTTGAACAACTGTCATCGGTTATCCTTGCAGTATACTTTCCAGTCGAGACTGTATTAAGGTGTATCAGTAAGAAACCTATAAGAAATGTTTTTACCAAACACACACGGGTCACAGTAAACAGTGGCTGCGTCTTATATAGTGAAGATTGGAGGGTGCGCAGCATCGAGCAACATAATTCCACGATCAGAATTCCACCCCCCAAAGCCCTGTCCCTACCCTCTCTCAACTTAACCTATAGAAAGTTCGAAGACTATCCTGAGCTGAAGCAACAACTCCAGTTCAACAGCAGAATCGACGTCCCCCTAATTTCTCTGACCGATATTCCCCTTCCTCCTACGGTGCAACCTTTTTCCTTCTCCGCATCCACCACATGGGGATTCGCGACCCTCATGCTCACCCTAGCAATCGTGATTGGATTGATAGGAGTGGTGGTGTATGTGAAGAGGAAGAGAGACGGCTCTTGCCTCCCTCTCTTAGGTAAACGTCCTAACCAGAGTCTAGATAGACTACCCAGTAAACCTTCTGCCCCTCTTCCCTCCTTCCCCAATGTCTTTTCTAATTTATACCCATCCCAACAGCAACCCGCTGAAGAGATTCCACTGCAAGATTCTGAACCCCAGTCCCTTGGCGGTACTAACGATCTCGAAAACCCGGAGACCCAACCCCTCCAAACTGACCCCTTATCCTCCTTTAGACAGAATACACCCCCAAAACCCCCTCGATCGATGGATATGAAGCAAAGATCTGCAGTACCCCGTGGAGTAGTGTGTTAAAACAACGACTCAGATGAATATGTGGTGTGAGATAAAATTAAGCCGATATAATGTTAGTCTTAAGTGCAAATGTGAGCAGATTCTGATTTTAAAATGTTTTGTAGTGCTAATTTAATTGGAATCTAATGGTAATAATTACAAAGGAGGTGTTGTCACGAAAGCTGTTTAGTTTACTCTAAAGCAGGCCTAGTGCTGGACTGTGGACAAAGTCCTCACCCCTTTCGTAGAATTTAATTAATTGGTCTAGTCACCAATTCCTACCTAGTAAGTACGCCCGGTGTTAGCTTGCAGTGGGACGCACTCTTCTGCTCAAGTTAGGGTGAGAAAGCTAGCTGTTATGTGAAGGAATAAGCCACCACTTGAGAGAGGACGATGAAGGACCCGTTCTCTGAAAGTAGGGTGAAGCAAAAATGGGAGGTTGTCACGTTGTTGATGGAGTAGTGATACCACGGAGACCAGCCTAGGAACGGTCGGTAGTCACTAGACCGATGTGCACACCTGAGCGGGCCATTTTTGGGTCGAGAGAAGGGCTGAAAATATAAAAGAATCTTGTCAGTCTTCTAGACCAGAGGAGCCAGGCTCCCAAAGGAAAGGTATAAGTATGTACCAGTGTCGCCACCTTGAGGATGTTCACGGCGACAGGTACCTAGAAAGTGTATAAGATACATGCTGCCACCTTACGGACGTTAAGTAGTGATAGGCAGCCCAAGAACTAGTAAAAGTATAAGGCAATATTCAAAGACTGCGTGAAAATGCCTGAGACGTTTCTACGGGGAGAACCCATAGACCAGCAAAGCCGAGATATTGATGAACAATACATTAAACTCAAAAGACAGTGCGGTAATACGCCACCTAGTGAAAACTCTTAAGAGACTGTGTTTACGAATTATCCGAGGCGGGTTCGCCGTACCTCAGTAATAATTTTACGCTAAGGCATTGTAAAATCTTTAGCTATTATTTTGATTTAGGGGAGTGATTTCTTTCTCTGTACTTCTCTAGATTGTCCTATTTTTGCATTTTTCAATTGTATAAACATGTATGTACTTACGGGAGGAAGGGAGCCTCGATCCACATAGGGATGGCCGCTGTGAATTCGTCCGGCGGGCCAAAGGTTAAAAATCCCGTAGATAAAAATACTGGATCGAGGTGCCCCAACGTAAATAAAGGTCTCTCATGTGGAATTAGATATCGGGCATCAAACTCCCAAATCTAATGAAGCAAGAGGGTAGAATTTGACTGGGGATGGCAATGGATTCGTGAGTGGAAGAAAAGTGATGCCCACTTATGGTTCTAGGTCGGGGGTTCCGGTTCGGCAGAACTCGGTCAGCCAAGGGGGTCGCCGCTCGGTGATACTCGGGGTTGCTCGGGGGTTGTCGGCCGGAAACTAAAATGAGGGTTGCGTCGATGTGTTGTCTGCTCCTAGAGTGGTTCGGAGAACTATGTTGTACACAGTTCTCCGAACCAAATGAGATTGGGACGTATGTAAAATTGACAAGCCCAAATTGTCTAATTTTAAGTTAAAGTTGTCTCATTCAGCCAGACATTCGTCGCGCCCCTACCGGCCAGAAGGCTACCCACACTTTCTTACCGCCACAACGCTCGCGGATTTCTTATCATCCCAAAGTCCAAAGGTACAGGTGAGGTCCAGGTCTGACCGTTATCTCAAAGTCAATCACGTGGGAAAGGAGGGGAGGGGCTGACCGCTAGGTCAGGGGAGGGGAGGGAATACTGATTAAAGAGTGGGAGGGAGAGGGGAGGGGAGATAACCACGTGACCTGGTCACCACCCAAAGAGATTGGTCAGAGTGGCAGTGGTCACTCTGAGCCTCGTTTTTAATAAGTGTCTGTCATTGTTATCCTGTGGCTGATTGGATCTCTAATCTAACCTGTCAATTAATTGGACCAACGAGACCAAAGCCAATCAGCGCAGGACCAGTGTATTTCGTCATAAATCTGTCTAGTATAAAAATAAAGGAAAGATGGAAATCAGTCTCTTCCGAGGCTGGTACTGATTTGAAGCATACATCTCTGTGTGTTGCGTTGATTAATTTCTCGCCCAACTACTGACCCTGAATTATTACGAAGAATGACCCGCATTTCTTCAACATCATGAGTTTAACTTCCGACTGATAATTACTACGATATTATCTCAGTTGACAAAAAAAAATCAAAAAATATAAAGATATATGCTTCATTTCCTCTGCTATCCTAGCTTGCAGAGTATCTATCTTTTCATGAATTTTGGTTGTGATATGGCGACTTTTCTGAATGATGATATTATATTATGTATGTTGACTTTATTGGGATCTAGAATATAATTTTCTCCTAAATCTGTGTACAACGATTAAAAATATATTTGGTATTGTCGTAGATGTAACCTTTATAACAGTATTATTTTCTTTACATGAAAGGTATCACAAAAATTGTGAAATGGTAAGGAAATAAAAATCTGTTTAAAAAAACAATACTTGCTTTTTGGCACTCTAAACGTTTCCTTGAAACGAAATATAGATTTAAATGTTCTGGGGGGCGTTTCATAAGTAACACAGCGCGTGTTATAGGACCTAACAACAGTCGTTACCAAATAAAGAACGACGTATTTTAACATAGTGCGTGCTAAGGGCCAAAATTGACGTCACCTAACGTTGCATTACAACAACGAACCCGCGTTAAACTTATCACTAGCTGACCCATAGTTGCGCTACCATAACGAACGCGGGCTGCGTTACTTATGAAATGCCCCCCCCCCCCCCCCCCTGACTACTTGTTCCCATTATATAAGAACAATTGTTCTGAATGGTGTTTCTTGTCACAATTTAAACCAACCCGACCACACGCGCTAATCCATAATAGAAAATGAAACCATAATGATCTGTTTGAGGGAAAGGAGTCATAAGTCTCAAAAATGATGTTTTTTAAAGTGTTTATTTCACTGTATTGGATTGTCCTGATTTTTGTGGAGTCTATCACATATATATATCAATCAATGTATTAAATTTCAGGACAATGTATGTAATATATCCTTTCGTTTTAAAGGTCCTCGTATTGAGTATATTTAGTTACTTTACTGTTTATTGCCCCCCATAAATATTGCAATTTTTTTATTCAAAAATACAAATATCAAACTTGGAATATAGAAAAACACATCCGATTATTAGACTGTTTACTATCATTGGAATCGGCTTGATCTCATCTATTCAAATATGGTGAAATTCTCAAAATCCAATTTTTTGCGACTTGTGACTCATTTTCCTGAAACACATCATAATTATCAATAGTCTGTCGCCATCATTCTCCATCTCATACCATTATGCAACGCGACACAAGTTCAACCCAAAACCACAACTGATTAATATGCATACTTTGATCATAAATAACCTGATTATTGTATCTTTATATTTCAATGTTTAACAATGACACATTAAGGTATGGTACCGCTGTAATGGTCCAATAGTAATTCCCTACGATGTAAATGTTGAAAATTACATGAATTTGTGAGATTGTTACTGATGCCTTATTGGAATAAAAAATTATCTTTAGAAAAAAAATAACTTCCATTTTACACCTGCTGCTATTTGTCTCTCAATATCGATCATTATTCCTCTAGTAGAATGCATGTGGGTCAGATTTTCAGAAAATGTACAATTCGCCTTCACCAATCTTCTCAAATAGCCCAAATTTCAGACAAAAATAAAGTTTAAAATACAGTTCAACCTAACCAAACAGATTGCTAGAATCAATGCAATGCTATACATACTCAAATTAATTTAGTATTGACCAAATTACAGCCTAATTCAGCGGAATTTACTGAATATGTAGAGTTGCCAGTTGTACATTCTCTTACACTCTTACCCATGTGCCGCACCGTTTACAATATAGACCTGGCGTCAACATGTGGAACTAACTGACTGGGAATGTTGAGTAGACTTGATGCTGATAATTATATCTACTCTGTTAGCTTATATTTCGGCCTTCAACCACATGGTGGCACCACTGTTTGATGGAAGCTGGAAATTACGTTTGCGAGACAATTGACTGACTCAGTTAAGCCAATAGGGGGGTTTGCATACAGCACTTGGTGTGTCAGTTACAATAGGGGGTTTGTATACACCATTCTTTGAAGCCACCGCAAGAATGGTTTTTGGTGGGTGTCACTCCGAAATTATTTTATATTTCATTTATTTTATTTTTTATTTAGAAAATCTTCAATATGATGAAGATAGAATAATAATGAGTTTCAAATTTTGTGTTGTTATATGTTGTAATATGTAAGATGTTGTATTATCCTACATGCTTCTTTTCGTTTGAGTTGTAGTCATAATTAAATAAATCATGTATGATAAATAGACTGCTTATCTTAACTAATTAATATTCATTTTCACCCAATAAATAAACGTTTAACTTTTAATCATTCATTCTCAGCTATTATGACAAAAACATTCTTACCAAATTTACTGTACTTGTCTTGCCGCAAAGGCCTTTGCAGCGATGGGTTTGCATTGTGTAGGAGCGGGGGGGACGGGACGTCTATGTGCTCAGAAATCAACAATGACCACTCACAAATCTCATTGCCCCTGGTGTTTGCGCTATTCTAGACACTGGCGTTATATTCAAAGCTGCAAGACAGTTGGACAGTTGGTTGTTGGGCGATTAGAGCCTGAGGTTGTAGGGGGGTCCGGTTGTCTGCTTGCTCCAGGACAAACTGAGGCGGAATGCTGAGGTTTGTCCCAGACAAGCAGACACCCAGATCCCGGTAAAGAAATGGAAAAGGACTTCTCTAAGTCGTACAACTCTCGGCCGATTACATAGTCTGGGTGACATCAGCTTTGGGGAAGTCCCCTAACTACCAAAGCACGGGACCCTTAAAGCGTACTCTGTGCTGGATCTGCTGAGTTGAAACTTTAAAGTGGGATACATTTTCTGGGTCAGGCCTAATTTTGCCGCACTCAACAGATCCCGTATAGAGTACGACTACCAGCAATCTCAGCACTTGAACTTGGCTGCTGGCCGCAATGGTGGACCCATGTATCATACCCGGATAAACGTATGCCCAGTTCCATTGATGCTCTAGCAGTTAGTTACATCCAATGGGGTCTGGACATGTTACCTCGGCCAATTACAGATGTTATTGAGCAGAGCCGTTAGGAAATCCTACAAATATACCGCTTTTGCAGCTTGTGACAGGAAGGTAATCAACTGACAAATCCCTCACTTAGCTTCAAGGCCAAGTCTCCACTCTCCCTTGTTGTTTACTTCATGTCTGCAGCCAAGGTCGTAGGTTCAAGGTCCAAGGTCGGAGGTCGGAGGTTCAAGGTCAAGGTTCAAGGTCAAAGGTTCACCAGACGTCAGTTGGGTAAGCAGAATCAGATGCTAGAGTGGTTGTTCTTTTGGAATACAACCACTTGCAAAAAGAATTCAGTTTCCACTTCTGCCCACATCTTCTGGCAAGATGGCAGCCTTCGAAGAGCTACCGATCAATGTTATCTGAGAGTGCACTTTTATATATTCCAGTGATCAGGGAGGTATTATCCAGGGACTTGGAAGAGTGATATTATAGTGCCAATGAGCAATAAGTTTAGCACCACCCTTACATCTTGTTTCCCTGCACTCAAGTTGGATACCTCTGTTCTGGCGCGGGATCTGCAGAAACAATACATCCAGGAAATAAAAAGGAGGGATGAGTTGGTAAGGATTGAGCAGGAGCATAATTTTGGCCTCCATCAGGAAAATCAACATCTGAGGGAGTGAGTAGTTTATGACCAAATCCTCCAGAGGGACACTGACTATGGCGCCACTTGGTGGAACGGCTGGTAGTTACCTTCCTTTCTGAGAGTAACACCGCCACCTGACGGTATAACATCATGTCCAGAAAATGACCGCACAAGAATAGGATTTGTGACATCGGTTTTGCATGGTTAGTTTGGTTAGATTAAATTTGTTATTTCGAAGGAAATATAACCCATCTACAACCCATCCACCCACCCTGTCTCTACCCCTCCTACCTACAATATCCATTTGATTTAGTGTTAATAATGCCTACTCACCACCAATGGTGGTGACTAGGCTCCACAAGCCACCCTCCAAAAGTCACCCTTTAAATAGCCTACATGTTGTCAACAAGCCTGTGAGTGTGGGTGTTATGTAATGGTGGCAGTGGCTAGTACTGAAGCTATGTAAACACAGCGTGTACTAGAGGGGAGGAGGTCCGAGAGAGGTGGGACTCAAAACGAATTGGGTGCCACTTTTTATATCTAAAATTGCTAGTTTCATTTACCATATTATTTTTTTTTTTTAACTGATTTTTATTCAGGTTCCATCTAGGCATATGCCAGGGGAAATATTTAAAAAAATATAAATATGGCTTGGATAGTCTGGTATTCCGCCATACCCTGATTTGTTGCAACTTACAATAGTAAAAAAACAGGGCCATAAGTATGGGTCTTGTATAAGAGGGAAATGACACTGATTATTTGGGCAATGTAAGGAGCTTTAGAGGTGGGCGAATTCCGCCCTCTAGAGGGCGGGTCGGTTGCTCAAAGTCCAGCAGCTCACATTCATTCAAGTTAACTCAATTTTCTTGGGTGTTTAACAAAGACTAAAGGGTGGGTTCCACTGGCCGGCTACTTCTCCCGCTACTGCTCCCGCTTCTTGATGAAAGAAGCGGGAGCAGAAGCGGGAGAGTAACGGGGATGGGTGCTATTGGCTCCCGCTACAAAGCCACGTTACTTCCCGCTTCTTTTGGAGCGTTTTCGAAGCGTAGAGTGCTCCCGCTTCGATCAAACATGTTTGATTTGAAGCGCCGCTACTTTGTAGCGGGAGGTAGCGGGAAGTAGCGGGAGCTGAAGCGGGGCAATGGCACCGTTCTACGTTACCCCTCGTGCTACTTGATGCGTCCATTTCTATGTGAAAATAAAATGTCATCTGCTTAGATTTCTGAGTAGCGTTAGAAGTAGCGGTGGAAGTAGCGGGGCAATAGCACCCATTCCGGTATACCTTCAGCTTCTTGCTCCCGCTTCTTTAGAAGCGGGAGCAAAGAAACGGGAAGAGTAGCGGGAAGAGAAGCCGGCCAGTGGAACCCAGCCTTAATGGGTGGAGGTGCCTGGATTAATTCTATAGCTGAGCTTGTTAGAATGGACGGGTAGGCCGACTGTTGTTGCGCGGAAGATTTGCGCAAGGGAACAAAATGTCTGTTGTGTTTATCTCCATTGGAATACTATAGGGTTGTATGCAGTTTGCCAGCATTATAGTGAATTACCAGAGGTATGCAAGACCTGGTGTGTGTTTAAAGAAAAATATCTAAAGTATGTGTTGCAGGACATAACACGGCACCCGTTCATCCAGGCTTTGCAGCAGCGCACATCTCAATATAAATTCCCACCCACCCGCACCTTTATCTCATATACTTCTCTTGTATAAACGCGTTTAACCACTCTCCCTGTTATATCATTTATTATTGGGCGAACATTCATGATTATTTAATTTTATTAATTAAAAACCTGTTTATAATTATAATTTCTTACTTTTCCTTCATTATAATTAAATCAGTTATAACCTTAAAATGTCACAAAACCCAAAAATATTATGAGAATATCTTCTTTCCTACCGTTCAAATGTAACTGCCCATGATTTAGTTAATTAACCCTAATATTAAGTGAATTTTACCCATTTTAAAGAGGGATACATTAGTTCCACAGTTTAACACTCCATTCAAGGCGCCACTGTTTTCATATATCAAAAAGTGCCCATAAGTCGTAAATCGTGACATTAACATGCAACATACATAATAAACATGTCTGTTAATAGCTGCTATAAAGAAAGGGTGTGGGAGGAGGATGGATGGGTGGCGGGGGTCGGGGGAGAGTGTTCTTATGCATCATACACCATGGATGTAACATAATCACAAATCCCTAAAATTGACTAACAATACAATGTCATATCATATCGCCAAGGGCAGCAAAAAGAATGGTCAATCATGGTAAGATTTAATCATTTTCCTGGCACTATCCACATATATAGAATGTAGGGGTGGGACGTTATTGATAACTTTGTTGAGTCAAAAACTGTGACGTTAGTGGTGATTATAAATCATCGGGATTAAATTAAAGTGGCTAAAGATCCTATATGTTGACCTGTATAGGCAGATTGCATGGTCCAGGGCTTATCAGTCTATGACGCACATCCTTAATTATCTATCTCTTAAGTTTTGTTTCAAGTATTTAGCACTCAGTCATGCATGGGTCAGATTTTCATCAAATCTACAATTCAAAATCACCAATCCTCTTAAAAATATCAAATTTCAGGCGAAAATAAATTTCAATATACAGTTCAATCTAACCAAACAGATTGCTAGAATCAATACTAAATTTACTCGATTTACCTAGTGTTGACCAAATTGTAGCCTAATTTTGAAGGATTTACTAAAATTATGTACAGCTGCCAATTGTACACTTTCTGAAAATCTGACCCATATGACATCCGGGCCAGCCTACGTGTGACGATTATAGCACCGAGCCCTAGTTCACGTGCACTGATGTTCATAGAAACATAGAAATTCGATCTGTGTTAATCATGTGTGCATAGATCGAGTTGTATGAAATAATAATCGAAGTGAATGTGAATTACATTGCCATAAATCACGACCACTGCGATTACTATTGCAGAGGGATTGAACACCTCCCGTCAGCCGGAGAAAGTATTTCTCAGTGTTGTTAGAGTGATTCAATATAATAAGTAAAATGAAGAACAAGAACAGTACGTTGTAATATATAGTAATAGAATATATATATCTAAAATGCTTATTCAAATGCTAGTATGTTAAAGCTTAGACCTGGGCTATGAATATAGGAGTGAAATGTGTATTGCACATTAGGACACAGGTCAGCGATACGTTTCTGCATGGCCTGTGTTCGCTATTTGTGGCTGTTGTTATTATGAGAAAGAAAAAAGGATTTAAGTGTTGAGCTATTGGATGTCTATCCTTCTATTGTATAATGGGTATGAGCCAGTCTTTCAAAAAATGTACAATTCGCCTTCACCAATCCTCTCAAATAACCCACATTTAAGACAAAAATGAGCTTCAAAATACAGTTAAACATAACAGAAATGATACTTTAAACCAATGAGATATCAAATATACTAAGATATACCCAGTTTTCATCAACTTTAGCAGATCTTACTCAATGTGTAAAGCTGCCAATTGTTCATTTTCTGAAAGTCTGACCCGTATAAAGTCTTGAAGCTAATTTAGAGCTGTACAAACCGTTCCTTTATTCAGAGTCAGGTCATTTTGAACCAAAAGGAGGACTTGATGTTTGTTATTTAAACATATTCAATTCATTGGATTTATTGGAGTAGACATGGCAAGCAGTGAGAGGAATATTAATGTGCATTATTGAAGGGCTTAACATAGCGCTTTACATTAATGGGTCAAATTGCCAGAAAATGTACAATTCGCCTTCACCAATCCTCTCAAAAACACCAGATTGTAGACAAAATTGAGATTTAAATTTCAGTTTAACATAACGAAACAGATTGTTCCTACTCTAGTAGGTAGAATTAGTGGCACAACTAATAGGGCAGATGGTTGCGGATGAAATCTGACATACAAATATTTAGCAACATTTTTATCAAAGATTGCAAGAATGCATTCACCAATATCAGACATTGTATAAATGATCTATGAAAATCAAATGCATGATGGGAAAGATGGAGGCTTCTGTTGTGGAAACATGTATAATGCATGGATATTGATATTAGATCATTGATAAATATCCCGTTCTTTAGATTGTATACTGTACCCGTAGTCCGATAATTCAGTGCGAAGCAAGATTCAAAATGGCGGCTATGCAAGTCCCCTATTGTGGCAGAACGCTTTGTTGTTGATATATTTTTATTCAGGTTTGTGGTTTTAATTTTAAATCATATAAAAAGTTATAAAATACATATTACTGGTAACTGGGCAACCAGCTATTCCCATGTGTGCCTGATCATTGTTTTTTTTTGTTTTTAAAATGTGCCTGATCATTGTAATCGGAACATTATTGACTATATCAAGAATCAGAAAGATTGTATAGTAAATAGCATATTTATATTGTGATACAAAATGCTTACTGCTCTAACAATATGCGGTATTTTGTATAGAGTCGCCAAATAAAATACTTCAAAATTCAATAACATGGTTGCCTTCATTCTTTCAAGTTATAATTTTGTACAAAGTTTTAATTTACAATTTCATTGCAGCATTTTAAGCCCTCAGCCCTGGGCCTATTATTCTTTGCCTAAACCATCCCAAGTCGTTTACATATACCCCTCGTTAAGAACCTGATCCTCGAAAAAAACAAAAGGGCTGGCAAATGTGATGTGTTTCAGGAAAATGAGTCATAAGTCGCAAAGTTGATATTTCTCAAAGGGATTTATTCCCTAGATCTCTTTGTAGGAATCTTTGGTGTGACTAACGCTGGATGAAGTATGAATACATGTACAATGTACTAAATTGCAAGACAGTGTATCAAATATTGTTATGCAGTTATAGGGTAATCCCATAGAGTATATTTAGCTACCTTAATAATAATTGTCCACCCAAAGATATTGAAAACATTTTTTTCAGAAATAAAAATGTCAAACTTAAAATATAGAAATAATTATTAGATGCCCTTAATGTTTATATTCATTGGAATCACCTTGGTCTCATCATTTCAAATATGATAATATCACAAAATCCAATTTCTTACGACTTGTGACTCATTTCCTGAAACACATCACAAATCCCAAACCTTATGTAATCACTCGGATACAATTTAATAAAGAATACCAAAAAAAGAATGTTTGCCGGTCTTTCCTACCCTGACACGAAATACGGTCACAACGGTTATGTGATACAGAAATGTTATTCAATGAAATAATAATATTTACTGTATAGGTTTAATGGCATTGATACATTTCAGAGCAGCTTTATGCTGGGGCAAACAAAATTGGTTTGTTTACGGCTTATCTGGCTGAAAACTAGGTACGGGGGTGGGGGCGGAATAACGTTGTATTATTTTTTTTTTAGGAAACCACCTCCCACAGACTGATTTTTTTTTTATAACAATAGTTATTTTAAAACATGAACAATGTGCTTTTTGACAGTTCCGGGTGAGGAAAACCTGATTCTCTGCATTATTAGCTTTTTTTGGCGAAAAAAGGCAAAAAAAACCTAAAGGATGGTAAAAACAAAATCAGGTATGGTCAAAACATTTTTTAGGTAGGGGAATTTTTTTTTATGTAGGGAGGGGGGTGGGGAAATCGGAAACATACCTATTTCTTTTTTGGCTTGGTAAAAGTTTCCGACTCCAAAATCTAGATAACATCTTGAACGATGACAAACGCAGAATGATTAATGCTACTTGAGGAGCAATGGGCCTGTTGTATAAGGATGCGAGAACCACGTATGTCCTCGCATCTCCGTCATAAGTGGCTCGTAAGTTGAAGGCATGTGTAAAGCTCCGAAATTCGTATCTCCTCGTAAGTAAACCCTCGCATCTCCCTAAAGCTGTGCATAAGGACTTTTTTCTCGTAAATATTTCGCAAATTCCTACGAGCATTTTGGAAGCTGCGTATCTTTTCGCATCTCCTCTCATGTCCTCGTATGCTGGGTGTTAGGACTAGTCAGGCACTTCAAAACCAACCCAAACATGTTTTTATATAATACTGTGTTGCAACATTAATGGAATAATGTTCAGAAAGACTACTGGGGGAGGTTTGGGAAGAGGTACTGGAGGAGGAATAGGATGATGGACTGGGTGAGGTATTGAGTGAGGTACTTGAAGAGTACTGAAGGGGTACAGGAGAGAAAAATGTATATGGAGTATGAGGATATGAGAGAAAAATGTATTAATCGAGAGAAAGAAAGAGAGGGTGGCAGAGGGTAGGGAGGAAAGAGGGATTAAGAGGCTATATACTTGTACATGTATGGGTGTATGTGCATCCAGTGGGTTTGAAGGTATGTGTAGGAGGGGGAGGCCGATTGCTAATGGCACAAATTGCATGCAGGGAATTGTTTGCTTACTGTGCTAATGGCTTTCCCAGCCCTTAAGTAGATAGGTGTACATTTTCAACTCATCTGTCACCCTTTCTTCTCATTACTGGTACTGGAGGAAGTCACTGGAGAAGGTTTCTGGAAGAGTTACTGGAGGAGGCTACTGGATGAGGTACGGTAGGTTACTCGTGGAGGTTACTGGAGTAGGATACTGGAGGAGGTAGTGGAGGTTACCGGAGGAGGTTACTGGTGGAGGTTGCTGGAGGAGGATACTGGAGGAGGTTACTGGTCAAGGTTACTGGTCGAGGTTACTGGAGGAGGTACTGGAAGTTACTGGAGGAGGTTAATGGAGGAGTTTGATGGAGGATGTACTGGAGGAGGTCACTGGTGGAGGTTACTGGAGGAGGGTACTGGTCAAGGTTACTGGTCGAGGTCACTGGAGGAGGTACTGGAGGTTACTGGAGGGGGTTAATGGAGGGGGTTAATGGAGGAGTTTGATGGAGGATGTACTGGAGGAGGTCACTGGTGGAGGTTACTGGAGGAGGGTACTGGAGGAGGTCACTGGAGGAGGTTACTGGAGGAGGTTACTGGAGGAGGTTACTGGAGGAGGGTACTGGAGGAGGTACTGGAGGAGGTTACTGGAGGAGGGTACTGGAGGAGGTTACTGGAGGAGGGTACTGGAGGAGGTACTGGAGGAGGTTACTGGAGGAGGGTACTGGAGGAGGTTACTGGAGGAGGGTACTGGAGGAGGTTACTGAAGGAGGGTACTCGAGGAGGTTACAGAAGGAGGGTACTGGAGGGGGTCACTAGAGGGGAATACTGGAGGAGGTTACTGGAGGAGGTACTGGAGGAGGTTACTGGAGGAGGGTACTGGAGCAGGTACTGGAGGAGGACACTGGAGGAGGTACTGGAGGAGGTTACTGGAGGAGGTTACTGGAGGAGGTTACTGGAGGAGGTACTGAAAGGGATACTGGAGGAGGCACTGGAATGTTACTCCCTGAAATGCCTCCTCCGGTATCCCTCCAGCATCTCCACACATACCTCCTCCAGTCCCTCCTTCTCCAGTATACCTCCTCCAGTATCTGCTACTCCAGTATACCTCCTCCAGTATCTGCTACTCCAGTATACCTCCTCCAGTATCTCCAACTCCAGTATACCTCCTCCAGTATCTGCTACTCCAGTATACCTCCTCCAGTATCTCCAACTCCAGTATACCTTCTCCAGTATCTCCAACTCCAGTATACCTCCTCCAGTATCTCCAACTCCAGTATACCTCCTCCAGTATCTCCAACTCCAGTATACCTCCTCCAGTATCTCCAACTCCAGTATACCTCCTCCAGTATCTCCAACTCCAGTATACCTCCTCCAGTATCTCCAACTCCAGTATACCTCCTCCAGTATCTAATAATCCACTATGTTCTCTGGTCCCTTCTCTGGTGGCTCCCAAGTACATGATCCTGTAATCCCTTCAGTAATCCCATGTTTTTATGCACTACTGACTCAATTAGTATTTTGTGTCCAAATTGCACCATGAATTTCCCTAATTTACCCTGAACCGATCCCCCCCCCCCCCCCCACGCCCCATTAGAAAAAGCAGATATACATATCAACATTCTCACATATAATCATAATGTTCTTACATCAATTCATGTCAAAAGATATGTGTCTGGATTAAACATTGCTCTCACCTGTAAATCATTACATAATCATAACATGACAGTGTATACATTCTCCAATGGTAGAACTATATCAAACATTCCATGAAAATGTAACAGTCACAAATAAATAATATACATGTATACATACATACACATACATACATACATCATCGAATACAATACATACATACACACTAATTTACATGCATACATGTATACATACATACATGCATGTACACATACATACATGTACATATCCATAGCCTATTAATCTCTCTTTCCTCCCTTCACCCTGCCGCCCTCTGTTTTTTCAATCATTATTTTATCATGTAATCTCACCTAGGCAGGTTAGATATATTTAGATATTTGCAATTGATTTGAATACTACATTCTAAACTTCAGATACGAGAAGATATGAGGGGATGCGATGTGTTGATTAATACAAGTTACGAAAATTGTTGCGAGGGTTGTTATGCAAACCACCCCTCGTATGTCTGTCATATCTCGCAAGTCTCTCGTAAGTCAAAAAGATGCGATAGGAAACGAGGAGATGCGAGCCACTTACGAGCGTTTTGTTATACAACGGGCCCAATATCAGTGAACTATTATATGGTCACTCCAGATAGGACCAGCATCACCAGACATCGGGCAGAGAGCATGGGAGAGAATGGAGACGGTCAATGACGATTTCACCCGTACACACTTTATTTCTAGTGCATGATACAGTTTTCAACAAATAATAATAACGTTGATCTATTATATTAATGATCATTATCCTCATATATCACACATTATTGTGTCTGAGCCGTTAGCCTAGCTTTTTAAATTCAATACAGAAATTGTTCATCAAATAAAATAAAATTGTCAGCTTATCACACATCAACAGGTTATATATGTGATGTGTTTCAGGAAAATGAGTCATAAGTCGCAAAATTGATATTTTTCAAAGTGTTTTTTGCACAAGATCACATTATTGGAATGTTCTGATTTTTGGGGAGTGTGTCACTTATAGTTATGTCAACTGCTGTATCAAAATTTCAGAACAATCTATGTAATATATCCTTTGGTTTTAAAGGTCCTCATATGGACTACATTTAGTTACTTTACTGTTTATTGACTCCCAGAAATATTGGAAACTTTGTATTTGTAAATCTAGAAATACTTGTTAGATTATTAGACTGTTTACTATCATTGGAATCGGCTTGATCTCATCTTTTCAAATATATGGATATCTCAAAATCCATTTTTTGCGACTTATGACTCATTTTCTTAAAACACATCACATATCCATTAAATCACCACTTGAAGTAAATAGACGATTTCTCCAACCAGTGAGTGTTATTCTTTAGTAATTCAGGAGTTCCCGAAATCTCTAGTGCACCATCTGAGTGAATACTGAATACAAATTAAGGAAGTCGCTGATAATTGAGGGACCTAGGTTGTGGAATCACCTACCCCCTGGGCCCTTATTAACCCTAGACTAAAGTGTTCTACTATCTATACATCGAAATATCATATAGCCGTAATCATTATTTTTCCATATGTGATCCGTTTTAGGAAAATAAGTCATAAGTCGCAAAATATGGATTTTGAGATATCACCATATTTGAAAAGAGGAGACCAAGCCGATTCTAATGAATGTAAACATTAAGGGCATCTAATTAGTACTTTTAACTTTTTAGTTAGATATTTCTACTTTTGAAAAAAAAATGCAATGTTTCTGGGTGGATAATTGCCAGTAAAGTAGCTAAATACACTCAATAGGATGATCTAAGTAACCCACTGATATAATTAATACACTATCCTGAAATTCGGTTCATATATCCTTAAGACCTATCTGATACTCCAAAAATGAAAACATTCCAAAAAAAGATATCTTGTGAATAAATTACTTTGAAAAATATGAATTTTGCGACTTGTGACTCATTTTCCTAAAACACATCACAAATATTCCTACCCACTATACTTATTATGCTCTACCCCAATATTGCCAAACTATCTAGAGTATTGCAGTGTTGCTTTTCTAATTCCATGTGACTATGACAACAGGAGACGGAAAATAATTATTGTTTGATTTGATCTGATTTGAAAATACTTTATTTGCCAAGTTATTACATTTATGGAGGAGGATTGACAATTTGGTCGACATGCTTTTGGACTAATGTCCAGGCCCTTCGACAGCTACCAAGAAAGGAGATAATTGATATAATCTAACAGAGAATAACATTTTGCATGCATACAGGTACAGAACAATAGCAGTACACATCAAGTGATGGTGCTTAGGTCTAAGGGTACAAAGAGGGTTAGATTCTCAAGAGTACAACTAGGAAAGGAATTTTATTACATAAGGGTCAGATTTTCAGAAAGTGTAAAATTGGCAGCTCTAGATATTTAGCGAATTCTGCTAAATTAGACAATTTGACAATTTGGTCAATACTAGGTACATTCGAGTATATTCAGCATTGCGTTGGTTCTAGCAATCTGTTTGGTTAGGTTGAACTGTATTTTGAACTTTATTTTCGTCTGAAATTTGATATTTTTTATATTGGAGGAGTAGTGAATTTGAGTTGTTGATTGTATGAATGAACTATAGTAAGGCTAGTGGTAAAATTTCCAGAAAATGTACCATTCACCTTCACCAATCTCAAATAATTTAGCAGAATGTGATGGATGTGTAGAAATGTAGATTGTGCATTTTCTGAAATCCTTAACCTTAAATTTACTCCTAAGAATAAACTCAGATATACTTAAATCTATTCCATACATTGTTTTGAAATTTGGTACATGACACATCACGTACATAGTTATATCTAATGAGAGATATCATGTCTAGAGACTTTTTTGAAAAGCTTTTGAATAATATCATTTTGTTTGTGATTTTGACTCTTATAATAATATGGTGCATAGTTATGTAAATGAATACATGTATATTATATATTTTTTAAGATTTTATTTCACCTGGGTGGTACATTTTCCCAGTGTAACTAGGATCTTCGAAAGGGCCCAGCTTGTGAACATATTGGCCACAGTATCGGTTGTTTGTCTGCTCTATCATTTGTTTGTATTGTTGCCTGGGTGATTCCCGCTGTTTTGAAGCCTTGTCTTTCTGTATGGATGCAGCGTAGACGACCAAGATTGTTTAGGACTATGTCTAGATACCAAATATCTGTACATGACAATCTACACACAGATAAGACATTTCAGTAGTCAGGAGACCTTCCCTTATCATTGCTTCTTATCCATGTTACTGACGCACACGCCTCCTCTTCCCCACTTCAATTTCCATGTCAAGTATTTTGTTTGTTCATTTTGGCACACATTATCAAGTGACCTGCAAGTGAAGAATGATTCAAATCTTATTTTAAACTATGATATGTGAGTGTAGATATTTTGAATACGTTCGTAATGTCACATAGGCATCGACTTGAATTGAAGTGGGAAACGTGTATACGATTATATATGGAGGAGACAGTTCTGAACAACTCTTCCTTTTTAACCCCATGTAATGCTAAAAATTAATATCGTTTTTTGATAACAAATCTGTATTCGCGTTTGGCGGAAATATACATGTGCACAATTCAATAATACGGGAATCAGCCATAATTATATTATATGGTTGATTCCCTTTTTTGGCACCACAGGTGTTTTATCCCTCAATCTGTATCGTTATATTAAAGGTTAGTTATTTCTTGTTTAGTGCATGCACGCTGTTTAGAGCTTTCTGGGGAACCCTACTGTTGCTTTTCTATCTGCAAAATTGTTACTTCCACATTCAAAGAAGTACCAAACAATTTTTTTCCCCTAGTCTATCTTTTATTTTCACAATATCATAATCAGTTATTCTGTTTTGGCGGAATTACGTGCTTGATTGAATATATATAACCAATACACGACAATATACATACAATATATCCACAGGTCCCCTGCAACCTGATTGTACTAATTCGATTGTATGAGCTATCTTAGAGTTGGCATCGCTATATATATATATTTATACTACAACTGAATGGGTTATTCACTTTGAGCGGGAAGAATACGCCCATTTAATAGTTTGTTCATTTCTGTACGCGTTGTATAAAGAGGGCGTGGCCGCCGATGTAAAAACGTTTTTGATTGGTCAGTAATGGTCAATATGGTGACGTCATCGCTGCGTTGACCAATCAGAGACGAGCTTACTCCATGATTCGGCATGATCAAAACAAAAATGGTACACGTCTTAGACATGAGCTCAGCATAACAGCGTAAGAATGGCCTTTTTTTTTAATATTTCCAAATCGTAGTATAAAGAAAGAACTGTACTCAAGGTTGGAACTACTCGTGTAATTCAATGGCTCTCGTTATAACTTTCTTTTGTATCCAATGCGCGACCTGCGGCCGCTTGTTGGATACAAAAGACAGTTTTAACTCGAGCCATTGAATCACACTTGTAGTTCCAACCTTGCGTACAGTTCTATCTAAGTATCTGCGATATGACTTGTTAATATTTATTTCTTGTGATGAAAAATTGTGAAATTCTCGGGAATAAAAACTTTAAAAAAAAATCCATATATATACACAGATCTCACATATATCAGTATCCAATCTCCTCAGCATTGTACGCTCCCCTGATATCAACACATACATAGTAATAAGTGGCAGTACTCTCCTGTTCTCGGCTCGGTAAAGTTGGACAAGCCCACCATACTAATTTTCGGTTTTAGTTGTATTGTACTGTATATTGTTTATTAATTTCCAGAACCAGTACTAGAGTGTAATATGACAATAACAATAAAAGTTTTGGCTGGAAAGACTGGCCCTCTTTTATGTTACGCATAGCTCTTCCAGGGGAACCTGGTAATATTATGTGGCTAGATGATATAAAAACAACTAGTAAAATAGGGTGAACTTCTTGGTCAGTCAACACTGTGTGGTCAGATACAGCATTCCTTGTGTTAATGATCTGGGAATTGTCACCTACTGTAAACGTATTTATTTTCGCGCAGATAAATTTTCGCGCACTAAGTGCTTTGACACCTTTTCGCGCGGATCTAAATTCGCGCAGCAAGGACGTCTCACATATTATTGTTTATGCAATAATTATACCTTTCGTGCGGGACTTATTTTCATGCACAAAGGTGGGTGCGCTAAAAAAGCGAAAATAAATCCCACGCGAACATTAATACGTTTACAGTATGTCATACATCTACGTCAGACTCTCACAGATGGCTTAGGAATTGTTGAAGCCCAGACGGCAGGTTTCGGTAAATGAAGTCGTTTGAAAAACAAAAACAAAAGCCCTGTAGGTTAGTTGTGGGATGATATGATAGTAGATAGGAAATATATCCCTTTATGTCGGATCATGTTTATTCAACTTAAATACCAATTATCACACCTTTAAGAAATGTATTATTCAAAATTGTGGATCTACTTTGGATGATTAGTTTGTAAAAATGATCCAGTGAAAGATTTCTCATAAAAGCAACTTTTATAAGGAAAAGACACAGGTGTTTCTGAATTAAAAACCTTCCCCTTACCTAAACATTTTTTTTACCATGTGATATTACTGATTTTGTTTTACCATACCTCACTTTCTCGGATTTAAAAACAGGAAAACAGGCCTTCCTAACCCTGAAGTGTCAAAAAGTAAATTTCCCTTCTTTAAAACAACTATTGTTATGAAATAAACATTTTTTTCTTGGAGGCGGTTTCCTAAAAATGAAATTTTAAAAAAAGTGACCGCCCCCTACCTATTATGTTTTGTGGCCTAAAGTTAAGTGGACTATATATTTTTGAAAAGGCAACGACCAAAATTAAGAGGGCCTGTGAGAGCTAAAGAGGTAGGACCGCTTTGAAGCTGATGGTTGATTGAAAGAAACCAAACAAATGCTGTGGCCTGGCCTCGGCGACCTGCCTTGTATTGTGAGTGAGTGAGATTGGTTGCTTTATGCCCTTATCAATACATTGAAGGTTATATCAATGGCGGGAGAGCTGAGAGGGAGTGAGTGTGTGAGATTGGTTGCTTCACGCCCTTATCAATACATTGAAGGTTATATCAAGGGCGGGAGAGCTGAGAGGGAGTGATTGTGTGAGATTGGTTGCTTTACACCCTTATCAACACATTTAATATGGTTATATTAAGGGCGGGAGAGCTGAGAGGGAGGCACTTTATAATCTTACCCAGGAAATAGAGATAGAGAGGATGGGAAAGAGAGACAGAGAAAAAGAGACAGAAAGGCAGTTTATGATCTTACCCAGGAAATAGAGATAGAGAAGAACGGAGAGAGAGACAGAAAAAGAGAGACAGAAAGGCACTTTATGATCCTACCCAGGATCATGCCTGTTGTGTATTGCCGACTTCTATTTATGTCGGAAGAACGGTCAAGGCAGACATATGTAACCGTTTTTTCCGAGTAGGCCTTATGTAAAAGTCCAAGAGCATATTAGGACTACTTCCATTTCACTGACCAGTCATCCATCTGAAAGAAAATGAAAAAAAGAAAAACAAAGAAAAACATTTATAAACAAAAAAAAACATTTACAAAATGATCAAAACAATAAGTAATAGAAATAACAGTGCAATCCGCTCACAATGAGAGGTTTTACAGTAGCACTCCCTATTAACCTCCTATTATCGCTCACATGCGTTATATCTACTCTACAAAGGACATAGGTCTCAGCGCTCTCCTAACTCTGGGAAAATTCTCGAGCTATTCCCTCAACATGGCAAGGTAGGGTCCTTTTATAGTGCAATATGTGTTTGAGTAACAGCAAATAGTATACAACTCGTTTAACATTGAGTTAATAGCTTAATTACTTGAATTAATAGTAAACTCATCGGCAGCCAGGTTTGGATGCTAATATAGGAAGATAGGGAGGGATAAGGTGTATCAATTCTCAGGCATAAAACATCACACAGAATCACTCTGAATGGTGATAAATTCAACAGTATTGTTGTTGTTTATGTAATATATACGTATTGGTCAGCATCGAATCTGTAATTGAAATGAAACCTGTTTGAATACATGAAATAACACCTTAATATATTTCAATTACCGTAAAGCCATGCCATAAGTGTGCTATCAGTGATACCATTTTGGGATTAGATAAGATGCCTGATAGATTAGATCCCTGTATCCATATACCTATAGATTCTTGTGGCGCAAAATAATGATTTCATTTCAAATCCTCATTAACGTTTTTGAAATAACGTAAACCAGGATTTGAAATTATGTTTGGGGGTTCTTGCAACACCTTGATTTTTTATATTTATTTATTTCAGTGCCACAGAGCTTCCACCCAAAGATACCATACAGAGTGAGTCTGACATAGAGCAGATGCGGGATCTACTGCAGGCTAATGCACTATACCTGCTGGAGCAGCTCGACCCCTCTATCAGCCTGCTCACCAACATGTATGAGCACAAAGTCATCACTGATGAGCAGATGGAGGACATTATGGTGGGTGGCCTTTGTCTGCTGACTTTGATTTACTGATTCTCATGCCATTTACTATTTCCTCATCATATATATTATCAAATCAGAATGACTCTGTGAAGGAAACCATGATTATTATTTCTGCCCCTCTTGAAGCACTGGCTTTGAGGCTAGGTTACCCTTTATTAGGACTTGTACTGCTCCAGCTTGCATAATGCCTTCAAGGCAAAGAAACTCCCTCTTCAACTAATGCATGCCTCCAACGAAACCTTTAAATCACAATGTGTGTCACAACCTCAATGTCTAATCCTATCTTTATTGAATGTGTCTGTGAACCATCCCTTGGCGCATAGTTACAAATCCATCAAACCAGGACTGGCGTTCATAAAAAAAGTGTTAACTCCTGCGTTTAATTCGTGTCCATAAAGCTAACACACCGGTTAGTGGAGTGTTAGCTATCCTCGTGTTAGCCTGGTGTTAGCGCTAACACGAGGATAGCGCTGGTGTTAGCCAGCACAATGTGTTAGCGCGGGTGTTAGTTAACACCCTGTGTGCTGGCTAACACCAGCGCTATCCTCGTGTTAGCCGGGTGTTAGCTATTTTTTTTAAGGCTAAACACAAGGCTATTTAACACTTGAATGAAAAAACCCACTATCCACCATGCGTTGCCTCTATATTCATTACCTATATTCTATATTTGAAGCTATTTTTATCTGTTAACTATCGTTATAAGGCCTTTACATTTACATTACATTACATCGCCTTCTTTTTGTTTCTCTCCATACAATGCATATAACAAATACATCCAATATTCATGATGATTCCAATTCAATGTGGCCAGTGCCTATGTGAATAAGGGAAAGTAAGTCATTGTAGCCACCACTGGCTAGCCACTGGCAAGTGGCTAGCCAGTGGCATTATTCAAGAAGCCCAAAGCAAAACAGTATATGGGTAAGATTTTCAGAAAATGTACAATTGGCAGCTGTACACATTTACCTAATTGTGCTAAATTTGGCTGAAGAATGATGAATACCAGGTATATCTGAGTATATTCGGTATCGCATTGATTTAAAGTATCAGTTCTGTTATGTTAAACTGCATTTTGAAGCTAGTTTTTGTCTTAAATTTTGGTTATTGGAGAGGATGGGTGAAGGTGAATTGTACATTTTCTGAAAATCTGACCCATATCCTTGTTCAAGAAAACCCTATGATTTCTATTAGCAAATATAAACAAATGTAGTGAGAGATATAGAATATGAATGTATTAATATTAAGTTATTAATACAATAGATGTCGGTCATCTAGTAAAAGTTTATAATAATAATTAAACTTAGAAGGGAGTGGGTGGTGAGTAATGAAATAGGATGGATGATAGGGGGGTAAGGTTGAGAGGAATGTGAAATGTTTGAAATATATAATGTTGGGCTGTAAGTGAATTTACTATTCAGGTATAGTCGAATGAACGGACTTTGCTCTTCCCTTTTATCTGTCCCCCCCCCTTCAAATTCGTCCTCTCTTTCTTTCTCTGTCCTAGCTCTTCCATCCCCACCTCTCTCTCTGTGCCCCCCCCCCCATTTTCTTTCTATCTTTCTCTTTAAGTAAGCTTTCTCTTTAAGTAGCTAACACCCGCGCTAACACCAGGTGCTGGCTAACACGAGGATAGCGCTGGCGCTGGCTAACACCAGCGCTAACACGGTGTTAGCTTATGGACACTACCGCTAACACCGTGTTAGTCACCCGTGTTGGTGCTAGTGTTAGTGTGCTATAACACCATTTTTTTATGAACGCCAGCCCAGGAAACCTAACTTAATTAGAAGTTTTTGTCTACAGGCAGAGCGAGTCAGGCGGGGTAAGGTTTTCAAGATACAAGGGTTTCTGAGCAGAACATCAGTCCAGAAGTTCAACCAGTTCCTCCGCTGTCTTGTAGAAGATGGTCAGGAGCAAGTAGCACAGCAGCTGGGTTATGATGCAAATTATTATAGTCAACGGTAAGTTCAGAAAACAACTCCTTCAAATGATTTTTCACTGAATTTTTTTCACAATTTGTAGCTTCGATGAATCCTTAGTACTACCCAAGCTTGACTCCTAGTCTTTTTTCTTTTAGACTTTGCCGCCGTAGCTTCATCAGCTTTGTGCTTGTTAGCCTTGTTTCAAATCTCAGACTCTTTATGGTACTTTGATGTCAACTTGTTGCTCATAAACTATGCAAGCACAAGGTTGTAAGCATGCAGAGAAATATAAAGAGTTCCCTTAAATCTTTACTGGACCGTGTATTTACATCGCAATCCACTAAGGCCCGTTGCCATCTTCTTGTGCGCTTTTTCGCATATTACCCTATGGTTGGACTGTCCTGCATGTCAAACCAAGTCTGTTTTCTAATCGCACAGAAGCCTACACATGCCTTTGGGGCAATGGTAGATTGGCGTCAGTGGAGTGTGAACCTGTCACAGATGCCTAAGGAAATGGAGCTTTGAAGGAAATACCTGTAGGTGCTTCACAAGCGTCTTCAAGTCTTTTTCATAGTCCTGTGGCATGTCAGGGATGGTTTCGAAGTCTGTCAAGGGTACAACTGCCTCTCTCCTCTCTGTGTTCCCACTGGGGAAGCAATTCATGTACTGGTCCCGATCAGGACCATGCATACTGAACTGTTTACAGTTTGTGTTTGTGAAACAATGCCTACAAAACTTGTCCGCTTCGGCATCCTTCTCATGTTCCACTTCTGGGTCAAAGTTATCTGTCTCGCGTTCTGAATCATTGGCAATTTTTTTATGTCTTTTGTTTCAAGGGACCTTGAAACCTGGTGACCAACCCTTTTCCACCAGAACCCTGCAACTCCAGAACCTGTTTCCCCATTCTCTCTTTTACCCCAATCCCTTCTCGCCCAACCTGTAATTTCTCCCTGTACACAAAGCAACAAGGGGTAGATTATGATTTGAACAACAGAAGTGTCTTGGTCCACAAGTGGCACAAGTTTGTAGTTTCAAGCGAAGACTGGATCCCCTCGCAGGGCAGTTGTATGCCCTGCCTTCCGTCCACATGAGGGTGTCTTCAGTGACGATGTTTGTGGGGTCATATGTCGCCCCATGTCGGAACTGGCCAGAAGTTTGTATCATGTCCGGCTCTATTAGACGTGCCCTTCACTGTTGCCAGGTGTTGATGGTGATGGACACAACAGTGATGATGTGATGAGCGGACCAACTACAAATGTAATTAAATATGTAATAAAAGTGCCCACAACAGAATAATATTTCATAAACCCTGTACAAAGAACAAGAATTTATAGAGTTCATTAGCTGGACCTTATATATTGTTTGACTTCCTTTTAACTTGTAACTGAGGCGTTTAATAAAAAAATAATCCATAGAGGATTTTATAATTCAAAGAAACCTTGCTTTCAATTGAGACCGAGGTATTAAATGTCCCTATACAGTAATCATTCCATATCTCGTTGAATATTGTAGCCAAACTACCATTGGTAGATAACAAAGTAAACCGCTCTAATTATCACTTTATAATTTGTTCTAGAGATGAGACTTTACACTGCCTCAACTGCAAGAAAACTGTACCTATTGGAATGGCTAAGGCTAAATGCTCTGCTTGCGGTGCGGCACCTCTAATAAATCAGGCACTTCATGACCAGCTCTCAAAACTGAGACAGTCAATGCAAGAGATGAAATCTACCCTGGCCTTTCCACAGCATAAGAAATGCCAAACCTGCTACAAGACCAAAGCCAGTCCGTGCCAGCATGAATGCACTGTTTGTGGTAAGCTGTGCACTGAGTGCCTGCACCATCACCTCAAGGCTCACAAGAATAAACACAAGCTTCAACACTTTCACCACAACAACTGCTGCTGCCTTCATTTAAAACGAGCTCAAGAGTTCTGTAGCACATGCGGCCTTTTCCGATGTATAGAATGTTTAATGGATTGTGCCGAACACATGAAGAGATCACTGAAGGTTGACATACGACAAGAAATTGCTCAACATGTCCAGGCTTCTGAAAAGGCATTTCAGCAACAGAAGTCCAATCTGGCTGCCCTTAGGTCTGATGCCATGAGTGAGAGTGAGAGTCGGATGATGAAGATCCAAGAATGGACTGATAGGCAAGCTGATTATATCCAAACCATCAGAGCAAAGGTAAGGCAATTTGCAATAAACCTGTAGTGTAGCGTCTGCTATTAATTATCTCGGCGAACGGTTATGAATATTAACACTTGAAACAACAACAAGTCCTTGCTAGCTTCACTGTTTATCAGTGTCCCCTGGACATTCTTCAGGTGAATGACCTTTGCACCACGGTGGGTGTACAGTATAAGAATAATGTCACATATAGTAAAAAGGGTGTATTAATAAGTAGGTAAATCAGTAAATGAAGACAAGTCATAGAAATGAGGTAGCGACATCTAGCACTATCTCACTGCAGCAGGAGGTAAAGACAGCTCGCATCCAGTCCGGCTAGCCAAGACCGGAGTACCGGCTGGCTTGACCAGGTAGCTGGGCACCTGGCTAGCGGTGCCCGGCCAGAGTGTTACACTGTGTAACCTTCTATTAAGTGACCATTGTCCAGTTTTTAAGACTTTTGGCATAAGCCCAAACCTGACTCATGACATGTATCCTGAGTGAAGTGAGACAATTGTTGCTGTTTGCTTCCTCATGTTTTGGAGAAAGCTTGGAGTAAGCCCTTACTAATAACATTACTAAATTTGTATCTTACAGATTGATGAAGGAGCCCTGAAGGACGATATCGTAACTGATGCATTGAACAAAGTCAAAAGAGATATTTCCATTCAGTCTAAAAAGTGAAAGGGGGAGGTACTTGCAATGGAAAATGACTATTCTTTCTGGTAGTAATGTTGATATCACTGTTTGACTAGTACAATAATTGTATGTATAATGCTTTATTTCCGAATTTCAATAACATCGATCAATTTTTTACACCGAAAAAGGGGTGCCTCTCCTCTATGAAATACTAGATCTTCCTGAGGGCCCCCTTCCAAAAATGAAGGCACATTATTGAATTATAATCCATATAATTATGGATCATAGTTTCATTCTAAATAAATGTTCTGATTCCTGTGTTTTCTCATGTTCACTCATTATATAGTCAGTCTAACCAACGTATAACTCCATGGATAATTTATTAACTGTATGTCGTTATAACAATATTGATAATGCCATTTTTCATGATTAAGTCAATTAATATGATGTTCATTTGGAGGGAGTGAATGGTTGTTAGAAATTTGTCAATGTGTAGGTACATTTATCAATAATAAAGCGGGTTTTTATAGTTAAATTACTCTACAAACATAGGACTACTTTCTTTCCGAAGCATATAGACACGAAACGTTTAGGTATTATATATCCAAATTATTTCCATAACACTTTAAAATATCAAGCGACTATCTTGGATCCTTATGGTAGAAATTACAGTTACTATGGAGATTTATTTATTCATAATTTTGTTTAATTAATTTAAATGAGGCATGTGGTGTTTGCAAATTTGAAAGATATTCACAGTCAGAATATTTATTATATAAATATGATATTAAAGGGGTTTAGAGATCAATATGCAACAAGTTTGAAAAGAAGATGGGGGCAATTTTCGATAGGGCGGGTTATTTTACGATTGCCGAAAATAGATAATGGGTCACTTTTTTATGGGGGTCACTTTTTGATCTGACACCGGTACTACTTTTGTATTCTTGTTTTTCTGCCGTGTATTTATATCATTGAGACCACTGTTGCATGAAAGCTGTCAGTCAACTTTTTATTTGCTGATAAAGCAGTGAAATAACCAGACAAATAGAATATTGAATGCAGACCCAGTTTTTCTCCATACTAGGTAATAGATTGATAATACTTGTACCATAGTAAGTACAGAAGCAACTGTGAAACGTCGAAGCAAGTGATACTGTCAAGTGTAAACAAATAAGTTAAAGTGGAGGCCACCAGGCACCACCACAGCGACCGTAAGGGTAAGGGACCCATGTTGACTTTTATGCAATATATTGTTGTAGGACGGGCTATTGGTTGGTATAGGGGTGATGATCGTCACCCAGCTATGTTAATTATGAGTTCTGGGGTTCATTGAGTCTGCCCCTAAATGTGTCAGCACCCCATTACTTTAGGTATAGGGATGAGGGGATGAGCCGTCACACATGTTAAACCGCCCCCCTTCTTTTATGACTATTTTATGTTTTTTCTTGAATATATAAGGCTCACTGTGAGTCGTGCAGAATTGTCATTTACCATCGTGACCCTTCCTTGGATACTTGTATTGGATCTTAACCTGGAATAAAACCTGACTGGTTTGGAAACTTACTTGCTCGCTTGAACTCTTTCTTAGCGTGCTCCGACTTGCTGACCAAGGTCACTAAGACCCTACTCACCTCCTACAGGGGGACGACTAAGCCCTTCTCTAAGTAATCGCCATGCTACCACATTCTAGATTTACATAGGAATGGCCCATGAGTCTGCTCTCTCTCAGCTCTCTCAGGAATACTTGTGGGACGATTCTAATACAGGCAGTTTAAGTTCTAATAGCCCTAATAGTAATCAACCTAATTCCTTAATTAATCAATACAACAAGGAGGACGAGACAGACCGCAACAATATACAGGTTAACTAACAAGTTGGTTGAAGGAGCGTGAATATTGCATGAGTTTCGTAGCAATGAGTGCAATATTCTAAGCGACTGAAACCAATGAGTTGCCCCAGGCGGCTAATTGCCCTGGTTCATACGGCCATCCCTCTAGAAAGAAAGCAGTGACAGCATGCGACCAACAATAAACAGCAAAGCCCTATAGTTTGAAGACAGAAAAGCCAAAATCCAATGCGCACCTATCTTCGCATTGAGTTCTATAGTATAGTATAAGTTCATAAATTATCATGAATTCTATTATTAGAGTACCTTAAAACAACTTGATGGGTGATGTAGGAAACTGGACAATTTATATGTGTAGTATATGTAGTAATTTGCGAATGTTGCTAAGTAGGATATATGTTGATAGGCATGGAAGAATACAACAGTCGCCAATATAATGTCGGTAGCCTTTTCCAAAATTTAAATTGAACTAAATACCCCCATATGTCTACTCAACTACAGACAAGTGGTAGGACTTCCATTTTCGGTCGACAGCTTACATCAACGAAAATACAAAACAATATTTACTGTTCAAAACAGCAAGACCATGGTTTTCCACTGGTTTATTTTGCTTCAAAATCATTTCTAAATTGTTGTTAATGGGCGATTAGAACCTGAGGTGGTGGTGCTTCGGGATGTCTACGTGGTTAGGAACATCCCGAGGCATTAGCCAAGGGATGTTCCAGCCGTGTAGACATCCCGAAGCACCACAACCGAAGGATCTAATTGCTTTAGTCTTGAATTGTTGGGATCACTCTGACAATAGGTAACAATACAATACAATAAGGTAACGACGGGGAGAGCTGGAGGTGATCTAGATGTCTGTTTACCCATTTATCGTGTAACTGTATTAATTGATGAATAAAGTAGTTCTTATCTTATCTTATCTTAATAGGGGGGTTGCATATGCAACTGCACATGTTTGTTACAGTGCATCCTGGGATGGATTCTGATGAAATCTGACATACATATATATCTAGCAACTTTTATCGAAAAATTGTATTAAAAAAAAATTAACATTGGGGAAGAGTTACATGAACATACTTAAGTCAGTCATGAACTGATTCACACAAGAGTAAAAGTCGCACCGGTCAGCGCCCTCTGAGCGCATCACATTATGCCTCATGCATGTAAACAGTATCCCATCGCCGCAGTATAGTACCTCAATGTTTTATGAATTTTACAAGTAATTGTTGGGTCATCAAGAGATAATTAGTTTAGCAAACTCCTTTTGTTAGTTCTAAAGGTATGTTGAGGTATTTAAATTTCCTCAAACTACCTAGAAATTTGGGTCCCGTCACGCTATTGACTAGTCCACTGAGGCTGTACAGTCCAAAAGGGTTCTGTTCTGCTAACAATGCATACAGCACCAGCCACCGACAGCATAATGTGCCCGTTTTCTCCGCCATCGTTACAATGGCAGTCATGAAAACTTTGCACAGTAGGTAAAACACAATTACACGCACTTCTGCTCATTCAGAATTGGCAAAAAATTCATCGATTGTACCATGGCAAATGTGTAAACAGCCTCACCGGAAGTGAGGCATTTCTGTGCATCCACAACAAACTATTCTGTTCCCCCCCAACCGTTATACGCCATACAACGGAAGTGTATACACCTAGGACCTACCCCCAGATGCCAACCATTCAAGACTACTGATAGTAACAGCCCAACAAAAAGGGGACTAAAGCCATTAGATCCTCGGCTTGGTTCCCAGGAGGCTTAGAGAAAACGAAGAACCATAAACAAAGGATCTAACCCCCTAATAAAGGTAATGGCTGGAAGAGCTGGATTATTTCCAGAAGCCTGCCAACCCTTTTGTCATGTCTTTTTCTCTCATCTCCCCCTCTCCTCCTAAACATTGTTGACATGAAACTACAAAATTAACAAATGTCATCTGCAGAAATCCACATGAATTTAACAATATGCATAGTGTATTGTGTTTAAATATTGTCATTGAGCCAAACATCATGCGATTCTCAGTTGTAGCTCAATCGTGAAATTAGAAATATTAGAAAAAAGGGTAGCCAAGATACTAATCAACATTAGCTAGATTTCTAGCAGATCTGCTGTTGACATAAGGTATAAACATAGAAAAGAATCTACATTATGATCACACTTGTAGCATTTGAAGGCGTTTAAACTTTTGTTCATGATAGTCCAAACAATTAATAGTTTCATAACAATGGTAACAAGCTAAGTTGTGAAATAATTAACGGGAATTCTAAAGATACTTAAATGTAATATCTAAACTAAATTGATTATGATGAAAAGAAGGCAAAACAGGGACATTCCAATGATATCAATTAAGTAAATATTAACGTTTGCTTCGTTTAAATATCAGTCTTCTATGAATACATGTGTCAGATTTTCAGAAAATGTACAATTGGCAGCTCTACTTATTTAGTAAATGATGCTAAATTAGGCTGAACAAATTAGGAATACCGGGTATATCCGAGTATATTTGGTATCCCATTGATTTAAAGTATCAGCTATGTTAAACTGCATTTTGAAGCTCATTTTCGTCTTAAATAGGGATTATTTGAGAGGATTGGTGAAGGCGAATTGTACATCTGAAATCTGACCCATATATATGAGTCCATCATGCTAACTAAGATGTGTGTGATAGCACAGATATGGGCTAGCTGTCACTCGTTGATAGCCTGGAGAATGATTGGTCCCCAGATAAGGCTCCCTTGACAAGTAGTACCGCCCCTGCCCTATATATGAAGTCACGCAGGCCTACACTGACACAGTGTTACATTGCCCAGGCAGACACCTCTACTGTATCCTATTAACCGCGCTTGTACCAACTAGAAACAACATGTCTAACAAGGCTCAACTACTCGCTAAACTCTCTGAGTTGGAATGTACGATTGCTGAAGTTTCAAAGAGGATGAAGGAAGAAACCAACAGCTGGAAGAAAGCAACACTTCTGGACATTGAGATTGCAGAGAAGGAGGTGGGTGGTTTTATTATGGATTCAACATTCCAGGATATTCATTTGAGATATAGGTGACTTGTAGGCATTCTAACTATTCTAACAATATGTTTAAAAGTTATATATCATTCAAATGAAATACACAACCCGGTATACTAGATAGTTGTACACCAGAATGGCTGCTTATGAAGGGATAGTGTGATAAATTATGTGATTTACTCAATACATTAAGGCATTGTATATTTAGGCATTCTATATGACATGGAGGTTTGAAGTTTAATCCACCAGAGGTTTTAATTTAAATAATGTATCTAATAATATAATTAACCAATTAAATACATAAACTAATATTATTCGAGGTGAGACGTTTATTGTTATGAAAGTAAACAAAAGAAATAATATCAAAGAGGAATGAATATCAGCTAATAACACTAGTGGTCCCACTTGTCACAGATTGCAACCGTAGATCAGCAAAAATAAATCATGAAAATGTTCTACATTTTCTTTATTTGAATCTTCCATTCTACAGTACTCAGGTTAAAGGAAAGAATGTTTTGCCTGGTCCCGTGTTTTACCAGGCCTGTTTATGCTACCAAAATACAGAAAGATTATGGTCAGATTCAGCATAAGAATCGCTCGGGCAAATTTTCTTTTTTGACTGGAGATAATCATTTTGTGATTGTCTTTGTAAAGATGAGATGAGTATTCTCCCGTTTCATCCTCTTCTGTCTTTCAAGTTGGGAGATCAGTGGTGAGTTCTAAAAAGGTTTGTGGAAGTTAGCATGGTATTGAAGAAAATAGTTAATATTATACACAATGAATGACAGAAAGTATTAATTTGAACCAATGCGCAATTAAGAAATGATGTTAAAGAGTTTGGTGGGAAAAGTGAGTTAAATGGAGTTGTAGAATATAGGTTCTCAAGAGGCTTGAAGTGTCTGCCCGACAACAGTTTTATTAATGAATAGTCACCAGAAGTAAGTATGTTATTTGTATTATAATATTATCCTCTTACATTGCTGTACATGAACCGATGTATATGCCATTTTCTGTTCCAGGTCGCTGATAACCACTTTGCAAAGAAAACGCTTCTCGAGGATTTGGAGCAAGACATCCTGACTCTCCCGGACTCTGCGCTTGCTGAGCTGGCGGCCGCCATTCCTCCCTCACTCCACCTGTCTGCCTCCACCCAGCGCCTCCTCCACCCTCACCTGGACCTCGCCACCAAGACCAGGGCTCCTGTCTTCTCTGTCACCTCCCCCGGGTTGACAGGCCTTAGCACTGTCATTTCCTCCATCGGCCCCACGAAAGGTCAGTCTTGCTTACAACATCTACGATGTAGCTCCTCTGTTAGCTCTCCTATTCCTATCACTCTCTACTCTATCTGTACCTCTTCCCTCTCTCTTGGCTCTCTCTATGCTGTCTCTCTCCTCTCTCCAATCTCTCTTCTCTCTCCTCCCACTTCTCTCTCTCACTCTCTCTGCCTTTCTCTCCCTCTCTCTCCCCTCTCTCCTCTCCCTCCACTCTCTCTCCTCTCTTCTCACTCCTCTCTCTCCTCTCTCTCCTCTCTCTCCTCTCTCTCCTCTCTCCACTCTCTCTCCTCTCTCTCCTCTCTCTTCTCTCTCTCCTCTCTCTCCTCTCTCCACCCTCTCTCCTCTCTCACCTTTCTCTCCTCTCTCTTTTCCTCTCTCTTTTCCTCTCTCTCTCCCTCTCTATCTCCTCTCTCTCCCTCTGTCTCCCTCTCTCTGCCTTTCTCTCCCTCTCTCTCCCTCTCTCTGCTCTCTCTGCTCTCTCTGCTCTCTCTCCTCTCTATCTCCTCTCCCTCCCCTCTTTCCTCTCTCCTCTCCCTATCTCTTCTCCCTCTCTCCCTCTCTCTCCCTCTCTATCACTCTCTCTTCTCTCTCTCCTCTCTATCTCCTCTCTCTCTTCTGTCTCTCCCCTCTTTCCTCTCTCCTCTCCCTATCATTTCTCCCTCTCTCCCTCTCTCTCCCTCTCTCTCTCCTCTCTCTCTCCTCTCCCTCTCTCTCACTCTCTCTTCCTCTCTCTCCCTCTCTCTCCCTCCCTCTCTCTCCCTCTCTCTCATTCTCTCTCACTGTCTCCGCTCTCGCCTCTCCTCTCTATCCCTCACTTCCTCTCTCCCTCTCTCTCCCTCTCCTCTCCCTCTCTCTCCCTCTCTCTCCCTCTCTCTCTACTCTCTCTCTCCTCTCCCTCTCTTTCTCCTCTCCCTCTCCTCTCCCTCTCTCTCCCTCTCTGTCCGTCTCTCTCCGTCTCTCTCCCTCTCTCTCCCTCTCTCTCCCTCTCTCTCACTCTCTCTCACTCTCTCTCATTCTCTCTCACTCTCTCCTCTCTCACCTTTCTCTCCCTCTCTCTGCCTTTCTCTCCCTCTCTCTCCCTCTCTCTCCCTCTCTCTCCTCTCTCTCCTCTCTCTCCTCTCTCTCCTCTCTATCTCCTCTCTCTTTTCTCTCTCTCCCCTCTTTCCTCTCTCCTCTCCCTATCTCTTCTCCCTCTCTCTCCCTCTCTATCACTCTCTCTCCTCTCTCTCCTCTCTATCTCTTCTGTCTCTCCCCTCTTTCCTCTCTCCTCTCCCTATCATTTCTCCCTCTCTCCCTCTCTCTCCCTCTCTCTCCTCTCTCTCCTCTCCCCCTCCCTCTCTCTCCTCTCTCTCTCCTCTCCCTCTCTCTCACTCTCTTTTCCTCTCTCTCCCTCTCTCTCCCTCCCTCTCTCTCCCTCTCTTTCTCCTCTCTCTCCCTCACTCCCTCTCTCTCGTCTCTCTCCTCTCCCTCCCTGTCCTCTTTCCTCTCTATCTTCTCTCTCTACAACCTCCTCCTCTCCACAATGTGTATAATTCATAGCTTTGTTGACCAGATTTTACTAAATATGTAGACGTGCTTATTGTATATTTTCTGATGATCTGACCCATATATGTCTGGTTGGTAATTGAAAGTGTTTAAAACAGTGGGCAATAAATATATTAAAATTGCATACAAATTTAATGAAGCACTAAAAAGCACGGAAATGTGAAACCAACAATTTAAACTGAAGGTTGATTTTATAATATGTAACCACACTGTCATTATCAATTACATTGTCTTATCACATCATATTATTTAAAAGGGAGACCTCATTGTATGTGATACTTTGAGAGGGATCATTTCTTTTCAATACTCCATTATATCAGAAATGTATATATGTTTATTGAATAAAAGTTTTATATACATATATATGAAATGAAAGCAAATTTGTTTGTAAGGCACTCAATACCTTTGAATAGTTGTTCTTGTTTGAAGCAAATCGGTGACATATTTAGAAATAGAATAACAATCATGAGTTAATTTTGTAAAAACAGAATATATAGAAATGATTGGACTCTTCTTCTTGGTTACTTGTAATTTTGTCTTTTCCAATCATTTTTATTGCTTGGTCAAGTTGTCAGAAATTATCTGACCCTTATGTGACATTTTCAGAAATCACCCACCCATTAACCCTCACCCACCCGTTAACCCTCACCCATCCATTAACCCTCACCCACCCATTAACCCTCACCCACCCATTAACCCTCACCCACCCATTAACCCTCACCCACCCATTAACCTTCACCCACCCATTAACCCTCACCCACCCATTAACCCTCACCCACCCGTTAACCCTCACCCACCCATTAACCCTCACCCACCCATTAACCCTCACCCACCCATTAACCCTCACCCACCCATTAACCCTCACCCACCCATTAACCCTCACCCACCCATTTACCCTCTCCCACCCATTAACCCTCACCCACCCATTAACACTCACCCACCCATTAACCCTCACCCACCCATTAACCCTCACCCACCCATTAACACTCACCCACCCATTAACCCTCACCCACCCATTAACCCTCACCCACCCATTAACCCTCACCCACCCATTAACCCTCACCCACCCATTAACCCTCACCCACCCATTAACCCTCACCCACCCATTAACCCTCACCCACCCATTAACCCTCACCCACCCATTAACATTGTACATTTTCTGAAATTTATTTCATGACAATGTCCCCGGACCCATGTTCTTCTTTACTGTATGAGACTAATTACTGTATTTACTCTTACAGGTGTGTTCCTCCTCCAGGTGGATCTTCCTCCACGTGCTGGGGGTAATACATGGGTGAATGACCTGGCCTGGACCCCGGAGGGAGCCCTCATGGTGGCCAGATACTGGGATAAGGACCTGTGGAGGGTTTCCTTTCAGGGCAGTCCCCTCCAGCTGCACCAGAGGGAGCTGCTACATGAAGGGGAGGTGTTCTCATCAGTTAGCTGCAGCCAGGATGGAGGCTGGGCGGCAGTAGTGGGGGAATCACATGTGAAGCTGTGTCTGCCCCCAGCCTCTACACCCGTGGAGTGGAGGCCTAAGGAGGTGATGGGTAGACCCTTGTATGTAGAGCTGGGGGAGGAACATGTATACATTAGTGGTATTTGTTCAGCTACTGTATATAAGTACACTAGGGGGAAGGTGCATGTAAGCAATCACAAGGTGGGTGAGAGATCCATCCAAGCCTTCACTGTGTGGGGCGACACCCTCACTGCCACCACTGGTGATGATGGCCATCACCTGCAGGTGTACAATATGGCCACTGGGCAGCTGACCACCCGAGGGGGGAAGGGTAGGGAGGGGGGGATGTTGGACTGGCCTGTTGGAGTCTGTGTGAGTCCCACTGGTCACGTTATAGTGGCTGACTCTGACAATGGGAGGGTGTGCGTATACAGCCCTGAGGGGGTGTATACACACACCCTCCAGCTGGACCTGGCTACTATAACACAACCATGGGCTCTTGCTGTAATGGATAGAGGCAGCTCTCAGCGCCCTCTGCTTGCTGTTGGTAGTATAGCTGGTAAAATAAGGATTTATGAGATATTTTAGGCCCTGCCTCTGCTCATCCTTACATCCATATATCTTACATCTAGCTTACCATAAGCTGAGATGAATATTTTATTCTAATTACATATATATTCATGTAGATCATAACATGTGTGTAGAACAAATATTCATGAGATGTTTTAGGCCCTGGATCTGTATCATTACATGCGCACATCTCACATCTGTAAATTATACATTTTAAGGATTTATTTTATTTTACTACATTCAGGTATTAATGTTTGTGTATAGAATAACTGGGAGTAGGTGGGTGGGTGGGTGGGTGGGGGTAGGGCGGGGGGGAGGGGGGGATAGTGGTCATGTATTATACCTCAGGTGCTACAGTGGTGTGCTTGGTGGTGTCCCCCTCAATCTCAATAATAATTATTCACAATCAGTGCATTTCTGCCAAACATTTTTATTTGGCCAAACGCCAAACGCACAATTATTGGTCCACTATTTCATATGTTGTTCTTGTTTTGGGGCAGAACTAAATAAAACCATTATAATCATCTGATGTAGAATTGCATTTCATTCACGTCCTCAATAACCAAGGTTAAAAAGCGATCGTAAAATCACAAACTTCTGTTAAATCAGACAGAAAAATAAATAAATAATGGGTATGTCAGAGCATCTTTGGCAGTGTGTTTACTAGAAATATCTCTTTCATTGTGTTAAACTGTATTTTGAACGTCACTTTTCACTTAAATGTGTTTTTTTTCAAAGAATTGATGGAGGTGAATTGTACATTTTCTGAAAATTTCACCCATTATGGTCGATTTTCATGAAATTAGCCCTGGCGCCGGCACCATGGAAATACCTTAAACATTTGGGTAAGATTTTCAGAAAATGTACAATTGGCAAATCAACACATTTAGTAAATTCTGCTAAATCGAACCGAAAAATCGTCAACACTAGGTATATCTGTGTATATTTAGTATAGCCTGGATTCAAACAATCTCTTTGGGTAGTTTGAATCTTATTTATTTCTTAAATTCGGGTTATTTGAGAATCAGAAAATATGTCATCCATGTATGCGACTGAGTAAGATGAGATAAGATTTTTTTTATTTGTCTTTTCGTTGAGTACAACTGAGTACTAACGAGTATTGTATAAACAGACAAAAGGGTTGACGTTCCTTTGTGTACTACCTAGAGTACATTTGTGATGTGTTTCAGGAAAATGAGTCATAAGTCGCAAAATTGATATTATTCAAAGTGTTTTTTCACAAGATCACATTATTGGAATGTTCTGATTTTTGGATGGTTTATCACTTATAGTTATGTCAATCGATGTATCAAATTTCAGGACAATCTATATAATATATCCTTTGGTTTTAAAGGTCCTCATATGGACTACACTTTACTGTTTAGTGACCCCAAGAAATATTGGAAACTATTTTTTACAAAATCGAAAATATCAAACTCAAAATCTAGAAATAATTAATATTTTATAGACTGTTTGCTACCATTGGAATCAGCTTGATCTCATCTTTTCAAATATAATGATATCTCAAAATGTATTTTTGTGACTTATGACTCATTTTCCTGAAACACATCACATTTTTTCCGAGTATCCTACTCGTATTACCCTATGACCCCATTTTTTCAAACTGGATGATATCACAAAATCGATATTTTTTTACTTATTACAAGGGTAAGAGTCCTTTGGTGCTTTGGTGCTTTCAACGCCATCTCCAAGTCAAAATGTCCAATGAACTAACGAAAAACTAGAAAATGTACAATTCACCTTAACCAATCCTCTCAAATAACCCAAATTTCAGACGAAAATAAAGTTCAAAATACAGTTCAAAGGCAGAGTCGAGTATATTCGGCATTGCATTGATTCTAGCAATCTGTTTGGTTAGGTTGAACTGTCTTTTAAACTTTATTTTTGTCTGAAATTTGGGTTATTTGAGAGAATTGATGGTGAACTGTACTGTACTGAATGAATGGGTGAGTGTCAGTGTTTGAGTTTGGCGCGCCCGGTAACCTAGCGATCGCCGCTTCCGGTTATCCAACCATGCATCCGTTCATAGATATAATCGCATATATAATATATACAACACATATAAAAATTACAAGAATGTTTTCACGAATATCACAGCGTTTATGAATGTTCTACGAAAACCAAATGCATGATGGGAAAGATGGAGGCTTGTGTTATGGAAACATGTATAACACATGGATACTGACATTAGAGCATTGGTAGATCTCACATGCTGAACATGGCATGATTTTTATAGATTTTATACTGTACCATTAGTCTCATAATGCCATGCGAATTGGGATTCAAAATGGCGGCTATGCAACTCCCTTATTGAACTGGGTCGGCGGGAGTAGTATAGAAATATCATTGTCCGACCCAACATCATGCATGGCTCAGCTTGTATATATATACTGTACATTGTTTTCATATAAATGATGTGTTTCAGGAAAATGAGTCATAAGTCGCAAAATTGATATTTTTCAAAGTGTTTTTTTCACCAGATCTCATAATTGCAATGTTCTAATTTTTGGTGGGTTGATCACTTATAGCTATATCAATAGATGTACCGAATTTCAGAACAATCGATTTAATATATCCTATCGTTTCGAAGGTCCTCATATTGACTACATTTAGTTATCTTACTGTTTATTGACCCCCAGAAATATTGGAAACTTTTTTTACAAAAACGAAAATATCAAACATAAAATCAAGAAATATTTATTAGATTATTACACTGTTTACTATCATTAGAATCGGCTTGATCTAATCGTTTCTAATGTAATGGTATCTCAAAATCTATTTTTTGCGACTTATGACTCATTTTCCTGAAACAAATCACATTAATTTATGTGATTCGTTATAGAGAAATGCATCAGGCGATGGGTATATGGGTCAGATTTTCAGAAAATGTACAATTTGCATCTCTAACATTCAGTAAATGCTGCTAAATTAGGCTGAAAAATGAAGAATACCGGGTATATCTGAGTATATTTGGTATCGCATTGATTTAAAGTATTAGTTCTGTTATGTTAAACTGCATTTTGAAGCTCTTTATCCTAAATGTGAGCTATTTGTACATTTTCTGAAGATCTAAGAGGATGCAACTTTTTCCTGTGATTAACGGTTTTTAATTCATGTTTTACAGTCAATAGCGGTTGAAGTAATGAAATATGGCAGTTTTCGCGAATAAATGAATGTTAACATATTGAAAGAATTGAAATATTTGTATATTTTAGTCAGAGGCAACACTGGGGGACAATTAACACGTCCTTTTGTAACATATTGGCCTGAAATGAATTATTGTAAAATAATATATCATTAAACACAGCGTCATCTCAAACTGGTTGTATAATTTGAGAGTATAATATTATATTCTTATGAACATGTGTATATATATAAGATGACGGGTGTGAACTATGAGAAGGCAAAAGTATATATATATTGTATTTAAAGATTTTTATTCAGCGGAAAACATTATGTATCAGATACACTTAGTCTCAGTCGTCACTGAAGGTATTACTATTAATAAACAATATATCACAATATAATATCCAGATCATTCTCGTCTTCTATCGACTTACTATATGCTACAAGTTATCGCTATACAAGCTAAGAGCAATATATATATATATAACAAAATAAAATATGATTTCTCTTAACAATTTTGTCTCTTCGTTTTCCATGGATTAATTAGATTCAAACCGGCGCAGAGAGTCAAATACAAACGTGGATATGTTTCCGCCCTAATGATAATAACCCATAAGCATTATATATGTTATAGCTATAATAGTGATGTGTTTCAGGAAAATGAGTCATAAGTCGCAATATTGATATTTTTCAAAGTGTTTTTTTCACAAGATCACATCATTGGAATGTTCTGATTTTTGGAGAGTTAATGACTTATAGTTATGTCAATCGATGTATTAAATTTCAAGACGATCTATGTAATATATTCTTTCGTTTTAAAGGTCCTCATATGGACTACATTTAGTTACTTTACTGTTTATTGACCCCCAGAAATATTGGAAACTTTACAAAAATGAAAATATCAAACTTAAAATCTAGAAATACTTATTATATTATTAGACTGTTTACTATCATTGGAATCGGCTTGATCTCATCTTGTCAAATATAATGGTATCTCAAAATCTATTTTTTGCGACTTATGACTCATTTTCCTGAAACACATCACATATGTGTTATAGATACGTTACATCATGAGTGAATCATACATTTCTACTTGTACCTAGTTGTATTTTTTTTTTACTCTGGCCAATCACAAAGACTCGACCGAAAGGGCCTGAGTGGCTAGCGAACGATCCAACATGTGTAAATCTTGTATTAGTGCATTTAACCCATGTGTACTATATGAACTACTTCGTCACCAAGTCGGCTACTTTTTTCAGATTTTACACATCAAGTTTTATGCCCATATAATAAATATAGAATGGAACTCGCCTACAATAATAAAAAAATTATTGGACTTGATTCGTCCGCATAAGCACTCTGCCTACGGCCTCGTGCTTGTGTGGACGAATCTCGTCCAATAAATTTTCGATTATTGCAGGCGAGTTCCATTCTCTCCAGATGTGTTATAGATATATTATCTCAAGAGTGAGATATTCCTATCGCTGTCCTTCCTTATCTGTCATTTATACTTCATTTATTCTGCACTGGACAACACCAACACTCCGCTGTAATAGCCTGAGTGGCAAGTGTATTTGATCCTTACTTCTAAGACTTTCCTTATGATTATATCAAGTTAATGAATGACTTCTGATGATCAAATTTTGTAATGCTAGACTTGGGACTGATGAAAATCCCAATTTAGGGATCCTGTATCCCAAGTATAAATAAAATCAATAAAAAGAAGTCCTGGAATAGAATATAATCTATGTCACGATGCAATAATTATACTTTATGATGTCCTACCAAAGAAAACGTTTACCGTATTTCCCCATTTATAAGGCCGACCCGTTTGTCATCCAGGTTGTAAACACATTTTTATGGTAAAATAAGCAATATGTAGAACGCCACAATCCTATTCTGTGTTACCTGTTCTCGACTGTATCGTGCATATTCGTCTTGAGAAGCTGGATAAATAAAATCATTAAAAAAAAATATGTGATGTGTTTCAGGGAAATGAATCATAAGTCGCATAATTGATATTTTTCAAAATGTTTTTTTCACAAGATCACATTATTGGAATGTTCTGGTTTTCGTAGAGTTTGTCACATATAGCTATGTCAATCGATGTAGCAAATTTCAGGACAATCTATGTAATATATCCTTTCGTTTTAAAGGTCCTCATATGGATTATTACATTTAGTTACTTTACTGTTTAGTGACCCCCAGAAATTTTGGAAACTTTTTTTTTCAAAAACGAAAATATCAAACTTAAAATCTAGAAATACACATTATTTTATCAGACCCTTTACTATCAATGAAATCGGCTTGATCTCATCTTTTCAAATATAATACTATCTCTAGACCTCTAAATCTTGCTCTAAGCCTGGTCTATAACCATCTGAAATTAATATAAGCCCAGGCTTATAAACGGAGAAATACGGTATTTCCAAATGTGAATTTTAACAAAAATATCTAAGCTGTTTTTTAATATTAAATACGAAATACAAAATTAAAGTTTTCTGTGAACTTCTCGTAGAATTCCCAATAAGGCGAATGACTAATTCCCCAACCTTATAGACATTATTACTTGAAAAACATAGACTGAATGAACATTTTTTTTTTAAACATATTTTATTTCGAAGACAATTCCATACAGATTATGGTACGTTTCAGGTTTCGAAAGTCCAACATGCAACAAAAGTTATATACATAATATTTAAGTTCGAGATATATTTTCTATAAGAGAATAAGGAGAAGTTTGTTACTACATGTACATTACAGCGATATAACGTGTTTTTTGGTGTTTTGGCCGTAATTAAAAACAATGCATAACCAGTCCGTTAATGTATAAAACTACAACATTTCTTAGTCTTTACCAGTTGGTGTTTTAAGTCATGACTTGAAAATTCATCTCTTAAATAGGCACAAAGTGCTCTTCCAAAACTCATACATTCGATATTTATGATGCACAAGGCTCCTGAAATGTTTCTAAATGTTAATTAAGTTTGTGAGCGAACGTTTCAGGAAAACTACACTTGAAGTTTCCAAGCTGTCTGCATCAGTGGTGGCCTCTGGTGGATAATCCGAGCACTACGTATCCACAGTTGGTCTCAGGCCATCAAAAGATTTCCTGTATAGTTTTCTGTTTTTAAATATGTGATGTGTTTCAGGAAATTGAGTCATAAGTCGCAAAATTGATATTTTTCAAAGCGTTTTTTTTACAAGATCACATTATTGGACTGTTCTGATCTTTGGAGAGTATGTCACTTATGGTAATGTCAATCTGTGTAGCAAATTTCAGGACAATCTATGTAATATATCCTTTCGTTTTAAAGGTCCTCATATGGACTACATTTAGTTAATTTACTGTTTATTGACCCCCAGAAATATTGGAATTTTTTTTTCAAAAACGAAAATATCAAACTTAAAATCTAGAAATACTTATTGCATTATAACACTGTTTACTACCATTGGAATCAGCTTCATCTCATCTTTTCAAATATAATGGTACCTCAAAATCTATTTTTGTGACTTATGACTCATTTTCCTGAAACACATCACATATGAGGAAGACAACCATAATGTCGAAACGCGTCGGGAAAAATAAATAAGAGACAAAATATACCGGATTGTCGTTTGTAGGTTTCATTCTTATATTTACATCTTTAAATACGTTTATTCAGCTAAAAGACATTATGTAGTTATACACTTTTATACTTTACTTTTAATAACTTTTAATGTAGCATGACAGACCAAATCAAGTAATCAGAGCAAAAACTATTTCAGGCCCTAATTCCACTAGCCCGACCTTATATGATATATACATTTTTCAGAGGAGGTTAACCCTAAAAAAAAGCAAACTAGACTTGTATTTGTTGACATACCGCCATGCTTGCAGGTCTGCACTGACTGAAAAACAGCCCCATATGGCTCAGATTTTCAGAAAATGTACAATTGCCAGATCTACACATTTAGGAAATTCTGCTACATTAGGCTGACAAATGATGAATACCGGGTATATCTGAGTATAACTGTGGTATCGCATTGATTTAAAGTATCAGTTTTGTTATGTTTAACTGCATTTGGAAGCTAATTATTGTCTTAAATGTGGGTTATTTGGGAGGATTGGTGAAGGAGAAAGGTACATTTTCTGAAGATCTGATCCATATTGGAAACCCTGTAAAATATTCTAATCCTTATAAAGATCATTGTTAGTCTGATCCGTTTTAGGAAAATGAGTCATAAGTCGCAAAATTGGATTTTGAGATATCACCATATTTGAAAAGAGGAGATCAAGCTGATTCCAATGATAGTAAATACTAGGACACCTAATAAGTATTTCTATATTTTAAGTTTGATATTTTTATTTCTTAAAAAAAAGTTTGCAATATTTTTCGAGGGGTAATTGTTATGTAACATTACGTAACATTGTGTAACCTCATTATCTATCTAATTATCACCCATTAATTATAATATCTCATTATTAAATTCGCTAATTATACTTAGCTATCCAGTACTGTGCAAGTCTACTTATTCATGCTAAGCCATAGGTATTACGTAAGGGCTCCGCCCCCTACTCTTTCCCACATCCTGTAGGAACATATGTACAGATGCTAGATCATTAAATCAGTTGCTTAGTTCTTCTCACGAAGACCACACGTCTTCCATTCATACCTTAACATAATTACCAGTAAAGTAACTAAATATACTTCATATGAAGGCCTTCAAAATGCAAGGATATATTTAATACAATATCCCGAAATGTGTTACATGGATTCATATGACTATCAGTACTGAACCCTCTAAGAATTAGAACATTTCAATAAAGAGGTCTTGTGAAAATACTCTTTGAATGCATAAAATTATATTTTATTCAAATTATATTTAAGTCTTTTATCCTTTCTTGGAGTGTTCTTATTTTTGGAGTGTCTTCAGGTCGCAGAAAGACATGTACCAAATTTCAAGATAATGCATTTAATATATCCATGAATTTCTAAGATCATCCTAAAGAGTATATTTTGCTCCTTGTCTATAGTAATAGTCCAAGCCTAGATATTGAAAAAATTCTCTTAAAAAACAGAAATATCAGACTTAAAATATAGAAATACTGTTACAAGTGTTGTAACTCGAAACGAAAGGGGAAATTCGTGTAGACTATTAGTTGGTATTTATTTCTGGTCCAATAGGGGCTTTGCATAGCCGCCATTTTGAATCTTGATTCACATGGAATTATGGGACTAATGGTACAGTGTAAAATCTATAGAAAACATGTCATGTTCAGCATGGACTATTTATTAGTGATCTTATGTAAATATCTATATGTTATACATGTTTCCATCACACAAGTCCCCATCTTTCCCATCATACATTTGGTTTTCATAGATCATTTATAAATGCTCTGATATTGGTGAAAACGTTCTTGCAATTTTAGATAAAAATGTTGCCAAATATTTGTATGTCAGATTTCATCAGAATCCATCACAGGATGCACTGCAGTAGACATGCGCAGTGACACATGCAAATCCCCGATTAAACGTTAGGTGATATGGCACAATAAGGTATACCAATACTTAACAAATGTGATGTGTTTCAGGAAAATGAAAGTCGCAAAATTTGTGTTTTTCAGTCATTTACTTACAAGATCTCTAGTCCTTGTGGTTGTATGAATACATGTACCAAAATTCAAGACTGTTTATTAATTATATCAGTGGATTATTTAGATCATCCTATTGAGTATATTTAGCTACTTTACTAGTAATTATCCACCTAGAAATATTGCAAACTTTTTTTTTTCAAAAATAAAAATATCTGACTAAAAAGATAAAAATACATATTAGATGTCCTTAATGTTTACATTCATTGGAATCGGCTTGGTCTCATCTTTTCAAATATGATGATATCTAAATATCCATTTTTAGCGACTTATGACTCATTTCCTCGTATTCTTTTAAATATCACCTCATATCATCTCATTATCCCAACAATTTATAAAATAGTTTGATTTGTAAATTGTCCTCCTGAATAAAGAAATGTTAAAAGAAACACATCACAAATAATGCATTTGTTACGATCATGTGAAGTATTTATGATGATACTCATATAAAGGGCCTTTCTGTCTCTTTTCTCTGTCTCTTTCTCCCTTCTTCTGTATCTCTATTTCCTGGGTAAGACCATAAACTGCCTCCCTCTCAGCTCTCCCGCCCTTGATATATCCTTCAATGTGTTGATAAGGGCGTAAAGCAACCAATCTCACTCACTCACTCTATGAAGCTCCAGGAAACTTGTGATATAATGGTGAACGGCGAGTGCAAACATGTTGGGTCTACCGGAAGTCTGGTTCTCCTTGTGAACAGAACCACCGCGCAGTGAGCAAGCAAGCCTCATTTTTTCCCTGAATAAAGGAAAAGGGGTCTTCCCGTTGAGTGTCGCCAGCAGTCCTATGTTCTTGCGTTCTTTGTGTTGTGATTATAGCCTATGTTCTTTCCAGTGAGTCGATAAGCCAGCGTTGCACATCTGTGTTATTGTAGTAACAATAGTTAACACCAGAGGGCAGCAGGGGTGGGTAGTAGGGTAGGATATTTCACTTTGACTAAGGCACAAGCCACGGGGATGGGAGGGGCTAGGGCTAGGGGTAGAAGGGGATAGGACAGGGAACCCACCAATGATAACCCCCGACACTCCCCTCTGAGTATATGGGTCAGATTTTCAGTAAATGTACGATTCGCCTTCACCAATCCTCTCAAAGAACCCAAATTTCAGACAAAAATAAAGTTCAAAATACAGTTCAACCTAACCAAACAGATTGCTAGAATCAATGCAATACCGAATTTACTCGAATTTACCCAGCATTGGCCAAATTGCAGCCTAATTTACTAAATGTATCCAGCTGCCAATTGTACATTTTCTGAAGATCTGACCCATATATACCATAGCCCCATATACGAATACAGTAGTAGTATAACTAAACTTCTTGTGTTGTGTTGTATTTGATACATAAGCATGGAATATAGAAGAACTAGTACCAGCTACTCATATATACTCGAAACACCTGGAAGATAACTAAATAACCCCTCAATCGATCTCCTGAGGAGGCTCACCATTACATATATGTACGTAGATGACTTCCCTGAGATGCCTACACTGAAAAACCCGCGGCCGTTTTATCAGTCAGATATAAATATTTCCCCAGCAATGACTGATTATTTTCAGCCGCAAATGGGCGCGACTGATAATTATCAGTCACCTCGGTAAAAAACAGCCATCACTGGTTTTTCTCAGTGCCTTCATGGAAATCTCAGTCAGTGACTGATTTTCCGTAGCGCCGATGGGAATATCAGGCAGTGACTGTTTTTTTCTGTCCCGTCGCTTCATGCATCGCTGACCATGCCATGACAACACTAATAACAACACAGAGAAAAACACTTGCCCCTGCTTTAGATCTGGCAACCTTAGGATTCACAGAGCAACCTTAGGACTCACAAACAAGCTTCTAGTTTTACACCATTACACCACCGAAATTGTTGGAAATATCTGCTCAACTTATGAGTCTTAATGCAGAGCACACAAACCGAATAATATTCCTTTCCACTAGATAGCTCATAGCTCCCTGAAACTCCCCCAAAATGCTTCCGATCTGAATATAAAAAATATCACAGAACAGCTTTAAAAGCGTTAAAATAAAGCCAAATCCCCAATCGTATGGATGAGCAACATAAGGGGTTATAATTAGACAAGCTTAGATATTGTCAATTGTGCGACATAATTGCTCTTCTGACTTATAATATTATTACTCAAATCGCTTATAAAATATGCAACTGTAGTGATCTTCGGATCCGATCCGCTTGCACGTTAAATAAAGACAGAACAAGGCTTAACCTTTCTACGGACTTTATTCAATCACTTGGGACACACTTGTCCCTGACTCACACAACTCGAGCTGGGGTTCTCCCTTATTCTCGACTCATGCAAAACTGGTGTGAGTAGACATTCAATATAGATAATAAAGGTAAGATGCACTCAGGCACTACGTTACTGAAGACTCTCGGACTGACGTCCGTGGATATAAATATCTCATAGAAATACACTGGTAGAAAGGTTATGAACACAGGGTAAGCTTAAAAGAGCATAACAACCAATATAATGGTAAAAGTCCCCACACATATACTGATGAGTGGACATGTTCACTGGTACTGCCCACTGGGGTAGTTCAGGTGTACTAACCCACAGCGGACAGCACCACCACACAATAGAATAGAATATTGGTATTATAACCAGACCCACTACAATACTCCCCCTCTTCGAAAAAGAGTTTTAACACATTACAAACTCGGTAAAAAGCAGTAAAAATCACATTTCTAGTGACAAACATGTCAAGCACACATGCAAAAAGAGATTACGGACTTAAAAATCCAAATAAAAAGTTCAATACACACATCTGAAGAAAGTAGTAATAGTAAACACCAAATACATTCAGGAGCATATAGTGTCCTCACTAACTTACAGAATCCAGTGTAGAAAATTTTTATAAAATTGACTGAAGTTCCTCCTTCTGAGTGAACCGACAGTAAAAAAGAGTAATCTCACATTAAAAGTCTTAGTTGATGTGTCATCAATCCGAAAAGGGAGTCCGCGGGGTGGTAGAACAAGTCCGGATCCAAAAGAAACGAACCGTGGGCAAGCCAACAAGGCAAGGCAAGGCAAGGAAACGCTCCACGTCACATCCGACGGAGGCTTGAACTGGAAAATGCTCGACGCCACATCCGGCGGAGGCTAGGTAGGTCCGGGCATCACTGGGAGTCCATGGGAGTGTTCTCAGTGTCCGGGACACCTTCATCAGTTTCCTGCTGATCCGTGGATCTGTCCTGTTGGTCCGCAGGCTTCCGCCCGTCTTCAGGACCAACAGCCATTGCGATTTCTCCCCCGGATAGAGGAGAAAGGGCATTTCCGGGTGAGCCAAACATTCTCACTAGACCAAAAGGGTCTTGGCCTCCTTGACTCGCTTGAGCTGTTCGCTGCACTGGCGGGGGAGCAGTCCGCGGGGCCAACACAGGCTGGAACTTGGCCATCAGACTTGACAGCAGGTTAAACTGAGCCAAGTCCATGCTCACATTGACAGAGTCTCCGGACTCTGACACCACAGTACCTGTACTCGGGCCAGCAACAGCAGTTGACTGAGGGGCACGGGCAGTAGACACTGTAGCGGACTGGGTGGACGCTTCCACCTCGGACACCTCCTGACTTTCAGGAGAGGAGCTGCGGCCGAATTCTGCGAGTTTTCTTCAGTCAGATTGAGGATCTCGCTATCCTTTTTGGCCACAGCCAAGCGCAGGGTTTGGATGATCTTCGCCTGCGTCCGGATTGTCTCCTTCTGCGCGGCGTTCTCTCCAATCTGGCCCTGCACGGCTTCAAGCTTCTGCAATGGGACAGTCAGTGTCGCCATTGAGGTAGAAACTTGTTGCTGAGCAGCGTCAGCAGCAGCCCGGAGGGTCAACAAACAGCGTTGAACCTCGGTTTCCGCTGCCCGGACCAGCTGCTCCGTTTCTACCTTCTCAGGCAGCTGGGCAGACAAGGTGTTTGTCTCCACCTGCGCCTTGCGGCCCTTCTGCTTCTTGGCTGCAGGAAGGGATGGTGAAAGCATTCCACCTCCGGAGCTAGTCCGGCCGCGTTTCTGGGCACCCTCAGTGCCTCCAGTGGTCTCCTTGCTGGAGGAGGCATTCTTTGCCACGGATTTGCCTCCAGACTTCCCTTTTTGGCTGCTAGAGGAAGAGCTGGCTGACCCGGACTGACCAGCAGCAGAGGAGGAAGCACTGGACTTGGATGGTTTCGCAACCGACCTCATCCTGCGTGTAACCCTCAAGTGCTTGGCCGACATGTAGGTCATGCGGAGGAAGGCAGAGTTGTTCCGGATGACAGGCATCACAGCTCTGGTTTTCTCCAAGGCAATCTCCCTATTCAGGTGGTGCTGCTTGACTTCGCCGTTCATGAAGTGTTGCACCAACTCCACACGGCGGTCTAAAACCTGGGCACACTGGTCGTGGGAGCACACCCACACCTGCGAATAGGGGGCATGTACCTCACAGAGATGCCTAAAGAAGCGCTCTCTGGTTTGGTACCTCTTGATGCCACCTTCGTTTACAGGAAGGTACCTGCAAACCATGAAAGGGCACCTAAACCCGGGCTGCCACAGTTTGTGAACTCCTGTGAGTTTCCCAAACGTACCCGCGTCAAGGCTGTCCTCTCGGACCACTTCTGGCCAAATAACCTGTTCGTACCGGGTCATTTGGTCGTCGTCAAATTCCTTCGACTCATCGTCCGATTCCGGAGCTTGAGGAGGAACGGATCCGGGCTGATCCATGCTCGGATTCAGGGGAACCAGAGCTGCTGAGTCCAATTCGGCCTTGAACTTGGTCAAAGAACCAAATTTGGCCAGTTGCACCCGCCTAGCCTCGGACCGGTACACATGTACCTTCTTCAGCTTCCGGATTTTGGGAAGCTTAGGAAGGGACGTCTTCGTACTGCTAGTGCTAGCAGTGTTCTGGGGCAGTTTTTGTAGAGCTTTCGCCAACTCAGCTCCCTTGGGCCGAGAGGCGGCTGCAGGCTTAGCCTTGGGGTTTGAGGAAGCGCTCCGATCACGATCTGAACTCTTCTTGCCTGGAGAGTCAGACTGGGAACGGGTCCGGATGGCGTCCGCGTCCTTGCCCCTCAAGACCTTCCCCGGGTCGGCCTGCTTGCGTGGTGATCTTCTAGGTGTCACCTCCACCTGTCTCCTTTCGGACTTGTCCTCTGCAGGACTTTGCTTGGGACCCTTTGTCCCTGTGGTTCCGGCTTTCCTGTCCGAAGACCTGGAAGTCCGGGCTTTGTCCGCAGACTGGTCCGGGGACTTGTCTGCTGACTGGTGGGTGGTCCGTCCGGACCTGTCCGGCTTGTCCGAGGATTTGGAGGGAGCAACGCTTACCTCAACCTCCATTTCCTCCTCCAAGTCCACCTCGAACGCGGCAGGGGTAGGGACCTTCTGTTCCCAGAACGTGGTGTCCTCTGACTCCTCCTTCTCTGCTGCTGTCATGATCGAATCCAGCACCTTGGCCGCCTGGTCGTCGGTCAGCAACTCGCCGTCAGACGCCGACAGGTCCAAGTCATTTTCTCGGTCAGACATGTTGGACTGAATCTCAACCTAGTTCTGATAGATAGAAAAATAACGACATGTAGCAACAACAAAAATAAGGGCACAGTTCAGGGACAATATTTTTAGACCTAGACAGAACTGGTTTCTAACCAGGGACGTGGCACGGGCGTGGCTTGGTCTAAAAATCTACCACCGGTTTACATATACAACAAGCCAAGTTCTAAACAACAATTAATTTGTCAACCAACATGCATTCAGAGTGTAACCTGCTAATATCACCGGGACTTGACAAGAAATGGTCTGTTTAGCATAGAGACACCCCTTGTTCATTCATTCGCTATACAAAACATACCAAAATGGCCACAACGTGTTCGGCGCCAGTCCGCCGAGTCATTTCTGACTACTATTTCTCAGCGAATACAGTACACATTGGTCCAGAAACTCTTGTCGCCTTCTTGCAACTACATATCAACACATACAGATGTAAAACAATAAGTTCATCTTTTTGGAAAACTTACAGTTTACTTTTCCTTTGTGAAGAGCGTGTCGCACACTCAGAATCCGGAAGTCAACTGAAAGGAGTGAAACACACCGGCGAGACCCGTGGTCACGCATAGTGCTTCAGTCCGCCACCGCTGTTGGCAGCGCCAATCACTTCCCGCGCTCCTTCTGAGCCATAGCGCGGACGTGTTTGACCAGTCCGGCTAACCTGTTCTCCCCTGTTGAGACTACACAGGGTGTTTACCTCAAATTTCTCTGGTTCTCAGGACAGATTCAAGCAACCACCTATTCACTATAAATAGATTCCGGCCTTACAGCAAGTTCCAAGCCACAATTGCTCGCAGGGCAAGCCTGGGCCTAGCTTTTCTCTATCGTTCAAACCAAATACTTTCCAAGACACATGTTCGTTTTCCAGTCATAAATAGAACGGAGTCTACATTGCCGAATGGTGACAAGCAATTATTATTCGGTACAAATAAACTGCAAGTCTGACTTCTCGTTGTGTACTTTTTTGAAGTGGGAGAGAACCAGTTCAGAAATTCTCCCCCCCGGATACCAATTTTCTTACTGATTAAACCGAACTGGGGCTTTACGCAAGCGTTGAGCCCTTACCAGCGCTGGGGAGGTGTCCCTCACTCTAGGCAACAAATTTCTCTGTGCCCTTTTCTGGGGTAGAGAGGTTGGCAAGGAAACCACTGGAGCTGGTTCTTTCCTCGGACGTCCAACCTTTCTTTTCACAGGCACTAAAGGAACAGCAGGCAAGTCTGTAAGTTGTTTCTTCGGTCTACCGCGTTTCTTCTTGGTTTTTACACAAATACTAGGCGGAACTGGAGGAACAACTACTGCTGTTCCTGACCCCGTCCCCCCTTTCTTTGGTCTACCAGGCCTTCGTTTCATTTCCCCTAGAGTCTGTTTCTTAGTAGGCAACACTTGGTTTCCTACTTTAACAGGACCCTTATTCTTTCTTCCTTTAGTCAGTGGAGGAAGATCTGTGGCCGAAACGGACTTCCTCTTTTTCGGCCTACCTCTAGGCTTGACGCCTATAGTAACCTTCTCCTTCACGGACTTAGCCGGACATTCAACTCCTGCTACAACTTTCCCAGCTTCCAGCCTGAGAATATATCTACCTGCCTTTTCCAGTTTCTGAAATTCTGGAGCCCTATGAAGGTTTCTAGCCTGGATAGGACCATCTTCATCAAAAGCAGGCTTGAGATAATCAATGTGGTATCTCAACAAGCCTTCTGCTGTTTCAAGTTCACAGGTGGTACCGCCTATGAACCTGCGGATCTTAAATGGGCCATCCCATTTCTGTCCCAATTTCTTGTTTGCTTTAGGAGGGCAATATCGATAGACAACATCCCCCACAGCAAACTTTGGAGGCCTAGTACGTTTGTTATAATCTCGCCTCTGATTTACAGCAGAGACTCCAAGATTTTCCCGCACATACTGGTGTCCTCTCCGCATCCATTGCTTCAGGTTCTCCACATAAGAAACCTTACAAGGAAAGTCCAACCCGTCAGATCCCACTCCATGGACTATATCCATAGGAGCTACAAGTTCTGTACCAAAAACTACAGAATTTGGAGTACATAAAGTGCTGGCATGCACAGTAGCTCGATACGCGTGAGCTATACACGGAGCAAGCATATCCCAGTCATCTTTATGATAGTCTGTCAGACAAGAGAGCTGCTCAACAAGTACTCTGTTAAGCCGCTCGCTCTGTCCGTTGGACTGAGGCCTATAGGGAAGAGTTATCAGTTTCTCAATCCCTAACATGTCCAAAAGACATCTCAATAGCTGTGATCGGAATTCAGGGGCCCCATCGGTCTGTAAAGCCACCGGACTTCTGCACAGCTTTCTGCAGTATGGTCTCGCATGGGATAGGCTTCGGCCCACTTAGAAAAATGGTCCGTAACCACCATGATATAATTGTTCTTCCTAGGTGTCTCCCTAAAGGGACCTAGAATATCCAATGATATCCGGTTCCACCTGTCACCATGCTTCTCTTTCTTTAGGAGAGAAATTCCTCCTCCCCCACGGGTCTTTCTGGTACAACATTCAGGGCAAGCCTTAATCCATCTCTTCAGGTCATATCTTTGGCCCGGCCAATAATATCTCATCTTGGCCGACCAAGTGTTCTTAAAAACACCAAAATGTCCTGAAGTCTTAGGCCCATGCATGCCCATGAAAATTTCTTTCCTCATGGAAGCTGGGATCACCTTCCTCCAATACTTCCTACCGGTGGCTAGCCGGACCCATCCGAGGCATAGCACACCGTCCCTCATTTCCATTTCACCTAGGTGTTGAACATAAGTCAGAAATTCATCGGACTCACCAGCAAGATCTTCCCTAGAAGGAATTTCCACTGAGCCGTCCAACATACCAATCAACCTCTTGATCATGGGATCAGACTGTTGAGCTTCTTGTAGCTTGTTACTCCCGGAGTCCGTGGGGACATCCGAGTCTGAAGGGACAATAGTGGTAACAGCAACTAACACAGCGTCATGTAGTCCGCAATCATGACAATCCAATCTCCCACACTTACGTGTTGGCAAGCGAGAAAGCGCATCGGCATTTTCATGCCTGCGCCCAGCCCGGTGCAGAATCATGCCCTGATCCAGTCCGTATTCCTGCATGGTAGTTAACCACCTAGCAAGCATATCAGTTGGATCTTTGAAGTTTAGCAACCAACGGAGAGAGGCGTGGTCCGTCCTAACATAGAAGTTTCTATTACCCAGAAGGTAATGTCTGAACTTCTTCAGATAAGTCAAAACAGCAAGCAACTCGCGCTTAGTAGCACAATAGTTTTTCTGAGATTTAGACAAACTATTGCTAGCATAGCCCAAGACTACTTCCCGTCCGTCCTGAATCTGTGAGAGGATACCAGCCATTCCAAAACCACTCGCATCCGTATCTAGGATGAAATCTCCCACCTTTCGGGGGTATCCCAGTACTGGCGATGTGGTCAGCAATTCCTTGACCTTGCTAAACGCAGCCTGACACTGAGGAGTCCACACTATAGGTCTGGTATAGCGTTTATCCTTGCATGCCGCTGTCACAATGTCTTGCAAAGGGGAGACAATTTCACCAAAGTTGGGTTGAAACTCCCCATAATAGGAAGCAAACCCTATAAACTGTCTAATCTCCTTAGCATTTGCAGGGACTGGCCAATCTCGGACTTTCTCAATCTGTTTCGGATTAGCTTGAATTCCCTTACCAGAAACAATCCGGCCCAGGTATTCAACTTGCCGACGGAAGAATTCGCACTTCTTCGGCTTCAATCTTAATCCGTAGTCCTTGATTCGTTCTAGAACAAGCCTGAGGTTTTGGAGACACTCATCCAGCGTCTTTCCAAAAACAACAATGTCGTCTAGATAAACTAAACATGACTTCCATTTGAGTCCGTCCAACATATTGTCCATCATACGTTGGAAGGTAGCCGGGGCATTACACAGTCCGAAAGCCATAACTTTGAACTGAAATAAGCCCACACTAGAGAGAAAAGCAGTTTTTTCTTTACTCTCCTCATCCATAGCCACCTGCCAATATCCACTTTCAAGGTCTAGTGTGCAAAACCATTGATTTCCACCAAGAGCTTCCACACACTCGTCAATCCTAGGCAGAGGAAAACTATCTTTTATCGTGACAGAGTTCAACTGGCGATAATCTACACAGAACCTCTGTGTCCCATCCTTCTTGGCCACCATAACAATAGGAGCTCCCCAAGGGCTATTGCTATGCTCAATCCGGCCTTCTCTATACATCTTCCAGATCTCTGCTTCCGCCTTATCACGTTTAGCAACTGGAATCCGCCTGTATGCTTGTTTGATCGGACAAGCATCACCTGTATTGATAACATGGCGGACCTTATGAGTACATCCCAAAGCCTTATCTCCTGGGAGAGAAAAGCAGCCTCGGAACTCCTCTAAGAGATTCAGAGCATTTCGAGTATCTTGGACCCCGGACAAATCCGATTCTTTGATCATCTTAGCCAACGGACACTCTGGAGCGGGCGGAATGGGAAGAGTAGGAGCGATCAGATCATCATCCGCTATAGGAGACTCCAGCAACTGTATAGAGTTGATGATTGCTTCCCTGATCACTTCCTCATTCTCCCCAACATCTGATAAAGAGTCTTGAGCTAATAAATCAACTCTAAACACTTTACCAACCACCCTATGTCGTTTTATTTTCAAGGTGCGACCGGTCGGATTGGAGAAAGCTACCACGGCCGGAGAACCGTTGCCTGCTACATAAGTATTCAGGCTGCCCAAGGCTAAATCTTTCAACAATCTTTGGTCTGGCTCGAACATCAATCCACCCAATGTGACTGAGCCACTGCCAAGGTCAAGTCTGGCCATAGTAACTGATCTAGGTTTGAGGACAACTGCCTTAAGAAGTTTCACCTCTCTCCCAACAATTACGTCTTCCACTTCCATTGCCTTCACAGAGGGACTTTCAATACCGCTAACAGGTTTCTTCCATAGCGTACACGGTACAGAATACCCGAAATTTTCTGACCCATCCAGATTACATTGGTGCACAAAATAGAAATCCGCACCAAGTATCCCGCGTTCAGGACCACGTAGACCACTGACTACAAGACAAGTAATCATGTAAGTCCGGTCGCCTAATTTAAAGGGACAAAGCACGCTCCCATATGTGACTATCGGTGTCCCATTACCCATCACACACATCATCCGTACCGAAGTCATTGGTGGTGGATTTGGAAGGGAATCGTAGAACTTCTTAGTGATCAAGCTAGTAGTAGCACCCGGATCAACTAAAAAAGGTCCACTTCCCCCACCTACTGTCACAGGGGCATACCATCTCTCCCGTACTAGCAATTTAGCAGGGATCTCCAAAGTTCCCTGATTGTGTACAGAAACTTTCTGAACTTGAGCAGGTTCAGTTGATCCACTTTTGACCAACACTAACTGATCTCGTTCAGCTTGGAATCCGGACTGTCCCCACCTCACTTCAGAGGCAGAGTCCGAATCACCACAAGGTAACAAGCCTTGAGGTAGGAGCTTTCCTTCCGGCAGCGATCTAGAATCTCCAGTCTTCGGACGGGGATCACCTTGGTGTGTAATCTCCGGCGTACTAGCTGGTGCCTGGGCATGTCCTCCAGTTCCTATACTACTCTCAGCTTCACTTCGGACTGTGGCACTGTGAAGCGTCTTTTCCCCGACCCCCATCACGCTCCTTATGAGGGTCTGTCCGCGTTTCCTGAGTCCTTAGCTGATGCACCGGACTTGGGAGCTAGCCCAAGGATGATCTGTTTCGTTGGACACACTGAAGCGATGTGTCCGTCCTCACCACAAAACCAGCATCCATTGTTCGGCTTCCATTGTCTGAACCTTCTCTGCCCACCTCCTGTAGAGGGAGCAGCTGGTCCAGGCTTAGGAGCGGACTTTCTGTTCATCTGCCATGCCTGCATTGCCTGAATAATACAATCAGAAATATCGTCCGAAGCTGATACTTCAGGCTGTACTTCCGACGGTTTATCAAGCAACTCCATCATCTGGGCAATGGCTTTCTGAGCTTTTTTACTTGCCACACCACCAGGAGGTGCGGATATGGCAAGGTTCGAGGAGTTCTTTGGTTCTACTGTTGTTGTCTGGACCGTGGCCAAATCCATAGAGCAGCTTTCGAACACTACAGCCCAATGTGCAGCTTGGTTCAAGTCATATGGTTGCTTGAACCTCACAAATTCCGCCATCTTAAGGTCAGTCAAACCTTTCAAGAATGTCCGGATACACAAAGTCCGCATAGTGCTGTCCAAATGGATACCAAAAGCATAGCGTGCAGCCTTTGCTACATCATTGGCAAAATGCCTAGCATTTTGACCAGGGGTTTGTCTGGAAGCATAGAACTCAGCTTCTCTTTTTTCCTGACAATAATCACCATAGTTGGTCTCCAAATGAGCTACCAAGTCCGGCAATTTTGTCCCCTGGGGTAATTCCCCCAAAGCCGCAATTTGACGTCTACAACTGCTCTTGAGTTGCCTCAAAAACCAATACTTTCATCTCTGCCAGATGATGCTGCCACGAATCCTTCGTAGAATCCCATAGTCTGATGGTACCTAATCGTGGCTCAACATGGTCCTCATCATTGTAGAACGTGTAGCTGAACGGAGCACGGGTTGGGTCCGGACCAACATATGTCAACCCCTGAACTAGGGACTTATTGGCATAAGCAACGCCCGGATCCAGTCGAGGTAAGTTGATTGAGGAGGACAGAACATCCTGAGACAAACTCACAGTGGTAGTACAAGCACCAGCAGTATCCACAACCGGATTAACAGTTGGTGTGGGTATCCCAGTGATGGTAGTAGCCCTACCACTATCCTTTCGGACATATGTCTCATTCACCACCTGTCCGCGTATGTAAGAATCATTTCCAGTAATGGCAGGCTTCTTAATACTAGACATGGTGGCTAGTTCTACCTTCTTCTCAACTTCCTGAACTTCCTTTGGAGAGGAAACAGCAACAGCAGAGGGCTCCCGGATCGTTACATGCCTAAGGCCACCAAAATGTCTTGGAGTCATAAGCTTGAACGAATCTCCCTCTTGATAAGCTACAGCTCCCTGTGTGTCCGCAAACGTGGACGTTACAGGTTGCCTAAGCTTAAGAGGAGTCCGAGCAATCCTTTCCGCAGCATTAGTCTCTTCCAATAACTCATTGTGGAGCCTAGAATAGTCATCCACTCTTGAGGCCTCCGTCCTCAACTTATCATTCTCAATCATGAGTCTTTTCGTGGTAGCTTGCGCATCTTTGGACATATCATGCAATGTCGCCTGCAAATCCGCGTTTTGCTGAGCAAGTTGCTCCATCGAATTCCGCTGATCAATGATTTGCTGGTGAGAGCTCTTCGCCTGCTCTCTAAGAGTTGCTAACTCTATTTCATCCTCGGATTCCGTATTACGGAGAGGTTGTCTATAATCCATCCAGAGGTCCGTACCAGCGAGACCCCCTTCCGGATTGTCTAAACCAAGACCCCCTGTCGGATTATCCAAACTTAGACCGCCAAGCGGCACCAAAGTTTGGTCCAAAGTCAAAGGAACCACATTTGCAGTTCCAAAAACAGGAGCAGGATTTGGTAAAGGTGTCAACTTTAACTTCGCTCTCGCACCAATGCCAACCATTTCACCAACTTTCGGAGGTGTCACGGCTTTGGTCCGTTGCAGATTGTCCGCAATCTGAGTTGCAACGTCCACCACGGGTCGATTGTCACCCATCGTTTTTGTTTCTTTCATTTTCCAATTACTAGAAACCACTTGGAACCTAGATAAATCTAGTTCTCTATCATACAGTATATCCCAAGGCAAGCTTTGGTCACGGCACCAATTGTAGTGATCTTCGGATCCGATCCGCTTGCACGTTAAATAAAGACAGAACAAGGCTTAACCTTTCTACGGACTTTATTCAATCACTTGGGACACACTTGTCCCTGACTCACACAACTCGAGCTGGGGTTCTCCCTTATTCTCGACTCATGCAAAACTGGTGTGAGTAGACATTCAATATAGATAATAAAGGTAAGATGCACTCAGGCACTACGTTACTGAAGACTCTCGGACTGACGTCCGTGGATATAAATATCTCATAGAAATACACTGGTAGAAAGGTTATGAACACAGGGTAAGCTTAAAAGAGCATAACAACCAATATAATGGTAAAAGTCCCCACACATATACTGATGAGTGGACATGTTCACTGGTACTGCCCACTGGGGTAGTTCAGGTGTACTAACCCACAGCGGACAGCACCACCACACAATAGAATAGAATATTGGTATTATAACCAGACCCACTACACAACCTTTATGATTTCTTTATTTAGTGATTCGTTTTAGCCCTAGCTAGAAAGTAATATAATCTATCCGAATGACACTTAGGATGTGAAGGCCTGCCCGTAGGCCTACATCCCCCATAATAGGGCCGCAATAACACCTTCCCTCCCTACTACAGTGGGCTACTGCCTGCTCACTATCATTCATAACAAGCCAAGCGACAATACATGTCTCTATTTATAGCTCACGGGAATGCACATACTACTTCTAACTTCTAAGGGTTCAACAAGTTTGTAGTGCCTGTATAACAATGTCATAAGGCTCTATACATGCCCATGAAAATAAAGGATTATTGATCAGACCTATAATAATTATAATCATTTTGGAACGTGAAGGAAACATATCCTTGTCATACTGTTACAGAAATATAATATTCCTGTTGTTGAAATGAAGCATTGATGCATAGAAGATCCTGAAAGCATTTTTATGAAAAGATTCCTGTCATTTCTATGACTTTAATCCTTCCCATTCTTCTTCTCTATCTCTATTTCCTGGGTACGATCATAAACTGCCTCCCTCTTACCTCTTCCGCCCTTGATATATTACTACAATGTGTTGATAAGGGCGTAAATCAACCAATCTCACTCATTCATTCTAAATGAAAAGAAATCATTTGAGGAAGATCTGTGCTTTTAAAAATGTTTTTTCCTTGCATCTGTCATACTCATAATTCCATGATTAAATTTCTAAATATGATTATATAACGTTACGCAACACGATGTAATCAATTATTAAATATGAATTCATTTTATATAACCAATTAATTCTAATGAATGCAGGACGTTCAAAAGTAGGTTGATCGGGAGTATCCAACTATGTCATAGTTCCCTTGTGTACTTATGTGGCCGAAATAAGCCAAGATATTAAATGGCAGAAATGGAGATATCTGAACCATATGTGTAGGGATCGAAGTACATGCCACAGCCTTCCCAAACTTGCTGATAATCTCTGCTATACGTACCCCTTGTATAGAGATTCAACTAATTTTATTTTTTCTAAAAAAAACCCCAACTTATTCTTATTAATGATTATCCGCGATGTATGGTAGGCCTATTAATAATGTCTATGATTCCAAATTGTCAGGAGAAACGCACAGTAAACAACAGAATAATGAATACAAGTAGGCCTATTAATCATACCTTGAGGTTACACTACAGTGTTAAAATTAAAGGGTTTGCCTAGCTTTGCCTCACAAGTTTGATTTTTTTCTTGCATGAATATTATTGGCTTTATATGTGCGTCATAGTTATCCCAATTATGAGGTGATTTCTTATGTATTTTTACATAGTTTACTACCCTGACGTAGGCACAATGTGATTTTAGCCACTTGGGCCGTAGTGGTGGGCTGTAGGCCTACTAGACTGGCGCAAGTCTTTGAATTTTCTTTAATTTTTTTTTGTTTAAAAAACGAAAAATGTCATGTTATGGTCACTACCATATTATGGTCACTCCCTCCTTGACAGGAATTCGACAGTCCATGAATGGGGAGTACTATACCTGCACTAGGGCTCTACAAACAACTAGGCCTACAGTCTTAAGGACGAGGGCTAGTCTATAGGCCTACTAGAGTCTAGGGGCGGGCGCCACCCGCAGTGCCACCTAGCGTAACAGCTACCATACTAGTATCTATTGTTTTAGCATTGTTTCGTCGGCTATCGCTCACGCCAGCTTACAGCTCTACATGTCAGGATTTCACACCAAAACTCACCAGGTAAGCACGATTATTGTACCATAACATGACAGGGGTTATCAGGCTCATTTATATGCATCACTCATTAACAACAACTCTAATTTGCCGTTAATTAGTTACGGTATGCTGCTTGTAAATGCAATTCCAATATGGCAGCCAAACAAAGGCCGTAGGCTACACGGACTATGTCCATGGCTCAGTCATGTCTGCCTCTACCGGGAGGCACTGCTGTAGGTCCTGTGAAACGTTTTAGCGCATAGGGGCGGGTGTGAGTGCTAGCTTGGAGTAATAGAAAAGCTGTCGGCCATGAAAATCAATTCATGCTATAAATTCAGACCTACCAATTCAGACCTGCATTGATATTTAATGCTACTATATCTTGTATAAGTAATAACTTATACAAATCCTTTGCTATGTAACGAAAAGCATCATAAGTTAAGATTCACCCAGGATCCCCCAGGATACAAACGAAAAAACAATGGGCACATTGAGATGCACCTATGAGATCAATTAAAAACGTTACAACAACATTTACTAGTATAGATTCAAGTAATACATAAGTTTAATTAATAAACACATGCTCAATGATAAATTAAATACATTAAATCTAAAGAAGGCATTAACACAATGTGAATTATCTCTTCAATATTTATAATAAAGGAATACAAAATAATAGGATTTGTAATGGAGGAATAAAAATGGGATTTTCACTTTCAGTAGCTGCATGTTCTGTGCGGGACATTGAAAGCCTTGAATAACAAAATAAATTAATTCAAGGCTAAGCTAAGATGGCCTGGAACTTACTTCCAACTGAGAAACAGAACCTAGAATCCAGGAAACCATTAATAAATAAATATTTGAACCTCTCTCCGAACAAAGAAAAATAGCTTGTAAATTGTATGAGCAATTTAGGAAAGGTTATGAAATTATATCATATCTGATATTAAATGAGTTTATATATTCTGTTACTTGATGAGAAGTACAACTCGTCAACATAAAGGTGAAAATATTAATGGATTCCTGTACTGAAGTCTATAAAAAAAAGCTGCATTCTTCTGTCGCTTTTGATTTATCATTATATTAATGTGTTAGTCCCTCTCTGTAGAAAGTTTGCCTCTATCAGGATGATCTGATGATCTGCTAATACGCATTCTACAATAAATACAATTATCAATTATGTTTCAAACATTTTCGAAAGCTTTTCTAACAAACCTCTCCCTCTCCCGTCCCTCCTCCTTAATACCCTGCCCCCCCCCCCTTGAGGTTATTCACTATTGGTGATACAATGTAATTGTATACTTACAAATATCCTATACAGTTTCAAGTTATTTACAAAAAACCAGTCAAATTATACATACAATCAAACAAATGATCTTTGTTTAGTCGTTGCTCTATTTCTTGTCTCCTATATGTTACATTTATGGAACTCGATCCTCTATTATGCTTTAAGTTAAAGACTCTATCTTGTTTTTATTCTACAATTGATAATCTACATGCAGGTTCAGTGTACGTTCACACATATGTATTTGAATATTGAAGATTGTATTTTTCCGTCTCAACTTTTCACTGAAGAATGTACTTACAAGTGCTGAATGTCTGAAGGTATTGATATTACCAGTATTAAGATGTCTTACTACGCAATTATTGTCATTTCAGCAAATGTGCCACCTGCAGAGGAGGAATTGGTTGATGAGGATGTCTCCAACCCTGATAATACTCCTAATGCTAGAGCCGGGAGTTAGTTGAAGAGCTGTACAGGCATTGGTAAGGAAATATATTGTATTTAGTACTACCGTACTGAATATTACTACAAATATATTACTGATTTGTTTCATTGTGTGTCTGAATTTTAAAGAATAACTAGTTTTAATATTGTCTGGTCTCCAGTCCTCGCCAGCATGAATTATTTAAGTAAGGGATTAAATTGTTTTGCAGTGGCGTGGACATGTACAGCTCCCAGTCCCCGTTCTGGCCCAAGTCAATAAGCTACCACCACTAAAAGAGACAATTCACCCAGACTATACAGAATGAAGGTTGGTGTTCAAAGTATAACAATACTCATATATAAATATAGACAGTAGAATGTTGATTTTTGAGTTTGACTATGTCATTTTGTCATGTATTTGATTCCCTTACCTGAGGGGATTTCCAGGGATTTTAATTTCGCTCACACACCCCACTCCTCGCTCATACACCCTACCCCTCGCTCACACACCCCTCACTCACACACCCACCCACCCCTCACTCACCCACCACACCCCTCACTCAAACACCATATCCCTCACTCCCACACCCCACCCCAAACAAGGTAAAGCAGATGTAATTATAAGACATGTTAGCTCAATAATTCAGTAATGTGATAGTAATTAAAGGAACATAACATTATTTAGGCCAACTAGTGTTGGATATTTAAACTATAATAAGTTTTGAACCTGTTTGCAGGTTCAAATGCATAGGTCTAGCTGGAGACCAAGATAACCATAGTTTCATCGCCAGGGGCCCATGAAGAGAAATTGACAGGTATGTTTATTGGTGACGATTACATCCCCCTGTACATCCCCCTGTATCACCCCTGTACCTCTTCCTGTATCTCCCTGTACCTCCTCCTGTATCACCCCTGTACCTCCTCCTGTATCCCCCTGTACATCCTCCTGTATCACCCCTGTACCTCCTGTATCCCCCTCTATCTCCCTGTACCTCCTCCTGTATCACCCCTGTACCTCCTGTATCCCCCTGTACCTCCTCCTGTATGTCCCTCTATACCTCCTCCTGTACATCCCCCTGAACCCCCTCCTGTATCCCCCCAGAAATTGACAGGTATGTTTATTGGTGACGATTACATCCCCCTGTACATCCCCCTGTATCACCCCTGTACCTCTTCCTGTACGTCCCCCTGTATCTCCTGTAAGTCCCCTGTACCTCCTGTATCCTCTTGTACCTCCTCCTGTATCATCCCAGTACCTCCTGTATCCCCCTGTACCTCCTCCTGTATCCCCCCTGTACCTCCTCCTGTACATCCCCCTGTATTTCCTCCTGTACGTCCCCCTGTACCTCCTCCTGTATGTTCCCTGTACGTCCTCCTGTATTCCCCCTTGTACCACCTCCTGTATCCCCCTGTACCTCCTCCTGTGCGTCCCCCTGTACCTCCTCCTGTATCACCCCTGTACCTCCTCCTGTATTCCCCCTGTACGTCCCCCTGTACCCCTTCCTGTATGTCCCCCTGTACCTCCTCCTATATGTCCCCCTGTACCTCCTCCTGTACGTCCCCCTGTACCTCCGCCTGTATGTAATGTAATGTATGATGTTAGATGTAATGTAACATATAATGTAATATGAGTGGCAAGATTAATGATTGTGAAAGGTAGAGGTAGCGATTCCAATTCTGGCGGATGTAACTGTAAATTGAACATGATCAGAATAAAAATACAACATATTTGGCAAGTGGCAAATTTACTTGCCCAACATCCTTTTTTACTTGCCCAAATATATTTGCAGAATTATAAACGAAATCACACTGATCTGTATGTATCTGTTTCATTGTAAGTAGACATCACAACAGGGGTTTGAAATCGGAGCCGTAGACTAAAGATTTCCACTTGCCCACTCGGGCAAGTAACATTAAACTTTACTAGCCCAGAGCCATTTTTTGCTTGCCCCAGGCAAGTAAACATTGAGCCCTGAAAGGTGTAACTATACCTGGGTGAATCAAGTATTTTACTGTGTATTCGTCAGAAACTTGTATTCGTAGGACTAAGTCACTGATTAATACAGTTTGGTGATGCAAGTGTCACACTCAAAATCTGATTTTACATAAATTTTGCGTGAATTAATTAACTATATTTCATTTCAGGATGTGAATTGAAGTCAATCAAAAGAAAGGATACAAGTCTAAGCCGAAGAAAGGGACCCCTGATACTCGCAACAAAGTGGCACGATTCTTCCAGAGGAGTGATATCAATACAGAAGAATTACCTTAAAGTAAAAATTCCCCCAAACTTTATAAATGCAGGCCATGTTTTGTTCTCTATAATGTGTTTTCATCAGTATCCAGGTGTTGCTATATTGGATTTTGCCTTAGTTACTACATTTTGAACCAAAAGTCCATCTAAAAGTCAGAAAAGTCTATCGTCAGGTCAGAAAAGTCTATCGTTAGGACAGAAAAGTCTATCGTCAGGTCAGAAAAGTCTATAGTAAAGTCTCTTGTCAGGTCAGAAAAGTCTATCGTAAGGTCAGAAAAGTATATCATTAGGTTAAAAGTCTATGGTAAGGTCAGAAAGGTATATCGTAAGGTCAGAACAGTATATCGTAAGGTCAGAAAAGTATATCGTCAGGTCAGAAAAGTATATCGTCAGATCAGAAAAGTCTGTTGTCAGGTCAGAAAAGTCTATCGTCAGGTCAGAAATGTCTATGGTCAGGTCAGAAAAGTATATCGTCAGGTCAGAAAAGTATATCGTCAGGTCAGAAAAGTCTATCGTCAGGTCAGAAAAGTCTATCGTCTGGTCAGAAAAGTCTATCGTAAGGTCAGAAAAGTCTATCGTAAGGTCAGAAAAGTCTATCGTAAGGTCAGAAAAGTCTATCGACAGGTCAGAAAAGTCTATTGTCAGGTCAGAATCGTCAGTTCAGAAAAGTCTATCCAGTGAGCAAGTGGAAATCTCTAGTCTACGGCCCCGATTTCAAACCCCTGTTGTGATGTCTATCATCAGGTCAGGAAAGTCTATCGTTGTCTATTGGTTAAAATATGAAAATCTTGATGTCTCAGTTCATAAATTATGGTAGTTTCATATTGATTTTGATTCATTTTGAGGCTTCAGTCAACTACAATTTTAAGCCTGATAATAATCTGCAATGAGAAGCTAGTCCTCCCCAATGCCTGGCTGTGCCAAGCACACACAATTGTAAATCAAGTAATAAATGTGTATGTGATGAATGTAAATAAAATGTTGCTTTATATGACTTCCAGTGGTTGTTACCATTTCCTTTCTAGTTAGTCATGTTGAAATTGTTTTAGGTTTTCATCAGGGGTATACTACTAGCCTGTGACACCCCAGGAATTGCAGCTTCCCGGTGTGTCACAGGGGATAATAGTACTATAAAACCTGAGAATTCCTATTTTTCATAACCCCTATAATTTGAATGAATGAAAAACCGTCATCCTAACAAAAAACGGTCAAGTTAAAGGGTCACTGAAAAAAAACCGGTCAAATCTTGGTTACCACCGGAAAAAAAAAGGGTCAAATATTGGTAAAAAAAAAACCTGCAAAAAACAGTCAGCATTGAGATGACTGGGATTTATCGGTCACTGACCGTTTTTCGGTCACCAAATTTCTGACCGTTTTTTTTCTCGGTCACCAAAAGTGATGACCGTTTTTTTTTTTCGGCCACCAAAATCTGACCATTTTTTTTCGGTCACTGAAAATCTGACCGTTTTTTTCTTGGTCAGTGCCTGGCAATTGGATGCCAGCGAATTCCTGAGAAAAATCGGTCACTCACCGAGGTTGGGTCTTTCAGTGTACAGCCATACAGAGGACTACAGGGAAGACCCTAGTCCTATGAGGACCCTACAAGAGGCTTGCCTTCAATCCACAACGCTATTTAACATCTAGCTATCAATATCCCCCTCATCCCGAATCATCACCAATATCATAAAGCCTATAAGATCGCCACGTAACAATATCGCCTCCGGATCTCTTCCGGGCTTAAACACTACCGATATTCATTATATGTGTCATATAGGTTACTTCTGCGAGAATATATTATGAATATATTATGAATATAATAAGGATAGTGGGGGAAAGAACAGGATTTGCCAAGTATTTTCTCTATATTCATATGTATTCGGGGGAACATTAAAACATCCAGGCCACCCTAGGCCTTTTATACGGAGATTAGTTCTTTCCCACACTATCCTTATCATATGTATTCATAATATATTCTCACAGAAATAACCTATAATTATGTGATCCGTTTTAGGAAAATGAGTCATAAGTCGCAAAATATGGATTTTGAGATATCACCATATTTTGAAAGAGGAGATCAAGGCGATTCCAATGATAGTAAACACTAGGTCACCTAATAAGTCTTTTTGTATTTTATGTTTGATATTTTTTTTTGTTGAAAAAAACAACTTTGCAATGTTTCTGGATGGGTAATTATCAGTAAAGTAACTAAATAAACTCCATATGAAGGCCTTCGAAACGCAAGTATATGTTTAATACAATGTCCTGAAATTCGGTACATACATTTACATGACTATACATGCTAAACCCTCTAAAACTCAGCACATTTGAATTAAGACATTTTGTGGATGAAACAATATGAAAAATATCAATTTTGCGACTTATGACTCATTTTGCTGAAACACATCCCATATGATCACGATCATATTATTATTCAATATATTTTTAGGTTGGAGAGATCCGGAGATGGATACACAGAACGTGTAGGGTCAGATTTTCAGAAAATGTGCAATTAGCCTCCTGTAAAGAACTGCATTCTTTTAGGTTGGTCCCCCGACCCACACTAAGCTGCCCTCCCCCCCCCCCCTCCCCCCACACCCTCCCCCCACACCCTCCCCCCACACCCTCCCCCCCTCCCCCCCCCCTCCCCCACACCCTCCCCCGACACCCTCCCCCGACCCACTCTAAGCCGCCCTCCCCCCACACCCTCCCCCGACCCACGCTAAGCCGCCCTCCCCCCACACCCTCCCCCGACCCACGCTAAGCCGCCCTCCCCCCACACCCTCCCCCGACCCACTCTAAGCCGCCCTCCCCCCACACCCTCCCCCGACCCACGCTAAGCCGCCCTCCCCCCACACCCTCCCCCCACACCCTCCCCCCACACCCTCCCCCCACACCCTCCCCCCACACCCTCCCCCCACACCCTCCCCCCACACCCTCCCCCTCACACCCTCCCCCCTCACCCTCCCCCCTCACACCCTCCCCCGACCAGGGACTCGGACGCCACCCATGGGTTGGGGGGAGGGGGGAATTGTAGACGCGGTTGTGTGTATACTTGTTGTCTTAGCAACCTACCTGATCCTGACCATTGTTCCCGGCGCTAATCTAATCAGTGGGAGGGGGGAAGGGAATAGAGGGAGGGGGGAGAAACCTGTTGCATGGAATTGGGGTAAGGGAGAGGGAGGGGGCGGGGGGGTTGAGGTCAAGGATCATTCTGTCACATGGACTATGGCTGGTGTTAGCATGGAGGAGAGCGGGTCAGTCAACCCACTTGACAGAGGGATGCCTCTCAGCCAATTAGAGGGAGACAACGCCAGGAAATATTTCTAGGAATCCTTTGTTTGTAACGAATTTATTATTTGAGTAGAGTATAAAATAAAGGCAAAGCCAAGCTATAGACAGACCTTGCTGCCTGGCTGATTGACGACCAACTTCCGACTTCTACTTTACTTGATACAACACCGAACCTATGGGCAAATTCTCTTAGATTCTTACACTCCACCAATCCTCTCAAATAACCCACATTTAAGATAAAAATGAGCTTCAAAATACAGTTTAACATAACAGAACTGATATTTTAAATCAATGTGATACCAAATATACCCAGGTATACACAATATTCCTCATTTTTCAGCCTAATTTAGCAGAATTTACTTAATGTATAGAGCTGCTATTGGTGTATTATCTAATGTAGCAATAATATAAATACATGTATTTAAAACAGATTTTTTTTTTCATTATTTCATTTCAGGCCAATGAACAACATTAAACAATTGTTGTAAAAAACGCACTATCGCTCAGGGAAGTTTTCATGCCTATTTTTCAATCTCTTAATATAATGACTTCACTGTGTCTCCATTCTATTTCGATCAAAAATACAACTCTTATCATCAGCTACAGAACAATAAAGCAAATAAAGTAACATGTACTACTAAAACGTCAGTCATATTAAGACTACATTCTCACAACTTGAAAAGTCATGTCTGTACTGTACTTTTGAATGTTACTGTAGGGGGAGCCACCGTCTAAAGCACTTCTGCCTTCTAGGACTATTTTGTCAAACCAATATCAGTATAATGCTTGTTTTTATATTCGCATTTTTTTACAGCTAGACAACGTGTTGTCAAAACCAGTGCTCACGGGGTGGACCATGATATTCTGCCTGGGGCAGTCTCTATTGTGCATATGTGATCCGTTTTAGGAAAATTAGTCATAAGTCGCAAAATATGGATTTTGAGATATCACCTCATTTGAAAAGAGGATATCAAGTTGATTCCAAAGATAGTAAACACTAGGACGCCTAATGAGTTTTTCTATGTTTTAAGTTTGATATTTTTATTTTTGAAAAAAAAAGTTTGTATTTTTTCTTGATGGGTAATATACTAGGCAAAATCCACCTAAAATCCACCAGCACTTTTCTGGCTAATTTGGGTGTGTTGAACACGAAAATCATTGTTGGACAGCTGAAATCTGACTCCTTCCTTGTCAAAATCTAAAAACAAAAAAGGCTGCCATTCATTTTTTAGAAAAATCATAAAAACACACATATATAGTCGTGTGACACCTCAAAATGATGCAAATGGAGAGGACAATCCATTTTACACACTTACCTGGATGTCACAGCAATGTGGTTACCATGACAACCAAATATCCACACATGATATATATTTTTCACTCATTTCTGAGAAAAGTCATAAAAAACACATATATGGTCATGTGATACCTCAAAATTCTCATTGTTGTAAGGACATGTCATAGCATATTAGAGCATATCATAGCAAAACAATCTGAATAAAAAGTCCATACATTTCTGGCTATAACATCATAGTTCAACCAGTTGAAGAACTACCTTGTGTATGGTGCCTGTAAACCTAAGTAGTACATCAACTTGATTGCATTCAATATCATTGGCATATCAATATTGCTATGAAGGATATAGATTCATGAAGGCAATTCAGAGACAGAGACATCTTTAGAATACAATGTACACAATCAGAGGTACAGTGAAATGGTTACAAGCCAACCTTCATGAAGTGATGTATCAGGGGTCAGGAATCTAAGGATAAGCCATATGGGCAAAATTCTAAACCAGGGCTTAGTAATGAGCACATTGGTAAGTCATGGTTTTCAAGAAACACATTGGTTTGTTAGTCCAGCAGACGAGGGGCGGAACGTTAAAATTGAGTTCTAACGAGATTTTATTGCTGATTCTTGGAAATTAAGGTATGCCGAATCTGAATCTGGCCATATTTGACCTCGCAAAATTGAGGATTTTTTTTACCAGGGGTCAAAGGTCAAGGTCACCAAAAATACTGAAATATTGAAAAAATAGACATTGTTGGCTGGTAGTTTTTCAAAATAATGGCTAGAATGTTCTAATTTTGCAGGTTGGTCAGTCTTTCATTGCCCCATCAGGGAATAAAATGTTGGTGACCTTGGCCAAGTCAAGGTCATTTGTTTCAAGCTTTCCACATCTGTGGCTCAGTTTTCCCTTTAAAACTAACAGATTCAGCTCATCATGTTTATTTCCTTTCAATTTTTAAATGAATTAGAGAGGCTAAGATCAATTTGAGCAAGAAAATAGTCTTAAGACTGGATCTTTGTGATATAATTTCCAGAGCACACAAGGCAATGGCTCAGGTCATTTCTTATTGTTATGTCCCTAATGTTTCAACATCCGCGGCTGATTTTTCCTTTTAAACTTACACATTCAGCTCTTCATGTTCATTTCCTTTTAATTGTTGCAATGGAAAATGATAGAAGAATGATGAGGGGAATGGTGGTGAAGGCAGGAGGCTTTTTTACATTACCTAGTTGAGAGGTCATTTATTATTTCTATTTGCCTAATGTTTCCACATCTGGTGCTCAGTTTACCTTGAAAATAACAGATTCAGCTCTTCATGTTTATTTCCTTTTAATTGTTGAATGAATTAGAAAGGCTGAGATCGATTTGAGCAAGAAAATAGTCTTAAGACTGGTTCTGTGGGATATAATTTCCAGAGCATACAAGGCAATGGCTCTGACCTTACACCCAATGACAAGGGCTGGAACTATAGCTATAGAAGTCTTAGTGCCTGCAGTTCACACCAGACTCCACCACCACTCCAGTGCCTAGCTCCCCTCATGAGCTTTCAGGCTTGTATGGTGAATCACAGACTCACTAGCATTGACAAGTATGTCCATTTAACCAGGATCCTCTGGTCTAGGGGTAAGGCCTCTGACTCCCACCCAGTAGGTTGATGGTTCCATTCCCACAGCAGGAGGCTTTTTTTAACATTGCCTAGTTGTGTGGTCCTTTCTCATTTCTATTTGCCTAATGTTTCCACATCTGTGGCTCAGTTTTCCATTTAAAACTAACAGATTCAGCTCATCATGTTTATTTCCTTTTAATTTTTGAATGAATTAGAGAGCCTAAGATCGATTTGAGCAAGAAAATAATCTTAAGACAGTTTCTGTGAGATATGATTTCCAGAGCATACAAGGCAATGGCTCAGGTCATTTCTTATTTCTATGTCCCTAATGTTTCAGCATCTGCGGCTCAATTTTCCTTTTAAACTTACACATTCAGCTCATCATGTTTATTTCCTTTTAATTGTTGCAATGGAAAATGATAAAAGAATGATGAGGGGAATGGTGGTGAAGACAGGAGGCTTTTTTACATTACCTAGTTGAGAGGTCATTTATTATTTCTATTTGCCTAATGTTTCCACATCTGGGGCTCAGTTTTCTTTGAAAATAACACAGTCAGCTCTTCATGTTTATTTCCTTTTAATTTTTGAATGAATTAGAAAGGCTGAGATCGATTTGAGCAAGAAAATAATCTTAAGACTGGTTCTGTGGGATATAATTTCCAGACCATACAAGGCAATGGCTCTGACCTGACACCCAATGACAAGGGCTGGAACTACAGCTAGAAGTCTACTACCTGCAGTTCACACCAGACTCCACCACCACTCCAGTGCCTAGCTCCCCTCATGAGCTTTCAGGCTGGTATGGTGAATCACAGACTCACTAGCATTGACATGTATGTCCATTCAACCAGGATCCTCTGGTCTAGGGGTAAGGCCTCTGACTCCCACACAGTAGGTTGTTGGTTCCATTCCCACAGCAGGAGGCTTTTTTTAACATTGCCTAGTTGAGTGGTCCTTTCTCATTTCTATTTGCCTAATGTTTCCACATCTGTGGCTCAGTTTTCCCTTTAAAACTAACAGATTCAGCTCATCATGTTTATTTCCTTTTAATTTTTGAATGAATTAGAGAGGCTAAGATCAATTTGAGCAAGAAAATAGTCTTAAGACTGGTTCTGTGGGTTATAGTTCCCAGAGCATACAAGGCAATGGCTCAGGTCATTTCTTATTTTTATGTCCCTAATGTTTCAGCATCTGCGGCTCAGTTTTCCCTTTAAAACTAACAGATTCAGATCTTCATGTTTATTTCCTTTTAATTGTTGCAATGGAAAATGATAGAAGAATGATGAGGGGAATGGTGGTGAAGACAGGAGGCTTTTTTTACATTACCTAGTTTAAAGGAGTTTTATTATTTCTATTTGCCTAATGTTTCCACATCTTGGGCTCAGTTTTCTTTGAAAATAACACAGTCAGCTCTTCATGTTTATTTCCTTTTAATTTTTGAATGAATTAGAAAGGCTGAGATCGATTTGAGCAAGAAAATAATCTTAAGACTGGTTCTGTGGGATATAATTTCCAGAGCATACAAGGCAATGGCTCTGACCTGACACCCAATGACAAGGGCTGGAACTATAGCTAGAAGTCTTAGTGCCTGCAGTTCACACCAGACTCCACCACAACTCCAGTGCCTAGCTCCCCTCATGAGCTTTCAGGCTGGTATGGTGAATCACAGACTCACTAGCATTGACATGTATGTCCATTCAACCAGGATCCTCTGGTCTAGGGGTAAGGCCTCTGACTCCCACACAGTAGGTTGATGGTTCCATTCCCACAGCAGGAGGCTTTTTTTACATTGCCTAGTTGTGTGGTCCTTTCTTATTTCTATTTGCCTAATGTTTCCACATCTGTGGCTCAGTTTTCCCCTTAAAACTAACAGATTCAGCTCATCATGTTTATTTCCTTTTAATTTTTGAATGAATTAGAGAGCCTAAGATCGATTTGAGCTAGAAAATAATCTTAAGACAGGTTCTGTGGGATATGATTTCCAGAGCATACAAGGTAATGGCTCAGGTCATTTCTTATTTTTATGTCCCTAATGTTTCTGGGGGTAAGTAACTAAATGTAGTCCATATAAGGACCTTTAAAACGAAAGGATATATTACATAGATTGTCCTGAAATTTGATACATCGATGGACATAACTATAAGTGACAAACTCTCCAAACATCATAATATTCCAATAATGTGATCTTGTAAATAAAACACTTTGAAAAATATCAATTTTGCGACTTATGACTTATTTTCCTGAAACACATCACATATAATATTATAACACATAAATAATCAAGTTCCACACATGAATCAAAACATGAACAAGCAAATACCTCTACCGTAATTCATGAATACCATTGCTACCCATCTACAGGAATGGCAGGGTTAGGGTTAGGATTTTCAGAAAATGTACAATTTGGCTTCACCAATCCTCTCAAATAACTCAAATTTAAGACAAAAATGAGCTTCAAAATGGAGTTGAACATAACAGAACTGATACTTTAAATCAAGGCAATACCAAATATACTCAAATATACCCGGTATTCATCATTTTTAAGCCACATTTAGCACAATTTCCTAAATGTGTAAAGCTGCCAATTGTACATTTTTTTGAAAATCTGACCCATATATGTATTTAGAATGTTTTGGCCTAACAGGTGAGGTAGTCATGACATACACAGCAATTAAGCTTTAAGGTGACAGTTGTATTCATATATACAGTCAGCAGCATCCTATCCTATCCTATCCTACTTGACATCATTCGGTCCACTGTCACAGAACCTGACAGCAAGCAGATTCTAGTTATTGTTATAGACTAGCACTCAGCATATGTGTTGTGTTCCAGGAAAATGAGTCATAAGTCACAAAATTCATATTTTCAAAAGTCATTTATTCACAAGATGTCCTTTTTGGATTTTTTTTATTTTTGGAGTATCTAGTCAGATAGGTCTTATGAATACATGGACCAAATTTCAGGATAGTGTATTAAATATACTCAGGCATTTCTAAGAGCCTATCTATATCTAAAATCTATTTTTTGCGACTTATGACTCATTTTCCTGAAACACATCACATATGTGGTATCAATATCAGGTATCAATTTTCAGGACAATCTATGTAATATATTCTATCATTTTAAAGGTCCTCATATGGACTACATTTAGTTACTTGACTGTGTATTGACCCCCAGAAATATTGGAAACTTTTTTTTTTCAAAAACGAAAATATCAAACTTAAAATTTAGAAATACTTATGAAATTATGAGACTGTTTACTATCATTTAAATCGGCTTGATCTCATCTTTTCGAATATAATGGTATCTCAAAATCTATTTTTTGCGACTTATGACTCATTTTCCTGAAACACATCACAAATAGTCATTGATGAATCGAGATCTTACAATATAATTTTATATTCATTTCATTCATGAAAGACTAAGATAAATTAAATCGTTAAATAGAGGTGTTAAATGCCTGTACACAATAAGCATAGGCCTATTTATCATCCAGGTATTTTGGGTTTCTTCTATCAGAAAATCATGCCTTCTCATGTGCTATACTGTGCGTATGCCTTACGTTAAGAGTGTATAAAGTATGGAAAAACTCTGGAAATTACTTCTCAACTTTTGGATACTTGGTAGCCACTCTCAACTACGATAAAAGCGGCCAGTATAATGATTTGTCATTCATATGTTAAAGTTAAACACAACCATATAATGTATACTCAAAATAGAATGATTTACACAAAAAACCCACCCATATTCAAATCCATAATTACTACCTAAAAATAAATAAATCAAACAATTGCTATTTCTAAACCAATAAATATATGTTTATTTACCACATTATGTAAAAAGAAATGAAAATATGTATAGACATATTTAGTAAAATTGACAAGACATTGAATAAATCATGTGGCATATGCACAGTATATTTCCTTTGGGCTTCATTTGATCTATTTCCTATAGCTCATCTAATATCAGGAGATAACCTTACCAATTTATGCACAAAAACCTTCCAAAACATCTAGTTTCATGGTATAACAAACACTTCTGAATCAGACCTATTAGAAAAACGACCATTTTTCAAACCCCTGGACGCCAAAAAAATAGAATTGACCAAATAATATGTATTATTTTATATAATTTAGTTAAATACACCACAATTGTTTTACATTGTTTTCTGAACATCAATTCACAAAGCACATTCAGCATTTTATTATTGACCGCATTAGTGAAAGTTGAACGTCGTTTAAACAATGAGTTTCATCACTCATTGTTAATGTGATTATTGCAGGGTATTGCACCATGCATACCTGGCCACTCCTCTCTGTTGTGTGGGAGCACCCATCCCTGGTGACACATTATTACATTACACTGCCATTGTGTATGGGTGAAGTCGCCAGGAAATGTACAATTCACCTTCACCAATCTCCTCAAATAATCCAAATTTCAGACAAAAATAAAGTTCAAATTATTGTTCAACCTAACCAAACAGATTGCTAGAATCCATGTAATGTTGAATATACTCGAATTTACCTAGTATTGACCAATTTGCAGCCTAATTTAGCAGAATTTATTAACTATGTACAGCTGACAATTGTGCATTTTCTGAAAATCTGGCATCTGACCCGTACATGGGTCAGATTGTGACTCATTTTACTGGAACACATCACATAAGTTAAGCTAACACATGTTAAGCTAACATGTCTACGTAACCAGCACGTATATAAGAGGCCCATAGCAGGCACTGGGCACAGAGCTGTAGCATCAGACAACACCTGCACATAACCCGTAAGTACTAAACTTCCATTCTTTAGATAATTTTATTTGGACTCAATTTTGACGTGTTTCAGGAAAATAAGTCATAAGTTGCAAAAATTAGAATTTGAGATTCCATTTTATTTGAAAAGATGAGATCAAGCCGTATCCAATGTTAGTCACGAATTGTTGGGATTTTGGGTAAAGTTGTCTGAGCGTAGATTACAAGGCTTACACGCGCCGCTGCGCCTGTACATGATTCCTGAACCAGTTCGTCACGCGCTGGTGGTCAGCTGGGGCCAATGAGGTTGCGGTTGCGTATGTGGGCGGGGCATGGCTGTAAATGGCAGCGTTGTGCTGTGCTGAACCGACGTGGTCAGGTTCCTGTTTGGGTGTTACAGACCTCTTTTGCTGAATCTGAATCGGCCGAACGTGTTAAAATCAATGTAGATAGGCTGCTGTGTGTGTGAAACAGATGTTTGCCGTATAACTGTGCTTGCCTGCACATCTCCGAATGATGACTTGCCAATGTTATGATTTGTTTCAGTATAGCGCTGTTGGCGCCCCCTGCCCGCTATGTACTGTAACCAGCCCTGCTAATTCTTGTCCGACGTTGTGTGCCCAGGCGCTGGCGTCAGCTGTCGGTTCTTGATTGCACCACATATTTCGCTCTACGTGATCGTTTGTTTGTTTAAATGAGGGCTGTGTTTGCGCGACTATTACTTGTGGCTTATTCCGCCCAACTTTACAGTGATAACTATTATGGATATCATTTTAATTTTTTTCTATTTTTGTGTTCAGTGTATCTCTTTTAAGTTCTTGGCAATGAATGTTACTTTGTTAATGGTACTTTTATTATTTAATTAGTTAGCTATTTCGGTATTTAATGTTCCTCTGTTTGGGAAGTTATCTTGTTGTTAAAATTATGTTCACGTCCATTATGGCAATAAATTAAATTTGACTGTAGTGATTGGACCATCGTGATACTGTCATTGAATGAAGGAGAGACAAAAGCAATTTTAAAAAATTGTATATTTTATTAAAACAATGCTTTGATGTAACATAAGTACATAAGTGTAGTGAATATGGGTATACCAATCAAGCATTGATTGGGGCTTGAGTGTTTGTTTACCAACTGACCATATCTGGACCAGTACTGCTAGAATTGGCTGCATGTGCCTTGCTGTGCTGGTGAAAACAGGCCTTTCGGATTCCCGCCAAAACTTACATGGGTCATATTCATTGATTCCTATATTACAGGTTACTCTTATCTAACTGTACTTTATACCACAATTAGTGTGTTGGTCTTTCCGGATGTTCCGGCGAGATTCCTTTTATGTACCATAACCTGTTATTACACTGGACCTTCTTTTACCTTCCTTTTACCTGAAACACCTTCATTGACTGTGTACCAAAGTTGCCTCCTTCCTGAATCTGCTGTACCTTGTTACTCTTGTCTTGAGTGATTGCTCACTCTTGCTGAGTCATTTGGACCTAAGCTGGGTCTGAGATTAACTGCTGGTTGGTCTGTGTGGTGGAATAAAGCCTGAGATACTAAAGCACTGTGTTACTGGTTTTACTTCCCCTTCGTTGAGATTGATAAGATTCGAACTTGGTTAGTGAACTAGTATTACTAGGCGGAAATCACTACAATTGGTGCCGTGACTAGTTCTCAACCACAGACCTTGACTAGAGTTGATTTTCTGTCCTATATTTCTCCGTGAGAAATAGCACTGCTTTTGCAGAGAACCAGGTTTGCAGATGTCTGCTGGGAAACATTCCCTGATACAGACTTTTGTGGACTCATATTCTCTCGGAGAATAGAAATGGAGAATTGAAGTGCTGTGTCACTGATAGCAATGACGGATCCTCAGGATTTGAGTACCGCTTCTGCGGAGATGCTGGCTATGGCAAAGCTAGGAATGCTGCCTGGTTTGATTGAGGGCCTTCAGTCAATGCAGTGGCTCCTAGTAGACATTTGTTTGGAGCCATAACTGGTACCTTTAGTGGTCAACAGTATGTTCCAGCAAATGCCTTCATCTCATTGAAAGATTGATTATGGTAGAGCCAGTAGAGGGAATCTGTAATGTTGGAAAAAAGAGAAATAAATTGCAGTATTCAGTGACATTGACTTTGGTTGACCTGAAGGTGACTTTTCCGCCTACAGATGGTTGTCCGTCTGTTGTGGTGTTGAGAGGCCCTGAGGAAGTAGTTGGACGTGTGACCTTCTCTTGGGAGACGTTGTGCTTTGGTGGCAAACGTTGGTACCTATGAGTTGGAAACCGGCGTGGGTGCTGAGTCTGTGTTTTGTGTAAGTGGAGACAAACTTAAGGGAAACCTATGATGCATAGTGTAGCGAGTGCATTACTTCTACACATGATATCATTGGGTGAAGACATGGGGGCATGGATTCTACCTCCCCTCTGTTTGTTTCCGGGGACTCATTGCATTGCTCAGATGTTATGTTGAAGATCAAAGGGAGAAATTCCGGTGATCAACAGAAAAATCAATGTGATTTGGAGTAAACCCACTTGAAGGTGGCTACTGTGATTCCTCCTAAGGCTCCGTTGGTATGCGATGGAAGAGAATGTGATGGCCGGGTATTTCGCGAGAAAGACGGACCAATGAGGGAAGTCTGAGAAGGCGGAAAACTCTGAACGGACCTCATAGAGAGCGAGGTGAGGCCCGGGGAATTGTCTGCACTTCCTAGTACTACAATTCATGATCGTTTTGTGTTGGAGATGGAGACTGGGGGTGGGGCTCTAGCTTCTGTAAGTAGTACTGAGCCTGGGGCTGTCCGCCAGGGATGTACGAAAGCGGTTCGGACTAGTCAAGCGGAAGAGACCACTCGTCCGGAATGGTGCCGATTCCAGGGACATACCTGTAGCGGAAGATTCCGGCGATATGCGCTGGGGTCAGACAGGTTTCCAAGCTGAATGAGGGCGTTTAGTGACAGTGGAGTGGGGTCCCATCACAAACGCGAGTGTTCAGAAAGTTTCTGTTGAAAACCAGAAGGTGTTGAAGCTTCGTGATTGAAATATTGCGGATAGATGGTACGCTGCAGTATCAGTGAATGGGGATGTTAATGATTTCCTTTGGGGATCCGGGTTCTAGAGCTGGCCTGGTAACAAAGACGTTCTACAACTCCCTGCGTCGGCCGCCACCATTGGTTCCATCCCTCTTGGTGTGCACGATGATAAACGATTCGCAGATTACTGTGCACGGTGGTGCGCTGTTCCTGTGGACGTTAGGGAAACGGATGTACAAAGTAACATGTTTGTTGTTGTTGGTTTTATCTGGCCCGGAGTCCAGAGTTCTGGCACAGGTTTTATCTGGCCCGGAGTTCAGAGTTCTGGCACAGGACTTTGATCTTGTGCATAGATGTTATGTGTACTGGTCAGGGAAATTGGCTTTGAATGACAGGAAAGACGCTGTGGTCAGTGGCGTGCTGTTCCGTCCAAGCAATTGAGCCTGACTAGAGCTTTCTGAAGGTTTACACTGTGGGATGCCTTGGTTCAAATATCTTGGCTGGCGCTACGGCGACGGTGGCCTTTAGTAATCCGTCCGTGGAAACCCTACGTCTTGATGTTGACATGGTGGTTGGACAAGTGAGTGAGGTGACACTGCTGTTGTCTCCCACTACTAGTCCGGAGGGGGTGAATGTATCTCTGAAGAACAAAACATGTTCTTTGTTCGAGAGACCCTCCGTCTGTGAGAAAGAAAAAGCAGATAGTTCATGAGTAGCACCTCTCTTGAACTAGGGACCATCTAGGATATCTGGAGATGTCACGTTGACTATCTCTAGGCAGCTTGTACTAAATGCAGACCTATTTGTTGGGTGGACTTGTATAAGGACACTAGCTGATGGTATTTGTTGGTTATAGCTGGCCAAAGATTTCCTGAGATTGGTGGCAGCAAGATTCTACCTTGCTCAGAGAAAGTAGAATGAATTTCCGTTGCAGAGCAGACTGCGGGGGTAGGAAAAAGAGCAGAAGGTTACGGAAGCTGAGTTATTAATGACCTTCCAAGGAAGGGCTCTAATTTCTCCTGAGTTGTCTGAATCGTCGGAAAAGGAAATAGACCTCGGAAAACTTTAGTGGAACTGAAGCTTCTGAACCAATCTCTCTAAGCGAGGGAGAGGCCATGGAAAGCTAACAGTAGAACTTTAGTTGGATGGGAGAGAAAAAGCTGAGCAGGGAGGAGCAATAAGATTGCTGGAAAATTGTAAAGAGGAATGGATGCGCCTTCCTCCAGAATGGTTACAATTAGGATCTTGAGCTGTACATATGCAAACTGAGAATTACAGTCTGATTCTCCTTAAAAACACAACGAGAAGTCGACCGGGGTGGCAAGGCGGAACAATGCACCCTGGGTCCCCAAACGGCGTATGTGACTTTATTGTTTTCATATGGCCGGGAAAGAACCTAAAATCGTTCCAGTGGATTACTAACTTGTCGCATGAGAACCGTGATGTGGCTTGGACTAGGCCTATGGGGCATAGAGATTCTAACCTCATAACGCTATTGGTCCTGGATCTTGGTTGAAATAGCTTGAAAATGCTGCCTGAGGCGTCATGCTTAGTGAAGATCCCCGGAACTATGATTCCACTTTGTCTCAGTGGAAGTATAGCCAGTTTATGTCCTGTGTGTGGGAATAACTGTGCTAAGCTATGAAGTCTCAGTAGAGGAATGGGTCACCTACATCCTGGAATTAATTTTCCGAAGTATGGCTGATCTTGCATGGAAGACTGGTAGTTGGAAGCTATAAAGGCTGGCCTGAGTAGCACCACTGTCCAGTGTTGTATATATGAAGCTAGAGCCCTCCTAGAGGATTAGCTGTGATAGTTGTTGTTCCTATTGATGACTCCTGTCTAAGATTTTGTAAATAAGTTGTTCTGACTGCAAGTGTTCTAGTAACTCATCATATAATGTTGTGGTGCAAGTTCACTGAATTAAAACTGCAGTCACCTTATTTATTTTGGTGCTGATGATGAGATTCCTGTTAGTGGGGAAGCTCTCCACACAGGAAGCAGGAAGAAACTACCCCTAAGACACTCCTACCGAGCTGTGGGCAGTTCTACCAGAAGCTAAGGCTCTGCTGTACTATGTTCCGTGGGAACATTGGGTAGCTTACTGCGTTCCGGGAAGAAAACGGAATGCGGGGCCCGGCTTATCCAGGATCTGAGAGATCCATGGAATTGGCAGGCAGTGTGGCTGAACCTTCAGTTTCCATGCTGTCTAAGCCAGTGATTAGCGCAACGGTAAGCAGTCTGACCTTGAGGCCTCCGGCCATGACTGTTTTTGTGTAGATGACTGATACGGAGCGGAGCTCAAATGATGGCTTCATTCATGAGCGCTTCGCCTCCAATGCCCATGCCTATGGTCGGTGGATTCCCTAGGTTCGGGAGTCCCGGCATAAGTCCGCAAGTGATGGCTTCTTTACCACCATTTGGAAGCCCACTGCGAGGTCCACCTTAGGTTGCATGGGGTGTTCCGCCTCCGTCTCATGAGATGATGGAGGAGGAGAACACTCTTGGGAATGTGCCTGAGGAGGAGGAGTAAGTTACTGATGACGATACGGAACCACCCTGGACCTGGACTGGACATGGATTGGACTTGCTAGCGTTGCCCACCCGGAAACCGGAACCTACCATGGAACGCCCCTGAATTGTGACTGAACGTGGACCTAGACCGATAATGACATTGAATGTCCTGGAAGTTCTACCTGACGACGGAAGATGTTATTCCGCGTATTTTAGAGAAGTTTTGGTATAGTAGAAATTTAATTTTTAGCCTGTGCTGGATCATGTTTTGTATATAGATAGGACTCTGAAAGCTCCTTGTTGTCGTGATGCTGCTGGATGGTTAAAAGACTGCTGAAGCTAATGCTTATTATTATCTACTATTAGAGATGTCGCAACTTGTTAATTATGTCGAGAGGACACACATATGCTCCTTTTTGTACTTGTTTTGACTTGTTTGCATTGATAATTCTCTTTTTATAACTTCTTAGAACTCTTGCCTATTTTGTATATTCACAGTTTCTTTTTAATAATTTATACCTCCGGAAGATTATTTCCTTTGGGGTAAAAATCTTTAAATTTTGGAGGGGGTATTGTAGTGAATATGGGTATACCAATCAAGCATTGATTGGGGCTTGAGTGTTTGTTTACCAACTGACCATATCTGGACCAGTACTGCTAGAATTGGCTGCATGTGCCTTGCTGTGCTGGTGAAAACAGGCCTTTCGGATTCCCGCCAAAACTTACATGGGTCATATTCATTGATTCCTATATTACAGGTTACTCTTATCTAACTGTACTTTATACCACAATTAGTGTGTTGGTCTTTCCGGATGTTCCGGCGAGATTCCTTTTATGTACCATAACCTGTTATTACACTGGACCTTCTTTTACCTTCCTTTTACCTGAAACACCTTCATTGACTGTGTACCAAAGTTGCCTCCTTCCTGAATCTGCTGTACCTTGTTACTCTTGTCTTGAGTGATTGCTCACTCTTGCTGAGTCATTTGGACCTAAGCTGGGTCTGAGATTAACTGCTGGTTGGTCTGTGTGGTGGAATAAAGCCTGAGATACTAAAGCACTGTGTTACTGGTTTTACTTCCCCTTCGTTGAGATTGATAAGATTCGAACTTGGTTAGTGAACTAGTATTACTAGGCGGAAATCACTACATAAGTATAAGTACATAAGTATAATGGCGTATTAGATACCCTCAGTAATTTATAACCTTTGCCCCCTTCTTGGTGTACATGTAACTGAGTGTTCATAATTAAATGGAGCCTGAGATCTCAGTGTGACTTAGTTCTGATATGGCAGCGACATGAGTAACAATTTGACCTTGTGTAAAAAGGCACCTGATGTGGACGGGTAAAATGTGTAAGTCTGTGCACGATTAAAACAACCAGCATTTTGGTGGTGCAAAATAACTACCTAAGAAAATGTAATGATTTGATTGTGTGATGTCATTGACAAAGCACACTTGATCGTTGTGTACGATTAAAACAACCTTGTTGGTAGGTGGTGCGATCTATTGCTACCTAACCTAATATGCATGTTCAGAAAGTCTCTCAAAGTAGCATGTAAAGTTCATTTTTAGTTACATTTAACATAGTGACCCTGTTCCTCCGACTCTCTAGCGACGAACATACTGGAAGTAGAGGGCCAGCCCTCTTAGTGTAGAAACTGTCTTTGCTTTAGTGTAGTGAGATCCGATAAGGTTGAAAAATGATGCTACGGGCAAGTGCTTGATGTAGATGGGTGTAGTCACTTGAATATGAAGGTGACGTTGCAGTTATTGAATGAGTGACCGCCATAGACCTCCCTCAACTGAGCTTCAGTTAGTACTGGTCGTCCGTTTTCGTCAAGGAGACCAGCCCTGGAGCGAAGTGATTGTGGTCTGAAGAATGAATTGCTGTGTTGGTCCTGATCTCCAGCATCAGTTGTTACAGGAGGCGGGGGCACTGTATTAGCACCTGGATGGGTGCCCCTGCCTGTAGTCTGCATTTGCTGCCTTGTGTGCTCCCTGTTTATGCGACGTACCATGGCTAGGTCCTCATAGAGGTCCTCCTCGGCAGCGTCCTCCTCCTGCTGTGTCATCGGTGGTGGAGTTGCCTGTGAGTGGCGTTGGGTGAGCGGGAGATCATCGTCATCTGAGTCAGCGTCCTCTGGTGATGCGGTTACCTGTATGAGAAGTAAAGTAGTACATGTAAATGGTTGATTGTGACATGGTTTTTGTGTCTGTATTCGGTTTGGTCGGCAAGTGTGTTTATTGTTGAAGTGCAATACTAAGATTTTAACTAAGTTTTATAGTGGGTTAATGTCACCCCTTTGGCCTTAGGTCGAGTAAAGAATTATTTTTATTTAAATGTTTTTTTCAACGTGTGCCCTATAAGTATTTGTTGTTCTTGATAAAATGACTTTGTTTGAAAGGTTATTACCTGTGAAAGTAAAATGACTTAGTTTATTACCTGTGAAAGTAGGAGTTGCAGGTCTTCAGCCATCTCTAAGTCTGTGCCCATCTCTACGTTTGGCCCTGTTGCTCTCGCCTCTGAGACACAGAGTTCAGTTTGTCTGCCAGTGTGATCGTACACTAGCTTAAGGCCGAGCGTCGCTACGCCCTGGGGGAGTTCTCCCTGCCTCTTTGATGGAGTTGATGTCTTGGGATTGTTGGTACTAGTGCCTGTGCCCCTGTTTGATATCAGTTGTGATTTAGATGTACCTGGCCTGGGCGATGGAGGACGTGACACGGTGGCTGAGGGCCTCTTTGATATAGTTGATGTCTTGTGAGTGTTGCTATTTTGACCCGTCTTCTTGGTTGATGTAAGTTGTGATGTGGATTTACCGGGCGTGTCCGATGTGTGACGTTGGACAGCGGGTGGGGGTGGTTCTGATGTGGAGGTACCTGGCATTGGTGAGGGGGGACGTGTGACAGGAGTTGAGGGTCTTGTTTTGTTGGTGTTGTCTCCGTTTGCAGGAGGTGTTGCTTGTTTACGCCTGCTTGATAGTGAGAGGCAACCCTTTTGTGGCGTGCTTGGTGACTTACTGCTGGGCAGGTCCTTATCTGTTGGTGTATTTTGTGTTGGTGGTTGTGCCTCTGCAGTGTCCTGTACGTGTACCTCTTCCACCTGTCTGGAAGTAGTAGCATGTGGCTGGTGTGTTGGTGGGAAGGGTACGGTTGGTGGTGTAACAAGTGGCGTTGTTTGATTGTTGTCTTCCTCCAATGAGTATCCCACCTGTGTTGATAGAGTGTGGGACATAGAGCGGCGTTGCTCGTCACTTGTGCGTGAATAGTATGTTATAGAGCTTACAGCTCTGTGGCCCGTGGTTGAGCAGATGTCTATGGGATGGTATGCAGCCTCTCTAAGTACTGTTACGCATGTAGCGCGAATGGAGTGGTTCGGGTACTCTCTTGTGAGGTGGCAGCGTGTTGAAATTTTCTTCATGAAGGCTGCAACTGGGTCTCTACCCAAAGGCGAGTTGACGTACCAGCAAGCATCCGCAGGTTGGGCATTATGTCTGGGCCTTTGCCACAGTCGTTTGCATAGTGGATTTAGCTTCGCCATGTATTTCTGTAGAGAGGCAAGTACACAATTGCGTCCACCAGTTGCATAGAGGCGCTGGTCGTGTGCCTTGTTCCGCCGTGTTGGTGATGGCTGGTGGTTTTTTTCGAGTGGGTTGTGACCCAAGGTTGCGTACAGAGCGTTACCTTCATCTCTTTTAAAGACAATGTCACTTTTCACCATTTTTTCTAGTCCCTCTTGGCCCCTGCGACCAAAGTGCAACACGACCTCAAACATGACCTTCAGCTGTAGTCCCTCTGGATTGTCATTTGTGAGGACGCCACAGGAGTACATGGTATGCAAGTCAGGCTTAGTAATTGGGGGGTAACCATGGTTAATGTCCTTGCCATCTTCTGCCAATTCTCGCATTTTGCCCTGCAGGACTTTGTTGGCGCAGATGAATGCCTGGTCCTTTGATATGTTTATATTTCTTAGGAAGGGTGGGTCGTTAATCCTCCTGTTGATAGCACCATGTATCGAGTTTAATGATGAACAGCTGTAGGGCTCCCCTGACGATTGACACAGCTCTCCGTAAAACTGGCTTAGTATGTTAGCCAGTTCTGGTATTGGTAGGTCCTCAAAGTCAGGACTGTGTCCCTCGTGTGTGAGCCAGTCTGTTGACAATAAAAACAAGAGAGTGAGTTAAGTACATGATGTTTTATGTTCACAACAGTGGCAAGTGAACAACAATATAAGTTCCTCGTAAAAGGCTGGTACACTTAGTTGTGGCACTGTTTGTATAATTTATGTACCTGCATACGGTAAGAATGACGTCTAAAGTGTCTTTATAAATTTTGTCTATTATATTTATATTTCTGTTTGTTATGGCTGATTGTGCTTTGTACACACTGTGCAGTCGTTTCACAGCCTAGAGGTTTTTACATATGTACTTTTCCATGACCTCAGCCCTACTAGAGAAAAACCGATTGATAGGTAATACTTTTTTTTTTGGTCTTGTTAAATGTTGCTATCTGAGTTACGAAGTTGGTATAGGGCTGTTGCTGTTTCTGTTATTGAAGTGGACGTTACCCATGTGACTTTTAGTTATATGGTGAATGTATAGCTCACCTCTGAGGATGCGCAGTGACCACTCTGTGTTTCTGACTGTTTTTGGCGAGGAGCACTTTAGCATTAGGTCGTCTATTTGCTTCTGGGACTTTTTCTGGAAGACACGTTTCTCCCCCTGCTTCCTTTTCTTTCCTTGAGCTTGTTTAGCAGCCTGTTGCGATGGCCTTGGCGTGCCTGTGAGGTCGAAGTCATCAGAGGAAGAAGCGTCCTGTTTAATTGATAAATTAGCAGTGTGAGTACCTGACAATGCGATAATTATTGTTACAGTCCTCGCCGGCCTGTGTATGGCCAAACAGAGGCTTTCAGATGTTTAACGTGTAAGTGTTTAGCATGTATAGGGTCTACTCACTAATTGACTGGTATGAAATACTATTATTGTTTAGTGTTGTTGTACATCGCGTGGGCATATGGACGACGCATGTAACCTTTCTTTCGGTAATGCTTGGCGTCAAGGACAGTGTATAATTTCCTGTAACGCGTGTGTAATTATTGTTGTAATACAGTGCGTTGAAGTCCTGATAATATTGTGCATGCAATAGACCCACCTGGAATTCTGCTTCTGCGGCAAGTACTCTTGGTTTCAGAACTGACACATAGCGCTGGTTAACTGAGTTTGGGTTGCATTGGGATGAGGTGTCAGCGTCAGCTTTAGTAGGTGACGAGCCTGGGGCACCAGGGAGTCTGGAGCTGTGAGGGCCGGGCGTGCGTGGTCTGGGTGGGTTTGGCTGTAACGGTTAAAAGTGCGATCTTGATTTGAATTAAACTGGACGAATTGGTTTTCAGGCAATGAACTGCACGAATTGGTTTTCCAGCGGTAATGTGAATAATAATGCAGGTATAAGATTGATAGTTACATACCTTGTTGAAGATGGGTGAGGAGTCTAGCTCCATGCCCTCGTCCGAGGACAAGTCTAGCAGTACGTGTTGCGGTAGGAACCCGTTCCCCGACTTCGGTAGTGGTCTGAGTGAATGTTGGAAAACTGCTACAGTGTCACCTCCACCATTGGGTATGAAATCATATATGACATGTCTGCCATTCCTTTGCACTTCTCCGATCATTCCCTCTTTCCATTCTGAAGTGATAAAAGCCTCTGCCTTGTCTCCGCTTGCAAAACTCGCGACCTCCGCCATGCTTGTTTACGTGTGGACTGTTGTGGAGGCGAGGCTATTGGAGGCTTGCCAATGCGTAAAAGTGGTGTTCGCGGAAGGGCGAGAGAGAAACGGAAGGGAACTTTTCGATAGCCGATGTCTGTTCTTGCGCCTTTAATTGACTAATTTGGCACTAATTTGCAATGCATTGCTGTTTGCTTTCATGTTATGTCTTTGCCTGACCGCTAATCCTAGTTTGATGCATTTGTTATCAATACGCCAACCCAATGTGTTGTAACCATGTTTGGCGCGAAGTTGGTGCGTTCCCTTCCGTTTGGGTATTGTCAGTAAAACACGGCCTAAAGTGTACGCATCTGTTCCCTGCAGTGTTGCACATAAGTAGGGTGTCCGATGTTATGTGAGCGCCGGGTAAGTGAGGGAGCGAAAGGATAGTGAATTGTTATTGTTGTTGATAAATGTAGAAGTGATGGTGAATCCCCAAAATTCGTGACTAAAACAATTAGACCCTTCAGTTGTAGGGGGGGTTCGTTGTCGGTTTGCCCGGGACCCACCTCAGCTATCGCTTCGGTGGGGTCCCTAAGCAAACAGACAACGAACCCCCCCTACAACTTCAGGGACTAATCGCCCAATAGTAAACAGTGTAATAATCTAATAAGTATTTCCAGATTTTAGGTTTGATATTTTTATTTTTGAAAAAAAAGTTTGCAATACTTCTGGGAGGCGGTAAACAGTAAAGTAACTAACTATAGTCTATGAAAGGAACTGTAAAACGAAAGGATATATTTCATACATTGTCTTGAAATTTGAGACATCGATTCATATATCTATAAGTGATAAACTGTCCGAAAATCAGAACATTCCGACAAAGTGATCTTGTACAATAAACACCTTGAAAATTATCAATTCTGCGACTTAAGACTCATTTTTGTGGAACACATCACAATTTAGACTGACATCTATATTCAGAATGAATAGAATATATTATCTACATAATGTGTCTATATATTGTGTGTAGTGAGACCTCAACCGGTGGCGGGGGTTGCTAGGCAGCCAACCACCAAGCTTTCCCCATTCTGTCTGCGGCTATGTAGCTCATGGCTGCGCGTTTCATTGGAAAAGTTTGTTTAGGAAAATGAGTCATAAGTAACAAAATATGTGATGTGTTTCAGGAAAATCCGTCATAAGTCGCAAAAAAAGGATTTTGAGATACTATTATAATTGAAAAGATGAGATCAAGCCGATTCCAATGATAGTAAACAGTCTATAGTAATAGTAATAAAATAATAAGTATTTCTAGATTTTAAGTTTGATATTTTCGTTTTTGAAAAAAAAAAGTTTCCAATATATCTGGGGTTCACTAAACAGTAAAGCAATTAAATGTAGTCCATAGGAGGACCTTTAAAACCAAAGTATATATCACATAGATTGTCGTGAAATTTGATACAGTGATTGACATAACTATGAGTGACAGACTCCCAAAAAATCAGAACATTCCAATAATGTGATCTTGTGAAAAAAACGCTTTGAAAAATATCCATTTTGCGACTTATGACTCATTTTCCTAAAACACATCACATATGGATTTTGAGATACCATCAAATTTGAAAAGAGGGGATCAAGCTGATTCCAATGATAATAAACAGTGGGACACCTAAACTGTACATAGGTTGTACATATCTGTCCTGGAATGTCAGGAGCATTCTCCCTAAGATATACCATATGAGATGTGTTTCAGGAAAATGAGTCATAAGTCGCCAAAAATAGATTTTGAGATACCATTATATTTGATTAGATGAGATCAAGCCGATTCCAATGATAGTAAACAGTCTAATACAATAATAAGTATTTCTAGAATTTAAGTTTCGTTTTTGAAAAAAAACAGTTTCCAATATTTCTAGGGGTCATTAAACAGTAAAGTAACTAAATGAAGTCCATATGAGGACCTTTAAAACGAAAGGATATATTACATAGATTGTCCTGATATTTGATACCTCGATTGATATAGCTATGAGGAATAAACTACCTAAAAATTAGAACATTACAATAATGTGATCTTGTGAAAAAAAACACTTTGAAAAATATCAATTGTGCGACTTATGACTAATTTTCTTGAAACACATCACATATAAGAGATATCCTTGAAGTGACCAGGGCAGATGTCCTGGCAATTCAAGAATCCTGGCTGAATGAGACAATCACAGACATGTATTTCTATATTTTTAGTTTGATATTTTAATTTTTGAAAAAAACCAGTTTGCAATGTTTCTAGATGGGTAAAGTAAAGTAAAGTAACTAAATATACTCCATACAAAGGCCTTCAAAACGCAGGGATATATTTCATACAATGTCCTGAAATTTGTCAGACGGATTCATATGACTATAAGTGCTAAACCCTCTCAAGATCAGAACAATTCAAAGAGTTCCTGTGATAAAAACACTCTGAAAAATATCGATTTTGCGACTTTCGACTCATTTTCCTGACATCAGATCACACTCATTTTCCTGACATCACATTTAAGGAAAGATAGTTACTCTGTAGATCTGCCAATTGTGTATTTTCTGTGTATGCCTACACTGTAAAGTCAATCGTCTTACAGTGATGAATAAAATAAGACGTTTTTCTTGTCCCTGTAGTGTCTGCTATTGAAGGTGATCGTATTTATAGCAATAATGACACTTAGTAGTGAATTGTGGATCCTGCTAATTAGTACCGCACTAACTAACGAACATATCACTAACTCAGGTTCTTGGTCCTTGCCAGCTTTCCATCTTTATTCCAACAAGCATCAACATTCCAATACCTCAGGAGGTCAGTACTGCAAACTGAACCTGTCCTAACTAGCCTCACAGGGACTAGTGTATAAAATACATACACCACACATAGGGTGTCACATCACAATATACATGTTATACAGAGAATACAGGGTACATATCACATAAGACAATACAGTAGTAATCACACATACAAGACTGCAGTGCATAAGAGTGACCTCTTGCGGTCTATATATACAGCACTGTCCTGGAAACCCCAGTGGAATATACAGTCACTACACCTGGTGCCTATATAGGGAAGGAGTTGTAGAGAATGAGTACCAAGGCCAGTCAGCATGACTAAACCCCAGACACCACATCCCCACTTTTCATAAATATTTTATGTTAAACGTTAAGCGTCTCACGCCTTTTCCCGTCTTCCAAAGACACTGCCATGTGACGTTTAGGGTCTTGGAATGTACTACATATAGTGTCATGAACAAAAAACGTTCCCCAACGATAAACTTTACCTGGTCTAGTCGCACATAAGTCCCTTACATACGGGAAAACGCTGTGGCTTTGATCGTATATTGTTACATATGGTTGATTACCTTCATTTTCCGGTGCTATGTCTCCTTTATTGACTATTTCTCGGTGTTTTCCATCGTGTTTGGTGGCTAAGTTTGTTGACTTGATGGGGGCCGCCATGTTTGCGTGTGTTAGGGCAGCTGTGAGTGGCTGTTTTGGCCGTGGTGGTCTTATCTGTTCAGCCATTGGCTGGCTGTTGTGGGGGGAGCTGACTACACTTCCGCTCCTTACTTCCGGTTTTGGATGTAAACATGGCTGGTCTCGGCAATCGTAACATATTTCATAACATTGAACATGGTTAACATTGAATTCTTCATCAAAACAAACAAACATATCATACAGTTCACATTGACTCACAGTTTCTTCCAGCTGTGTGGTTTCCCGCGAGACTAGGCTCGCGGGGCAAACTAGTTTTTGGGATTTTGTGCATAGTAGTGTTGTTGATCCATCTGTGCACATGACATGTACACCTGTTGTTGTTGTGCATGGTGGCCATGCTGTCCATGTGCGGGTGTTTGCATGGGTGGTGGCAGGTACATGTATTGGTGTCCAACTGGGCTTTGTTCCCGGCTCTGTGGCTGTCTGGCCCGTTGCTTCTTCATGCATTCAACGGCCAGGTGGGCATGTCTGTTGGCCGGGTTTACAGCATTACAATATGCACATATATGGTTTGCTGCAGTGGTCTCAAGTGCATGTCCATCCTTTAGTTTACATGCTCCCTTCAAGTTCTATGCCGGGCATGGGATGGATGTGGCCTCCTTGATCGCTATTGTTGCTGGAGCTAGCGATATGCGCATACGATCGTACTGTATCTGCTCATTTGAATCCCAGTCGATCTCTCCCCTCTCGATCCTCTCGAATATCTGAGTGCTCCATTTGAGTACATTGCGCCACGGCCTGTCTCTGGCATCTTGTGTGACCTGGTGCAGATGGCGTGTAAGTTTGAAGCGGTTCTCCTGTGATATGAGGTTCTTGTCTAACATCATTGAGGTATATGCCTCCATGTATTCGTGGTAACTCATATTATCCCTTGCCTCAAGCTTGTCTTTCATCGTGGTTATACCCTCCTTCTCCAGGTACATGTAAGGTTTTGGGATTTGGTGCCTGATCCGTGGGTCTATATGGATGTTACCTTTAATCTCCGGTGTGTAGAACATCGGGGTAGCCATGTCCAGCTGAGATTCATAGTATGCCTAGTTCATTGGATCACGCATTATAATCCTCGGAGTAGGTATATGCACGGCGGGTGGGTGTTTGGTCTGCTGGCTGCCGGCTAGTGCTTGGTCGGGTAGGGGGTTGGGGGTCTCGGCCTCCTCACTGGCGCTCTGTAGGGGCTGCTGTTGCATCTGTGAGTTGGTGTTTATGGCCGCCATCGCTTTCGTTACCGCCTGGATTATATTAGTCTCCATGTTATCTTTTAAATCATTCATGGTCCCCTCGGCCTAGCTTGGCTTCCATGGCTTCCACCTTTTGTGACAGCCGCCATTTGGTCTGTCTCCTCCTCCTCTGACAGTGTGACAGCACTCGTATGGCCAGTGGTTTTGCCCTCGATCGTATCTGTGGCGTCTAATTTGGTCGCCATAATTCCTACTTCTCCCCTATCCAATTCCTGCGTGTTTAGTTGCTCGGTTTTCTCGTCGGTTTTGTCTTTGTGCTTTTCCGACTTTGCAGATGTATCTTTTCTCATTTCGTGTGATACCCGAGTTTAGAGTTTGGCGTTCAAATATTTTGAAGTGTTATGGTGGTAGGATTGAAGAAGAAGGAAGAGGTGGTGGATTGTGGGGGAGTGGACACCAACGCCTGACAGCAGGGGGAGCCACCAATGCCTCAGAATGATGAATCATTCTCTCACAAAAAACGTTCTCCGGCCTAGATTCGACCTCCAGACCTTATGCTTATGAAGTGAAAGTGCTAACCATTATGCTACAGACTGATGTGGTTACTTGTGTATAATTTATGAAACATATTCATAGCTTGTCAGTAGCACAGCATGTTCTGAGATGTATTTATTAGTCTATCAGGAAAATAGCATAGCAGAGTGATGCTAGACTTTGTCTGGAATAACAAGAAATGTGACATACGTATTCATAACTAAGAAATATCATTAACATTTTGTCATGCATAGAAAATATAAAACTAATTATTGGATGTCATAGTGCTTCCTATCATTCAAATCAGCTTGATTTAATCTTTTAGATATGATAACATCTCAAAATCCATTTTTGTAAACAACACATTTTGGGAATAAGGACCTTTACAAAACGATCTCAAATATCTTGCCTAAAACTTTGTTAAATTATTGAATCTAGATTGGGATAGAATTATTATGACGAGAGAAATATGAACTAAGATTCTATTAAAGAATATATCATAAATATCATGAATGCAATATACTCGCTATGAGATATTGACTTTTCATAATTTATTGTTTTATCAAAAGAACTCTGTTATTACTTACTATCATATTGCCATAATCACACGGTAAAGTGTAATTCTCAATATGATAAAAATAATTGTACATACTGTTGTGTGCGATTTATTCTTCTTAAATCGTGACATGAGCAGAAATATATATGTAAGATGAATAAAAAGAACAAACCTGTAGGCCCTACTTGGAACCGGGACATGTTGGTTTACAAAGCAAATTATTAAATCAAGTGAAACTCATGATAAATTAATAAATGGCCATGTTTAAACACCTCTAAGTACAGTTGAAGTAACATAGAACTATATTATGGTGGACAGATTAAATAAATATCAAAGAGAGAAAGGAATATTAACTGAAACATACACTAACACTAGAGAGATAGGCTCCCAGCCTTATGTGTGTCCAACCCTGGGACTGCATGCCTTTAGACATGCACATGCATCTTATCTGTTTACCCCATCCTGCCTCCTAATTGGTTGCAGCACATGTAAATTAGTGGGTCGGCGGTCTCAATAAGTAGGTCGGCAAGAGGTCAATTATTAACCTCATGAAGTGTTGAGTACCATGGCGGATGGTCGACTTCTGTTACCGCTCCGTGCCCTGGATCAACTTCCCACCGGCTTAAAGATGTCTGAGATTAAAACCAAAGAGATTTCTGGAGCGATTGGATACCAGGGAGAGTATTCCCTGTTATCCAATTTCAGCAAATCCTTGTTCAGATTCAATGTCAAGGACTAGAGCACCGCAGAACAAGCTTACCAGTATACAAAAGCTAGATACACAAAGAACCTGGTAATTGCTGACGCCATTTCTAAGACCACCTGCCCTCGTATAGCTAAGAGATGGGGGGATAAATGCAGACAATATCCAACATGGGACAAACAGAAATACCAAGTCATGAAAGACATTCTCACGACAAAGATTGAATGTCATGAAGCCAAAGCAGCTCTATTGGATACTGGCATAGCCAACTTGACAGAATGTACATACGATCAATACTGGGGAGCTGGTCTTATGTTGAGCAATGACCAATTGATGGACCGTAATACAATCTGGCCCGGGCAGAACCATCATGGTAGATTGCTTGTTGACATCAGAGAACACCTAAGGAGGGATTATATGTTTGTTAACCTCCCACCACCCCCCAACATTGACGATGATGACTTCCATACTGAACCCATATATGAATATGATATGCCTGACGAAGATGAGGAAGACGAGGTCCAGGATCCCGAGATGCCTGAATTGGAAGCAACACCCAAGATAGATCAGACAGTAAGTCTAACTCCTCTGGCCTTCATGAGGCTTCATGAGGAAGCTACAGTTCTGGACGAGGATCAAGATCGTGACAGAGATGATAATGCTAGAGACAGGGAAAGGGATGACGAGAGGGAACGTAGATTAGAGCCCGGAGACCACTCCCACTCCTATTCTGCCTGACCACAATGACACACAGCCAAAACAGCAATCAAAACATGTCAAAACGGCTATCACCAATCAACCACCTAGGCAATTGAGACCCAACCGTAGTACCAGTAACAGCGCCCAGCAACCAGTTACTCAAAAGCCTGCAACGGTAAGGCCATCCCCCGTCAGATACAGCCGTCCAAGAGCCCACCTCGTGTTAAAGCCAAGGACAAGATACCAGGTAATAGTTGACACTTGTAACACCTACAATGGCCGAATATCTTGATGACCCAACCCATGTTTACACCCTAGTAGTCAGTGACTCCAGGGGGAAGAACTTGGACTTGTATTTGCAAAACGAAGAAATACGCATTAAAGTCATACCAGGCAAAGGGCTACTCTCACTCTACGACTTGAGTAGACCTGTGATTACCCATTACAATCCCAGGTCAGTGATATTCCTAGGAAGAATATGCGATATCACAACCAAATCTCACCACACCAAGCGTGTTGCCTTACGCTGGAATGACCGTCAGGCAATAGCCAATTTCTTTGAAGACCAAGTCTACTGGGTAACTGACAACATGAGTACACATTTCCCTATGATAAATTGCATATTTGGAGGTGTCTGTGGGATGTTGCTGAACACCTACAATTGCGATTACTATAGGGACCACACCCAAGGCATACTTGTCGGAGCGATAGCTGATGTTAATTGTGATGTGTTTTAGGAAAATGAGTCATAAGTCGCAAAATTGATATTTTTCAAAGTGTTTTTTTCACAAGATCGCATTAATGGAATGATCTGATTTTGAGAAAGTTCATCACTTAGACTTATATCAATTGGTGTATTGAATTTCAGGACAATCTATATGATATATCTATTAGTTTTAAAGGTCCTCATATGGACTACATTTAGTTACTTTACTGTTTATTCACCCCTAGAAATATTGGACACTTTTTTTTCAAAAACGAAAATATCAAACTTAAAATCTAGAAATACTTATGAGATTATTAGACTGTTTACTATCATTGGAATCGGCTTGATCTCATCTAATCAAATATAATAGTATCTCAAAATCTATTTTTTTGCGACTTATGACTTATTTTCCTAAAACGGATCACATTTTCTTTAATAATGCAAAATTCTTTCAAAAACAACTACATGCATGTAGAGTATAGACTGGATAGAAAGAAGAAGATATGACACCGTTCATAACTTAAGAGAAAACCGAGTATTAAACTTCGAGGTGAATCATCCTACATGTAACTCATAGCAGAAATCAATAGCTTTAGCTTAGGTATCAAAATGTGGAATGGACTGGATGATAATGTCAAAAGTTTAAATGACAAACTTACCTTTAAAAAAGGGTTAAAAAATGCCATCCTTACGTTACAACAACATAAGGATTCCTGACTTCTAAACACGAAGTAACTATACTATTACTTACTCCAAGGTTAATCATCATTATACACATTGAACTCTGCAACTAATCACCCCCATTAACACCCCATCTCATCTCATTATTTCTATCAACCAACTTCAAGGATATTGTTATGTTATAGTTACTGATCAACACTCCTAAAATATTGAATGTCAATAGATAATGCGAAAATTCAGGGCAAGGTGGAATACCGGACCTATCCGAGCCTTGCATTAATTTTGTTTGGCATATAATTATGCCAGCACTTATTTTGCCTGAATAAAGATATGTTGATAAAAAAAATAGTCTGTTTGTGACTAAGAATTGTATCTTGTGACAGGTGGCTACGTCTGGTGATAACAATGGGTAACACTATAAAGAGAGCTGTGGTATCCACTGGCAGCGACCCCCTGGTGGTGACTATCAGCATCGGCGCCACTAAGTACAGCGGCACAGACAATGATGTAGGTAGTTAATTATCGCTTTCTCTTTCTGTTTCTCTAGTTTATTACCTTTGCTTGTCCTTTAGTCTTGTTATTATGCACAAGGTGATCCTACAGTTGGGCCCCTGTCAATTGGATAGTTTTGGGTGGAACTGCAACAATTGGTAGAATTGAATAAATATTTTTTGGAAGAATACTTTTGGTAGAATTAAATAAATGGTTTTGGAAGAATTGAATGAATAACTTTTGGTAGAATTAAATAAATGGTTATGGAAGAATTGTATAAATGGTTGATTCTCATGAAACGGTTCCAAATGGGTATTTTTGGAAGGGTTATTGGAATGAAATGAAATGCCTAGTACAGGTGCTCTATATTGTACTCTTCTAAACGCTGAAATTGCGCATCTTAGATATGAAAACTGTTGGAAATTTACTCTCAAATACATTGCGTCATGGACGGTGATGGTCACAAAAATATTTGTCGCCATTTCCGTCATTAATAGAACAATAGAATGATGAAAAAAATGCATGATCCAAAAGAAGAAGAAAAGCCCTTTCGAATGGTATATGGCAAATAAATATACTCTCATATGATCGTTATAAAAATCAGTGTAGAAAGACCATCACAGACGGTGACGAGGGCAGTCACAAACGGTGACGGACAACAAACTTCCCCATTTTGGAAACATAGATCCTTAGAATAATTAGCAATAGTAATCAATTTTTGTCTTCCTGTTTCAATACACCCATGTGTCCATCTTTCGTGAAGCACACTTAGACTATCTATTGCATGATTTTTTAGTATATTACACCCTATTATCAGCATCACGGACGGTGACGGCCATATTGTATTATAAATTTCTCTCTTTCTGTGTAAATCGAATTTCTGATTTTAGTGCATAAATATTTCATGGATTATTCTTCATGAAACTCTTGGCACATATGGATAAATAAACAAACATTTCCATATAATCTTAATTAATTGTAGGAATGATATATTATTTAATATTTGGGTAGGAAGGTATATTTCAGCATATTAATGGCTCTAATTTCCTAAATATTCATCGCAGGTAGATAAAAGTAGGTACGCATTTGTTCAGAACATAGAGTCTGATAACATGGAAAGATTAATTATGAGGCATGAGCTGATAGAAAAGATCTAATTGAAGAAAACTAGTCAAAAATGGCATTTTCCCATTTGGAACCATTTCATGAGAATCGACCAATTTATACCTTTTGGTAGAAATTTATAAAAAAAAATTTTTTTTTTTTTCAGATTTGTATGAGGTTCACAGACACAAATGGCTTGAAATCTGAAGACTTCACCCTCAACAACTTTCTCCAAAATGATTTTGAAGCTAGGAAGATTGACCAATTCTTCATTCGTGATGTGAGTGCGGGTTTGGGAGACGAGGTGTTCCTGGGTGAGATCTGTGACCTGGAGGTGTGGAGAAAGAACTCCATCCTTGATGATGATTTCTTCATGTGGGATGTAAAGGTTGAAAGGCTCAAGACCTCCGATGTGCACATGTTCCCCATCCATCGCTGGATCCCCATGGGAGCAGCTCTCAAGCTCAGGTGGGTTTAAGTGGGTCAGATTTTCAGAATGTGTACAATTGGCAGATCTACGCTTTTGGTCAATTCTGCTCAATTCTGGTATATTCGGCATTGCATTAATTCTAGCAATCTGTCTGGTTAAGATAAACTGTATTTTAAAAGTCATTTTTGTCTTAAATTTGTGGTATTTGATAGGATTGGTGAAGGTGAATTGTACATTTTCTGAAAATCTGACCCAAAGTTTTGATTATTTGTAAAATCGATATTTCTTAAAGTCTTTTATTCCAAAGATCTCTTTGTTTTTGAGATATCTAGTGCTTCAAGCCTAATGAATGCAAGTATCAAATTTCAAAACAGTGTATTAAATATATCCAAGCATTTCTAAGGTCGTCTAATATAGTATATTTAGATATTTCACTAGTAAATATCCACCCCAAAATATTTCTTTTTCAAAAGTAAAATATCAAACTTTAAATAGAGAAATACCTATTAGATGTATCCTACTGTTAACTAATATAGTTAATTTGTTGTAGAAATTTTAGTTCCCATTCAGTTTGGGCATGCTGGAAGATCTTGGTAGATGTCTTGGTCCATTTCTGTAAAATCTTGTTACTGAATAAAAATTATATATATATATGATATAGTGCCTTTATGAGACCAAGCATAACTCTAACTACTACTTTCACACGTCACCGTGATTTGAGTAGCCTGTTTAATAGCCATCTATCCCTGATAATATATATACTCTCATTGTATGTTTCATTTGTACTGGATGTTCTTCTAAAAACTTTGTACCACTGTCTTTTGTTATATGCCATCTTGCAATACCAACCAATTTGCCTGTATTTGTGATGTGTTTCAGGAAAATGAGTCATAAGTCGCAAAATTGATATTTTTCAAAGTGTTTTTTTCACAAGATCACATGATTGGATTGTTCTGATTCTTTAAGAGTTCACTTATACCTATATCAATCGATGTATCAAATTTCAGGATGATCTATGTAGTATATCCTTTAGTTTTAAAGGTCCTCATATCAACTAAATTTAGTAACTTTACTGTTTAGTGTCCCCAAGAAATATTGAACATTTCTTTTTTCAAAAACGAAAATATCAAACTTAAGATCTAGAAATACTTATGAGATTATTAGACTGTTTACTATCATTGGAATCGGTTTGATCTCATCTTTTCAAATATGATGATATCTCAAAATCTATTTTTTGCGACTTATGACTCATTTTCCTGAAACACATCACATTTCATCCCAATAATGCTTCGTCCTACCGCGTTTTGCACCCAGTCACCCTTGCCTCCTTGTTTTGCCCCCCAACTATGACCCTCACTAACAAAAATATGGTCTTTTATTATATCATCTTACTGTCAAAGCTTAATAACAAGTTTGATATGCTAAAACACAACCTAATATAACTAAATTACCTGCTGTAATCTCTCTCTCTGAAACTTAAATAATACCACAGCTGACCAGCTCATTGCCATCCCTGGCTACATATCAATCAGAATGATCGAGCTTATTTGTGATGTGTTCCAGGAAAATGAGTCATAAGTTGCAAAATTGATATTTTTCAAAGTTTTTTTTTCACAAGATCTTTTGAATGGAATGTTCTGATTCTTAGAGGGTTTAGCACTTATATTCCTATAAATCCATGTAAGAAATTTCGGGACACTGTGTTAAATATATCTTTGCCTTTTGAAGGCCTTTGTATGGAATATATTTAGTTTCTTTACTTGCAATTACCCATCCAGAAACATTGCAGTGTTTGACAACTTTTTTTTCAAAAATAAGATTATTAATTTTAAAACATAGAATTACTTATTAGGTGACCTAGTGTTTACTATCATTGGAATCACCTTGATCTCATCTTTTCAAATATGGTGATATCTCAAAACCCATATTTTGTGACTTATGACTCATTTTCCTATAACTGATCACATTTCTTCCCCAATACTAGCACAATCAAACATCTTTTCGTTTTTTGAAAAAAAAAGTTTCCAATATTTCTGGGGGTCATTAAATAGTAAAGTAACTAAATGTAGTCCATATGAGGACCTTTAAAACGAAAGGATATATTACATAGATTGTCCTGAATTGTCCTCATGGCGATTGACATAACTGTAAGTTACGAACTCTCCAAAAATCAGAACATTCCAATAATGTGATTTTGTGAAAAAAACACTTTGAAAAATATCAATTCTGCGACTTATGACTTATTTTCCTGGAACACATCACATATTGACTGAAAGGAGAACAATTGTACCTGATGCCAATACCTCTACCATGGAGTCAGAACTAATGATATTGAACTCCCCTTACCCCTTATAACCAAGGTCGATATCAACAAGGCATCTGCGATAGACACTATTCCTAATCAAATAGGGGAGTTGCATGTCTCACTGCGCATGTCTGTCAGTGTCTCACAGTGCATGCTTGGACGGATTCAGTTCAAGTCTGATATACACATATTTGGCAACATTTATATCAAAAATAGCAAAATTGTTTTCACTAATATCATAGCTTGTATAGATGATCTATGAAAACCAAATGCATGATGGAAAGGATGAATTCAAGGGTTATGGAAACATGTATTTAACACATTGATATTGACATTAGAGCATTGATATATAGTCCATGCTGATCATAATATGTTTTCTTTAGATTCTATACCGTACCATTACTCCCATAATTCCATGCGAATCAAAATGGCGGCTATGCAACTCCCCTATTCTCAAAGGCTCTTTCCTAGCAATGCTACCAAATCTTGTCTTTTGCCTGAACTTATCCTCAGTCTCCCTCCGCGTACCAAAATCTTTACACACCGTGATTAAGGTGGGAATTCCCCTTTCTCTCCTGACAGTTTTTTTTGCAGAAACTCATGGTCACAGGTTATCTGATAAACACTCAAACTTTGAACCCAATGTCTTTGATTTTCCTTGTACAGTGAATGAGAGATAGCACTTGTTGCACCATTTGGTATTATTTACTCCATGATAGACTTATTTTTGAGGGATATGTATTTCATGTATTTGGACTTTCCCTCTATGCACAAGGATTCAACACACAATTTATTCGAATGCCACAATCTTAAGTCTACTTACAATTACATGGAATATTCATCCTTTAATTCTTCATCTTTATAAACTGATGACAGCAATGGAAAGAGATCTGTTCTGAACCATCCAAGTAATTATTTACTTTAATAATTGTTGTTCAGAACACAATCACAATACTTATCTTAAATCGTTTGAATGACACATTTGATTAAAAGGAGTGCCCAGGGTTAGTAGTGTAGTCAGGGTGGTAAGGCCAAGAAAATAGGTGCGTTTCCTATTTATCTAGCTGAAAACTAGGAAGGGGTAGGAGGGTAACTTTTATTTTCACTTTTTAGGAAGCCACTTCCCAGAAACTGAAAGAAAAGTCTTTTCCATAAGAATAGTAACAATAATTGTTTAAAGAAAGGAAATGTGACCATTAAGGGTTCCTGGTTAGGAAAACCTGTTTTCCTGCTTTTGTCTGTCTAATTTTCTGATGATTTCACCTGCAGGACACATGATGCGTTCCTGCCGCAGGACGACCCGTTTGCTGGGCAGAGGAAACAAGAGATGGAGCAAAGGAAGGATTTATTCAGGATGCGTGAGATGACTCCTGGTACTGGCCCATCGGTAATGGCACCTTTTCACAATTTACAGTTTCCTATTATAGGGAATTTGCATAGCCGACATTTTAAATCTTGATTTGCATTGAATTATGGGATTAATGGTATAGTCTAAAATCTACAGAAAACATGTCATGTTCGGCATGGTATATTTATCAATGCTCTAATGTCTATATCCATATGTTATACATGTTCCCATAACACAAGTCCTCATCTTTCCCATCATGCATTTGGTTTTCATAGATCATTTATCCAAGCTCTGATATTGGTGAGAACACCCTTGCAATTTTCGATAAAGATGTTGCCAAATATTAGTATGTCAGATTTCACCAGCATCCATCCCAGGATGCACTGTAATAGACATGCGCAGTATGACAAACAAATTCCCTATTAATTGTGTTGTATTTCAGAAAAATGAGTCACAAGTCGCAAAAAAATGGATTATGAGATATAATATTTGAAAAGATGAGATCAGGCCAATTCCAATGATAATAAACATTAAGGATATCTGAGAATTATTTCTAGATTTTAAGTCTGATATTTTTATTTTTGAAAAAAGTATTTCTGGTAGGCCAATTTCGGGTAAAAGTGCTAAAGATACTCAATAGGATGACCATAGAAAAGCATACATATGTTTAATACACTGTCTTTAAATTTGGTAAATATATTCACAAAACGTGAAAAACTACACACGCAAAAAATGAGAACATTCGAAGAAAGAGATCTTGTATAAATCACTTTAAAAAAATTACAAATTTGCGACTTGGACTCATTTTCCTGAAACAAAACACAATTTAACTTCTCTTCATATTCCATAATTATGACTAATACAAAAAAAATCATGGTCCTGGGTGAGACATTAAAGTGTCTTTCTGTCTATTTTTCTCTGTCTCTCTCTCCTTTCTTCTCTATCTCTATTTCCTGGCTAAGATCATAAACTGCCTCCCTCTCAGCTCTCCCACTCTTGATATAACCTTCAATGTGTTGATAAGGGCTTAAAGCAACCAATCTCACTCACTCACTCACTCTCAGCTCTCCCAACCTTGATATAACTTTCAATGTGTTGATAAGGGCGTAAAGCAACAAATCTCACACTCACTCCCTCTCAGCTCTCAGCACATTTCCTTTGTTTTAAACAACTATTGTTATGAAATAGACATTTTTTTCAGTTCCTGGGAGGTGGTTTCCTAAAATAAAGTTACCACCCCCTGCCCTACCTAGTTTTCAGCCAGATAAATCAGAAACATACCAATTATTTTTGGCCTCATGGAACGCAATTAAAATTTAGATATTGGCTAACCTGTATGAATACTTTTAAATTGACCTTTTATAAGTCACTTAGACATTGTCATGTATTTATATTTCAGGTTGTGGAGGTGCCCCTGGAACACTCCTTCTTCACAGATAACCCGGTAATTAATTTGATTTTTAGAAAAATAAGTATGGCAACCAATGGAGATGTCTATCATATTAAAGCTAGGGAGCTGGGCTATCAAGACAATATAATTAATCCTTGTTGGGATCATTATACAAATGCAAAAACAAAGAGTATATCTGACCCAAAATGACTCATTTTTCAGAGGTTATTTGGTTGCCATGGTTACCAGAACATTCTTAGAACAAATTCATGAGCACAGTTTGGTTTGTCTATAATAATACTTTGATTTGATATGCAACATGATAAAAAAACGGAATATTTCACCAAAATATTCCATCATCCAAAGAGAGTAAGAGAATATTTTGTAACTGTTTTGCTTGGCATGAAACGTATCACGAATGTGAAATTTGTCAATAAAAGTATTAAAAAAAAAAGGTTGGACCCAGTTAAAAAGAAAGAGCATAATATTCTGTATAGGAATCAATCCTCAAAACATACTACCACCAAAAAGGAAAAAAAGGGCTCATGAAATGCACCTACTAGTAAGCTTGCTAGTTGTGGAAAGTCTGATGTAAGCTTCCATGTCAAGTGTGATGTGTTTCAGGAAAATGAGTCATAAGTCGTAAATTGATAATTTTTAAAGTGTTTATTTTACAAGATCACATTATCGGAATGTTCTGATTTTTGGAGAGTCGTTCACTTATGGCTATGTTAATCGATGTATCAAGTTTCAAGACAATCTATGTAATATATCCTCTGGTTTGACAGGTCCTCATATGGAGTATATTTGGTTTCTTTACTGTTTATTGACTCCCAGAAATATTGGAAACTTTTTTTTCAAAAACGAAAATATCAAATTTAAAATCTAGAAATACTTATTATTTTATCAGACTGTTTACTATCATTGGAATCGGCTTGATCTCATCTTTTCAAATATAATGGTATCTCAAAATCTATTTTTTGTGACTTATGGCTCATTTTCCTGAAACACATAACAAGTGTTTAGCAGAGTTCCTAGTAAAGTCATTAGGAAGTAGACAAGTGAATGACTAGTGCCATATTTTACCACCAGCGTACTTTCAATGAGGCCAAGGTGCGTCTGATCGTCAAGTCCAAGTTAAAGGCCAAACTTAGCAAGATTGACACATTCAAGGATCTGAAGAAGTTGTACTCAAACGAGTTATTACCAGAGTCCCAGGTAGGTGAACACTCAACCTGTATTTGTGTAACCAGCAAGTCATGAAATGAAAGAAATTTATTATTTTTTACCATTTTGATTATGCTTGTTTAGGGTTTGTAAACAGTGCATATTTTTAAAACCGACACAAGTTGGGGTTCGGAGTTGTTTATTCAACTCAACTATCTAGGGAATACAATGCAGAGTTTAAAAGAAATATCCAATGATCTGATTGTCACAGTTTTAACTAGGGCATGTAACAGTTGTAACTAGGGCATGTCACAGTTGTAAGTTGGGCACATTACAATATTATAAAAAAATATTTTCCATAATGGTTACATTACCATCAAGAGAGACAATTTAAAAATAATAAGATAATATGAATCCCAATAATACAATTATAGAAAATGGCCCTCTGGTTCATACTGATTGAGACACATTAGAAAACAGGACGAACCCTGAAGGGGTGAGTTCCCTATTTCTGATGGGTCTCAATAAGTTTGACCCAGAACAGAGTGTCTTTTGCTATGTATTAATCACTTTATTTGGATGTTAAAAAGTAAATTTACCTTGTTTAGCCTGAAGTTTTGCTCGAGGAAGCTTGATAGATTATGTCATAATAAGGTGATTAAACAATCTCTTGCTGTGTGGTAGGCCAACCGTGAGGAGTGGTACTGGAGGGATGACTACTTTGGAGACCAGAGGGTTGCTGGTGTCGTCGCCAATGAAATTGCACTTTGCACCAAGATACCAGAGAAGTACTCACCCTTTTCACTATTACCGTGTTTTGCAAAAAGTTTTGCAATATCTCTGGATGAATTTCTGAACTTCTGTAGAGTGGCTAAATGGGATGACTTATAGAAACTTAAAAATGCATGGATATATTTAATGCCCTGTCTTGTAACTCTGTACAAGTATTCATTTGAGTTAAAGCACTAGGTACCCCTAGAATGAAAAAAATACTACCTTACTATCTTGTTGATAAGCACTTTTGAAAAATATTGGTGCTGCAACTCACTAGCATAAGGTATGTGGGTCAAGTTGCCAGAAAATGTAAAATAGTTACATAATTCTGGCGACCTTAACCAGAAAGGAAAATATCAATGACAATGTCATTACCTTACGACAGGGTTTTATCAATACAAAGTGCCTTGATTTCATGCCTGTCACAATAGAATGATTTAACAAGTTTGGCACTGTAGACACAAACTCAATGTTCATTTGGGATGTGTTTCTGCACATTCATTATACTCATTGTGTGGTGAAATCAACAAATCTTGGCATTTGTTATTGTAGTTTAAGTGAAATGTACATAAAATGTACATTGCTATCCATGGCTTTCCGGTAATATGCTGACCACACGGCTCAATTGAACATTTCCAACTTTGTTGTACGTCAACGTACGAATAACTCTACAACTATTCCTTATACAGATTGACTTATATAAAATCAATAAAACTTGTAAAATATAGGGTTATGCAATCACCAAAATTCAAATGTGAAAATTATAAAATTCATGTCAGGTCTTAGCTAACATTAAAACGTTTATTGTCCACAAAGTTTGCTTTCATTTAAGATAATTAATATTGCTCTATTCCCAGTGTGGTGCTGAGTGTGGTGGTACTGAGTCTGGGTGGTTACCCCGCTCTGGCCAGCCACTGCGAGCCAGCTGCCCCACTCCCCAGCTTAGTCGTCCGGTTTACCGGTTGCGGCCAGCTGGGCTGGATGTGAGCTGGCATTGCCTTCTGTTGCAGGGAGTTAACACTAGATGTCACTACTGGGTTTTGTGTCATATATTTTTGTATTTTATGGCTAGCTGTCATTTACCTTTTTACCTATTTCTCTATACACCTTTTCTACCTTTTACCACTTTGCTTGATATACTTCACTCCTGTGGAGTTGAAGGGTTGATCTGTCCTTCGTTGATGAAGGTCGCATCCCGGTAGTAATAAAAGGAAACCAGCTAGCAAGGACTCAGAGATCTGTGTTACTTCAAGTGTTGTTATTTCTGATCAGTCGCCGGGATAATTTATAGCAGACACTACACTAGTACTTAATTTTCATGAATGGCCCAAACCCTCCCCATGACCCCACACCCCAACCCCCTCCCATACACACACACAAGAGCACTGTCTGTCCTTTTCTTCTTAATTACCTCATTCAACAATAGCCGAGTTCAAGCCTATAATCTAGATAGATTGTGTGTATTAGTCCCACCCTCTTCATCGTCAAAATAACTTATGAAGTATGATTTACAGTTTAAATAGTCTTTCTTATTACATCAACAAAACAATTCACAGGGATACCCTCATATCAAGATGTACATTTACCGTTGTAGTTGGCATGTGAAATGGTGGCACAATTTTTCATCTCCGCCGTCCATTGTTTGACCTACGTTGGCCACGGTTGCCAGTAATCAGCCTGGCGACCAGCTGTGGTTATGTGAATGGGCCTTTATGCTGTCCATAGCATGAATACTTTTACCAAATTGCAAGACAGTGCATTGAATATATCCATGCATTTCTAAGGTCTTCTTATAGAGTATATTTAGCTACTTTACTAGTAATTGTCTGCCCTGAAATATTGCAAAGCTTTTCATTTGAAAATAGTTATATCATACATAAAATATAGATTTTGTTATCAGATGTACCACTGTTCACTATCATTGGAATCGCATTCATATAATCTTTTCAGATAAAATGATATCTCAAAATCCAATTTTTGCGATTTGTGACTTATTTTCCTAAAAAAAAATTACATATAATATTTTGCATAATTTAGGGTTAAGCTGGAAGAACTATACATAGAAGCCATTCTCCTTTACTGTACATTATTTTTAGAACAAAGATTCTAGATATGAACGATCCCTTTAAACTTCTGAGTCTATTAAAGCTAAAGGAAAAAATCCCAAATAACTCTAAATCTTTTATTTCAAGGCTTGCTGTTACTGATGAACTGCTGGCAAACTTCCTAGAAGGAAAGTCTATTGCAGAGGCCATTGATGAAAAGAGGCTTTTCATAATTGATTATGAATGCCTTGATGGCATCGAGATAACAAATAAGGAACTTGTGGTATTTACATTGAGCTATTTATATAAAGGAATAGGGTATAGCACCCATTATTGACTTCCCTTTCACAACAAATCCTTGAATGCATAGAATGTATTGTATTTTAATTGACAATAGTTTCTGTTTGAGAGTTTAATTGAGGTTAATAAGATCAATCTTTCTATGTACCATTAAGAATAGTGATGTTCTATGCTGGAGACTAATGACTTTCAATCTGAAAATAATGATTGTGGGTAATACTGAGTTTGTAATGTATTAAAGCTAGATGGACTTCCTATGTTGACTATTATTATGATAGTAATACACAAGTTGCTGGTCTGGCGTAAAGGATTGCACAGACCTTTGACAATTGTTTTCACATGGCCCACAAGCCAATAGGCGAGTGAGTTATTATTGAAAAGAATTGTCAAGGGTACTTACAATCCTTTACGCCAGACCAGCTATGAGATGCAGTACTATTTTTACTCCACAGTGGTAATAAATTAATTATAAATTACAACAAAAAGTCCTTTATTTACTGATGAAGTTTTGGCCATACTTCTCTCACTGTTGCCAGCAAAGATACAATAGTGTACCTCGTACTGTCACAATGTTATGTGATACACACTTCACCATGGCCTAAAATGTTTTGATAACCAGTAAATCTGAAACCAGTAAATGTAGAACCAGTAAATGTATAGGAAATGTAGAACCAGTAAATGTAGAACCAGTAAATGTACAGTAAATGTACAACCAGTAAATGTACAGTAAATGTACAACCAGTAAATGTACAGTAAATGTACAACCAGTAAATGTACAACCAGTAAATGTACATTGCCTGAGGTACAAAGATTACTCTGGTTTCTCCACCATTTGATACAGTGTAAAGGGGGTTAGCTAGTAGATAGAAAGGGGATTCCTGTAGTAGGAGAAGGGACAGGAGGACAGACAAGTTACTTCAAGGATATATACTGCTTTATTATTCACATCTTTGGAACCCCTCATGGGAGAAGCTCACTTGCTAACTCCTGAAGGAGGCAGGACTCTATCTCTGATAGACCCCTCAGAATACATGAGTCATGGAGGGAGAGACCAATGCTGGTAATGGCTGTATATTATCTCTGCTGAACTAAATGATCCACTCTTACATTGCAGCTTGTTGCCCCCATTGCTTTGTTCTACCGGGATAGTTTGGATACATTGAAACCTGTCGCAATTCAGCTTCATCAGGTTCCTTCAGATGATAATCCGGTAAGTGCATCTTCATTCTATGAGGCACAGATTATGTGATCCGTTTTAGGGAAATGAGTCATAAGTTGGAAAATATGGATTTCAAGGTAGTATACCATCATATTTGAAAAGAGGAGATCAAGCTGATTCCAAAGATAGTAAACAGTAGGACATCTAATAAATATTCTTATACTTTAAGTTTGATGTTTTTATTTTTGAAAAAAAAGTTTGCATTGTTTCTGGATGGGTAATTACCAGTAAAGTAACTAAATACACTCCATACAAAGGCCTTCGAAATGCAAAGATATATTTTATTCAATGTTCTGAAATTTGTTTGCAAAACGCTCCAAATCAGAACATTCCCATCCAAAGATCTTGTCAAAAAACACTTTGAAAAATATCAATTTTCCGACTTGTGACGCATTTTACTAAAAACACCTCACATATTTTTTACAAAATGTGATGTGTGTCATGAAAATGAATCACAAGTCGCAAAATTGGTGTTTTTCAGAGTTGTTTACTTGCAAGATCTCTTTGTTGGAATATTGTCATTTTTGGGGTGTCTAATTCTTGTGGTTGTATGAATACGTCTATCAAAATTCAAGACTGTTTATTAATCATATCAGGGGGTCACTTAAAAATTAATGAAAGCCTGTCTACGGTGCAGGGCGCGGTCTAAAACGTATGCCCCGTATTTCAGTTGTAACATATGTGATGTGTTTCAGGAAAATAAGTCACAAGTCGCAAAATTGATAGATTGAAGGATTCCTTTATTGAAATGTTCTGATTGATTTCTCGAGGGTCTAGCCCACTTAGTCATATAAATCTATGTACCAAATGTCAGGACATTGTATTAAATCTATCCTTGAGTTTTGAAAGCCTTCATATGGATTATGTTTCGTTACTTTACTGCAAATTGCCCACCCAGAAACATTGCAACTTTGTTTTAAAAATTAAAAATATGAAACTTAAAGAATAGAAATACATATTAAGTATCCCAGTGTTTACAATTATTACAATCGGCTTGATTTCATCTTTTCAAATATGATGATATCTTGAAATCCATTTTTTGCGACTTATGACTCATTTTCACATCACATATTTCAAAAGTAATACAACAATCCTCCCACTGATTTTATTGTAAATGAAATTATCTAATGAAATTTCTGAAATGTACTTTATTTCTCCACACATGAAGGTGTTTCTGCCTAATGACTCTCCATACTTGTGGCTGTTTGTGAAGATGTGGTTCTCTACGGCTGAATCAGCCGTCCTTCAAATGCGCGAGCACCTTGGTAAGAACTCATTCAAGGGTCAGATTCTCTAAAATGCACAATCTACAGCTCTGCACATCTATCAAATTCTGCTAATTTAGAGTTGATAATGATAACTACTAGGTATATCCAAGTATATCATGTGTTGTATTCATTCAATAAATCTGTCTGGTTATGTTGAACTGGATTTTGAGCCTAATTTTCTTCTTAAATAAGGGTTATTTGAGAGGATTGGCGAAGGCCAATTGTGCATTTTCTGAAGATCTGACCCATGACAAGTTTCAGTTTAGCTGAACCCTAATGGCCTCCTTTATTTGAACTTCATCATATGGGTGAAATCATCAGAAAATGTACAACTCCCCTTCACTAATCCTCTCAAATAACCCACATTTAAGACAAAAAATCAGCTTCAAAATGCAGTTGAACATAACGAAACAGATTGTTTGAATCAAGGCATTACCAAATATATCTAGTGTTGTAGATTTGTTGGTGTAATTTAGCAGAAATGACTAAATGTGTTGATCTGCCAATTGTACATTTTCTGAAAATCTGACCCATACACAGGTTGACCACCATCTCATCCCTTCATCAACCACCCAACTTATATGAACTGATGTAACTGCCAATCTCAATGCATCGAAAAAAGGATCCCGACCCCTTAGTGTTTTCAGATTGAATTGAATAAAGAATTAAAATAAATTACCTGACATTGAACATTATGCTGACCTTGCAGCTAATCACCTTTATGGATCAGATTTTCATTTGGATAATTCTGCTAAATTGCGCCACAATTTGGTCAATACTAGGTAAATTTGAGTATGTTTGGCATTGTATTGAATCTAGCAATCTGTTTGGTTAGGTTAAACTACATTTTAAAAGTTATTTTTGTCTCTTTACTTGATAGGATTGGTGAAGACAAATTGTACATTTTCTGAAAATCTGACCCTTATTATGAAGATGATTCTATAAGCATGAATTATATTTCAGGCTTTACGCACCATGTGATGGAAGCAATGTGTTTGTCCATCAACCAAAACCTTTCTCCTTCCCACCCTGTCTTCAGGCTGCTGGCTCCACATTTTGTACAGGTGCTCGCCATTAACGAGTAAGTACACATAAGGTATACCATTCGCAAAGTTCTGTAGACATTACCTCATATATGTGATGTGTTTCAGGAAAATGAGTCATCAGTCGCAAAACTCGTATTTTTCAAAGTGTTTTTTTCACATGATCACACTATTGGAATGTTCTGATTATTGGAGAGTTCGTCACTTAGAGTTATGTCAATCGATGTATCAAATTTCAGGACAATCTATGTAATATATTCTTTTGTTCTAAAGGCCCTTATATGGACTACATTTAGTTACTTTAGTGTTTAGTGACCCCCAGGAATATTGGAAACTTTTTTTTTCAAAATCGAAAATATCAAACTTAAAATTTAGAAAAACTTCTTATTTCATTAGACTGTTTACTATCATTGGAATCGGCTTGATCTCATCTTTTCAAATATAATAGTATTTTTTGCGACTTATGACTCATTTTCCTGAAACACATCACATATATGATGTGTTACACGAGTAAAATTGATTTTGAGATATCATGATTTTTGGAAAGATGAGAACAAGCTGGTTTCAATGATACTAAACAATATGACATTTAATAAGTATTTTCTTAGTATAAGTTTGTTGGGTTTTTTTAAAAAAACAAGTTTGCAATATTTCTAGAGTAGACATTTACTAGTAAAGAAGGTAAATATACTCTATAAGAAGACCTTAGCAATACATTTAGAAAAACACTTGCATAGACCCCTACAATGATTAATATGATGAGGATAAACTAATTGTTTGGAGGGAAGTACTAGATCCTTTTTATAATCTAAAGTCGTTTTTCTTTGTTTTTTTTTGTTTTGTTTTTATATGCATGAATTTAATAGCATCATTTGAAAATAAAGAAATCTAAATTCAAGCAATCCAAATGGGAAGAGTTGTGTTCATCCTATACTGACTTCAAAATATACTTGGTCAGCGAAATATACATACTGGCCCACCCCTTTCATTTCATATACATATAGTTGTCTCCTGTAGCACTATGCAGGATTGAGAACACACAAACACCTACTACACAAGATACACGCTGGGTGCCACAAATATACTGCACTCTCTCTATAGTAGATTCTATATTACCTTTTAAGAAATAATTCCCTCAGTTTTGTCTGTTGGCAGGTACAGTACCCGCAAACAGACAAAACCGAGGGAATTATTGCTTTTAAATGTGATTTGATGAGATTCAATTTCTGGGATACAAAAGGATAGACAAACTTTTTTTATTACGGCCAAAAAACATCAGCACATGACATGAGAGTCGCCATACTGTCTACGTGACCTGACCTGAAATGCTTGCATGGATCCGTACTTTTGTCGTTATACACCAACACGCTAGATGTCGGCACCCGCACCTCTTCTGGTTTGGCCAGAAGACTTTAGTATGTAAACAATCGCATGTGTTAGTGTGTCTAGGGAATTACAAAAGAAGTAAATAAGAAATCTGAATCGGCAGAAATGATGGTCATATTGTTTTACCCTGATAGTGAAGTTTTATTGTATGTGAGTCAATGAATGGCGATTGGAGAAGCCTACGAAAACAGGGGTCTGCACTACGAGGACCGCGGAACCGAAAAGCGCAGTTGCATTTCTTAACATGGGTGGAGACGCAAATAAAATGGCGGAAAACTGGGTCCTCTGGGTATGACCGGAGTCTCCAGCCATGTTCCGGACGTGTTAGTGTGTCTAGGGACTTAAATAAACAATCTGAATCGGCAGAAATGATTGCAATATTGTTTTACCCCAATAGTGAAGTTTTAGTGTCACCGCTTGGCTGGCCGACGAGATGAGAATTGCCGGAAGCGACAGGGGAGGGTTCCAAAAACAATAGATCCCGGCCGACCAGGGATGTATAGGAGTCGTATCACGCAGCGGGCTTCTATAGAGAAAAAAAAACATCCCAGAATCTCATCAAATTGATTCTAAAGGCAGATAGAGATATCATATGTGATGTGTTTCAGGAAAATAAGTCATAAGTCGCAAAATTGATATTTTTCAAAGTGTTTTTTTCACAAGATCACGTTATTGGAATGTTCGGATCTTCAGGGAGTTTATCATTTATAGCTATACCAATCAATGTCCCAAATTACAGGACAATCTATGTAATATATCGATTCATTTTAAAGGTCCTCATATGGACTACATTTAGTTACTTTACTGTTTATTGACCCAAAGAAATATTGGAAACTTTTTTATTTCAAAAACGAAAATATCAAACTTAAAATTTAGAAATACTTATGAAATAATGAGACTGTTTACTATCATTTAAATCGGCTTGATCTCATCTTTTCGAATATAATGGTATCTCAAAATCTATTTTTTGCGACTTATGACTCATTTTCCTGAAACACATCACATATGAGGCCTATAGTATTTTAGAAATGCTTTACCGTCATCATCAAATATAAAGACATCATGTGACCGATGGGGGTGGGGTAGATAGGGGCTACATAGTCTAGTAAACAATTGTGCTAGAGATGTTGGCTTGTGAGACCAGTGTGCATGAGGCAAGCCGTGTAAACATGTATGTTTAAACCCTTTTCAAGTTACCACTACACATGATATATCCTCCCTCTACTCGTCAACATGATATACACACCTAGGCCAAGCATCTTCAGTAATTCCCGCTCGCCACATCATCGTCATTCATATTAGAGCTGTATGTGGTATTTAAAGCATGATTCTACATTCTGAAATTGAATATCATTCCATGTTCCTATATATACAAAGATTTAACCTAGGAAGTCGTCTTGGTCATGAATGCCACAATTGGTAACTAACTTTCACCGACGTAGGAAGCCTTAGTATATAATATCGAGACTGTATTGGGTAGAAGGTTACCAGTTGTGGTATGACCAGAGAACGTTACAGCGACATATTGTCCATATCTGTATCTATGATTATTACATGCCCGCCCAAACTAAGTCTTTTTTTTAGTTATCCTATAAATATAATGATAAACTAAATCAGGTAGTAGGACCATTGTTTGTGGATTTTGTAAATGTATGACAAACAGATATATACAAAGATTTAACCTAGGAAGTCGTCTCGGTCATGAATGCCACAATTGGTAACTAACTTTCACCGACGTAGGAAGCCTTAGTATATAATATCGAGACTGTATTGGGTAGAAGGTTACCAGTTGTGGTATGACCAGAGAACGTTACAGCGACATATTGTCCATATCTGTATCTATGATTATTACATGCCCGCCCAAACTAAGTCTTTTTTTTAGTTATCCTATAAATATAATGATAAACTAAATCAGGTAGTAGGACCATTGTTTGTGGATTTTGTAAATGTATGACAAATCACTACCCGTGTAGATTATTTGTGACAAGATACTTCAATGATTAGATATGTATTAAGGAGGGAGGGGTTATTTACATTTAGTTCAGTTATGGTAAGATCTTGGGTAGATTTTTTTTTCCTGCGGACCTCGTCAGGATGGGGAGTTATAGTGATCCTGGGCTGTGATTGGTGTTTGTTCTCACTGTCTGTTCTTGCCATTGTCATGTACACCATACAACTCTCATATTGAAGATAGAAACTCTATATTAAAAAGCTAATAAAATACAGAATCTAATCCTAAAATCTAAATGTCTGCAGTCATCTCATGGAGGATCCATGAAATTTGACATAAAAATATATGGCAACATTTTTATCGAAATTGCAAGAATGTTTTCACCAGCTTTTATAAATGATCTATGAAAATCAAATGCATGATGGGAAAGATGGCGACTTGTGTTATGGGAACATGTATAACACATGAATTTGACATCAGAGCATGGATAAATATTCCATGCTGAACATGTCATGTTTTATATAGATTTTACACTGTACCATTAGTCCCATAATTCCATGCGAATCAAGATTCAAAATGGCGGCTATGCAACTCCCGTATTGAAACTGACATGATCAATATTTGTACAATTTCTACCTTTCCTATGCATCATTTAAAGCTGCGCTCTCAGTTAACGTCAAAAAAATTAATACTCTCCGGAGCTGGTGGTTCAATCTGATGGCAAGATGGCGTCACCGGTCAACTTTCCAAGCCTGTGACAACTAATGAAAGTCCTTTATTTATGAGTTTACCGATTATATCATCCAATGAAATAATCTAAGACATAAATCTTGCTGAACTTTACCATTCCTGTTTAAATGTAGCCGCACACGGTACGGTGGAGGTTGTGATCCATCAATTTAGACCAGCTGGATGGGCTTTTTGGTTGGCTTACGGCGGTCGCCTTGACAAGGATGCTCACTGGGTCTTGGATGGTGTGTACAATGGATTTAGATTAATTGATCAGAACTGTCAAGTGTCGTTGTATGAAAAAAATAATTCTTCTTCTTGTTATAACAACGCAAATGAATCAAAGTTGGATGCTCTGATCCGAAAAGAACTGTCAGTTGGTAAACTCTCGATGTCAAACAACAAACCCGAATGTATTCACGCCATGGGTGTTATAGCAAAGTCAGACGGAGGCATACGCCCTATAAAAGATTGCAGATGACCGATCAATTATTCTTTGAACAACTATGTTTCTGAGGTGTGTTCAACTTTTGCCTTCATCACCTTGGATTGTCTGGGTTCCGAAGGATCTAATGAGGGGAACCTTCATGTGTACAGTGGATCTCAAGTCAGCCTACCGTAGTGTCTTAATCCATCCAAGCAATCGCACTTACTTCGGCCTAAAATGGAAGTCTGGTTGTGATGAATGTTTTCTAGTGGACAACTTCATGTGTTTTGGGGCGAAATCAGCCCCCTATTGCTTTGCTAGAGTATATTTAGCTTCTTCACAGGTTAATGTTCACCAAGAAATATTGCAAACATTTTTTTAAAACTAAATAATATCAAACTTAAATGATAAAAAAACACTTATCATTTGTATTAGTCTTTACTTTCATTAAAATCCGCATGGTCTCACCGTTTCATATATGATACCAATCTCAAAATCAATTTTTTGCGACTTGTGATTCATTTTCCTATAACACAGCAAATTTTTGTGACTATTGACCTATTTTCCTGCAACTGTCTATAACCAGTCTACCGTTACAGGTTGGCAAGGGCGATACTGATCAACCCTGGTGGTATTATGGATAGCGTCCAACAGTTGGGGCGGACAGGGGCATTGGAGCTCTGGAGGAGGTGCCCATGGAATATGACATTGAAAGGAAATCCAAGGAAGAATGTTGTACAACGAGGGGTACGTTATTTCATTGATTACCAGATATTCAGGGTCAGATCTTCATAAAATGAACAGCTGGCCTTCACTAATCCTCTCAAATAACTTAAATGTCAGACAAAAATTAGGTTCAAAATACAGTTTAACTCAACCAGACAGATTTATTGAATAAATACAATACAGAATACAAACAGATATACCTAGTATTTATCAATTTTTACTCTACTTTAGCAACATTTGAGAGATGTGTAGAACTGTAGATTGTGCATTTTCTGAATGTGGACAATTGGCAGCTCTACCCATTTAGTAAATTCTGTTAGATTAGGCTGAAGAACGGTGATTCCTTGGTATATCCGAGTATATTCGATATTGCATTTAATAAGGGAATACCTTCTATTATTTTGAAGCTCATTTTTGTGTTAAATGTTTTATTTGAGAGGATTGGTGAAGGCGAATTGTACATTTTCTGAAAATTTGACCCATCTGTTACTTTCATTCCAAATGTTCGACTTTCATTAAGCATCAATTATCATCATTTCTCTGCCTTGGCAACCCACAATGATGTCAATAAAAGAAATTAACAAATATATCACTAACTACAAACTTGTGACATATTCTCCTGTGACACATATTAGTTTTTGTGAAGTCTAGATGCTGATGTTTGTCTCTTCCTTGTTACAGGTGGGTAAAGATGTCCTGCCTCATTACCCCTACAGGGATGACGCCATTGCATTGTTTGATCTGATGGAGGATTATGTCACAGAGGTTATTGATGGAGTCTATGCAGGTAAATAAATTATAAGCAAATATTGGATGGAATTCTCAGATACCCATAATATATGCAACATAGCCCCTACCATAAGGCTATGTGTTATGTGACTACCAATTTAGGCTTAAGGTTAGGGTTATAGCTAGTATTGATATCAATCCATGTACTCTATTCCACCATACAGCACACCGGAAAAAAACAGTGCATCATGTCTATATATCTGCATTAGTAGCTTGGTGCATCTAGATACATGCACTTAGTGCCTATTGTTCACACCAGGTGTTGCCTAGCTCACTCATGCTACTATTTGCACTATATTGACTGCACCCTGTACTGAAGACTGCAACCACCACTTGATGCTATTTACCCATGCCCTACTTGGACCATGGGTCAGCAGACCATGACACTCAGTCCTTCCCATGTTATTGCTAGAATGAATATGTCATAGAGTAGATTTGGCAAATATTATTATGTACTAGATGTTGAACCATACAAAGACTGCCCATTGCGGCAGGCACTGGGAATTTGTTAACCACTTCTACATAATAAATGATTCTAAGGCTCTTTCTCTCTGCTTCCCTATCGTGGACATGTGATATTGTAATACTATTTGTATATATGTGATCCGTTTTCGGAAAATGAGTCAGGACTCAGGAAAATTGGATTTTGAGATATCACCATATTTGAATAGATGAGACCAAGCCGATTCCAATGAATTTAAACATTAAGGACATCTTATAAATACTTTTATCTTTTTAGTCAGATATTTTTATTTTTCAAAAAAAAGTTTGCAACATTTCTAGGTGGATAATTACCAGTAAAGTAGCTAAATATACTCAATAGGATGATCAAAGTAACGCACTGATATAATTGATAAACAGTCTTGAATTTTGGTACATTTTGGTATTCATACAACCACAAGGACTAGACACCCCAAAAATGACAATATTCCAACAAAGAGATCACCTAAGTAAACATCTTTGAAAAACACCAATTTTGCGACTCATGACTCATTTTCCTGAAACATATTACATATTGAGAAATGAATGAGTATTAATCAGTTAAAGATGGTCACAATGAGTGGCACAATGAGCAACACCATCTACATCTAGGCATATGACAAACTAATTGGTGAAATTGTTTTTGATTTCCACTAGATCCTTTGTTATCAGAAGCAATTTTGATGTATCAACAATTACCACAGGGTTGTGTTTGGGGTTGAGACTGATTGTTTTTCAAAACTCTTTTATATCAATCAATTACTTCTATCATTATTGCCAACTATATAATTATTATAAGGATCTTTGTAGATTATGTTTTTGTCCATTTTGCGACTATTGCCTAATGACTGGATTAATCTCACATCAGCAGGTGAGGCCCTGAAGGATGACTATGAGGTTCAAGGCTGGTACAAATCTCTGATTAAGCCTCTAGCAGAGGGTGGAGTGGGCATACAGGTAACTACCTCTATATCTACCACTCAACAAGGTGTTGTATCCATGTACTCTACTCCATAAACATTTATTACAGTAGTTAAAAGTGGAAGGTCCCATCGGAAGAGCTCTAAACAACAGAGAAGGGACTTATTTTCCAGATAGACACTATGTACAACCAAATTTCTCATTATTTCTCATTTACCAGGCAAGACACACAATGGATAAAACAAAAACTATCATTACCAACATGATCACACTTGAAAAAACTGACCCTAAACATTATATTCCAAACAGGGCGTTCCAGGAGATGGCAAAGACATGATTAAGGAAGATTTGATAGAGATTGTGACGGTGACCATGTTCACAAGCAGTGTGCAGCATGCAGCTGTTAACTTCTGCCAGTATGAGCATTACTCTAGTCCACTGGTGGCTTCTGGTCTACTCTATGGTAAACCTCCCAGCACCAAGGTAAGGCACCGTGTAACATTGTACTGCACCATGAGTGTGTGCTTACCTCACTGTGTACCTCATAATAATAAATTATGCAAAGTTGTTTGCATAGTATATATGTGATGTGTTCCAGGAAAATGAGTCATAATTCGCAAAATTGATATTTTTCAAAGTGTTTTTTTCACAAGATCACATCATTGGAATGTTCTGATCTTTGGAGAGTGTGTCACTTATAGTTATGTCAATCGATGTATCAAATTTCAGGACAATCTATGTAATATATCCTTTGGTTTTAAAGGTCCTTATATGGACTTCATTTAGTGACTTTACTGTTTAATGACCCCCAGAATTATTAGAAACTTTTTTTTTCAAAAACAAAAATATCAAACTTAAAATCTAGAAATACTTATTATTTCATTAGATTGTTTACTATCATTGGAATCGGCTTGATCTCATCTTTTCAAATATAGTAGTATCTCAAAATCATTTTTTTGCGACTTATGACTCATTTTCCTGAAACACATCACATATACTAGGTCCGAGTATGCAATGAGGATCAATTGCATAACATTACTTATATTGATGATGTGTTACTGTAGGCTACATTACTTATATTGATGATATGTTAATGTATGGTACATTACTTATATTGATGATATCTTACTGTAGGCTACATTACTTATATTGATGATGTGTTAATATATGCTACATTACTTATATTGATGATATGTTAATGCAGGCTACATTACTTATATTGATGATATGTTAATGCAGGCTACATTACTTATATTGATGATGTGTTACTGTAGGCTACATTACTTATATTGATGATATGTTAATGTAGGCTACATTACTTATATTGATGATATGTTAATGTAGGCTACATTACTTATATTGATGATATGTTAATGTAGGCTACATTACTTATATTGATGATATGTTATTGTAGGCTACATTACTTATATTGATGATATGTTATTGTAGGCTACATTACTTATATTGATGATATGTTAATGTAGGCTACATTACTTATATTGATGATATGTTAATGTATGCTACATTACTTATATTGATGATATGTCAATGTATGCTACATTACTTATATTGATGATATGTTAGTGTAGGCTACATTACTTATATTGATGATATGTCAATGTATGCTACATTACTTATATTGATGATATGTTAATGCAGGCTACATTACTTATATTGATGATATGTCAATGTATGCTACATTACTTATATTGATGATATGTTAATGTAGGGTACATTACTTATATTGATGATATGTTAATGTAGGGTACATTACTTATATTGATGATATGTTAATGCAGGCTACATTACTTATATTGATGATATGTTACTGTATGCTACATTACTTATATTGATGATATGTTAATGCAGGCTACATTACTTATATTGATGATATGTTACTGTATGCTACATTACTTATATTGATGATGGTTTAATGTATGCTACATTACTTATATTGATGATATGTTAATGCAGGCTACATTACTTATATTGGTGATATGTTAATGTATGCTACATTACTTATATTGATGATATGTTAATTAATGCAGGCTACATTACTTATATTGATGATGTGTTACTGTAGGCTGCATTACTTATATTGATGATATGTTAATGCAGGCTACATTACTTATATTGATGATATGTTACTGTATGCTACATTACTTATATTGATGATATGTTAATGTAGGCTACATTACTTATATTGATGATATGTTAATGTATGCTACATTACTTATATTGATGATATGTTAATGCAGGCTACATTACTTATATTGATGATATGTCAATGTATGCTACATTACTTATATTGATGATATGTTAATGCAGGCTACATTACTTATATTGATGATATGTCAATGTATGCTACATTACTTATATTGATGATATGTTAATGTAGGGTACATTACTTATATTGATGATATGTTAATGTAGGGTACATTACTTATATTGATGACATGTCAATGTATGCTACATTACTTATATTGATGATATGTCAATGTATGCTACATTACTTATATTGATGATATGTTAATGCAGGCTACATTACTTATATTGATGATATGTCAATGTATGCTACATTACTTATATTGATGATATGTTAATGTAGGGTACATCACTTATATTGATGATATGTTAATGTAGGGTACATTACTTATATTGATGATATGTTAATGCAGGCTACATTACTTATATTGATGATATGTTAATGTAGGGTACATTACTTATATTGATGATATGTTAATGCAGGCTACATTACTTATATTGATGATATGTTAATGTAGGCTACATTACTTATATTGATGATTTCTTACTGTAGGCTACATTACTTATATTGATGATATGTTAATGCAGGCTACATTACTTATATTGATGATATGTTAATGTATGCTACATTACTTATATTGATGATATGTTAATATATGCTACATTACTTATATTGATGATATGTTAATGCAGGCTACATTACTTATATTGATGATATGTCAATGTATGCTACATTACTTATATTGATGATATGTTAATGTAGGCTACATTACTTATATTGATGATATGTTAATGTATGCTACATTACTTATATTGATGATATGTTAATGCAGGCTACATTACTTATATTGATGATATGTCAATGTATGCTACATTACTTATATTGATGATATGTTAATGCAGGTTACATTACTTATATTGATGATATGTCAATGTATGCTACATTACTTATATTGATGATATGTCAATGCAGGCTACATTACTTATATTGATGATGTGTTACTGTATGTTACATTACTTATATTGATGATATGTTAATGCAGGCTACATTACTTATATTGATGATATGTTAATGTATGCTACATTACTTATATTGATGATATGTTAATGCAGGCTACATTACTTATATTGATGATATGTTAATGTATGTTACATTACTTATATTGATGATATGTCAATGTATGCTACATTACTTATATTGATGATATGTTAATGTATGTTACATTACTTATATTGATGATATGTCAATGTATGCTACATTACTTAGATTGATGATATGTTAATGCAGGCTACATTACTTATATTGATGATATGTTAATGTATGTTACATTACTTATATTGATGATATGTTAATGTATGTTACATTACTTATATTGATGATATGTTAATGCAGGCTACATTACTTATATTGATGATATGTTAATGCAGGCTACATTACTTATATTGATGATATGTTAATGTATGCTACATTACTTATATTGATGATATGTTAATGTATGCTACATTACTTATATTGATGATATGTCAATGTATGTTACATTACTTATAATTATTGATGATATGTTAATGCAGGCTACATTACTTATATTGATGATATGTTAATGTATGCTACATTACTTATATTGATGATACGTCAATGTATGTTACATTACTTATAATTATTGATGATATGTTAATGCAGGCTACATTACTTATATTGATGATATGTTAATGTAGGCTACATTACTTATATTGATGATATGTTAATGCAGGCTACATTACTTATATTGATGATATGTTAATGTAGGGTACATTACTTATATTGATGATATGTTATTGTAGGCTACATTACTTATATTGATGATATGTTAATACAGGCTACATTACTTATATTGGTGATTTGTTACTGTAGGCTGTACTGACAGAGAGTGACGTGGTGGCTGCTCTGCCTCACCCCACACTCTTATCTCGCATAATGGTCATTTCCAAGATTCTCAGCACACGCCATACACAGGGCCTTGGAGACTTTGATATTGAATATAGCACTCATCCTCCTACTATTGCTGCTCAGGAAAGGTAATTCTCTAATGTTTAATTTATATACAATTTTTTTCAATGATAATTATTTCATGATATCAAGTTTTTTTGTTCTTTTATAGATAAATGGGGAATCCCAATGCTATGATACAAAATGGGATGCCACATTTCATTGTGGCATGAAGAATATGAATGTATAGATCCCAAATAGAAACCAACCTTTCCCTAAATTGTTATTGGCCTTCCAAAGAATAAGATTACACAAAAGTATTTCCATAAACTAAATGCTTAAAATGCAAAATCTGAGTTATACACTTACTCATGAAAAATATGTTCATTACTTCTGATTTTGTATATCGGTCAAGTTTTCAGAAAATGTACAATTGGCCTTCGCCAATCCCCTCAAATAACCCAAATTTAAGACAATAAAGATGTTCAAAATTAGGTACAACATAACCAAACAGATTGCTTTAATCAAAGCAATACCAAATGTGATGTGTTTCAGGAAAATGAGTCATAAGTCGCAAAAAATAGAAGCCGATTCCAATGATAGTAAACAGTCTAATAAAATAAGAAGTATTTCTAAATTTTAAGTTTGAAAATTTCCAGTATTTCTGGGGTTCACTGAACACTAAAGTAACTAAATGTAGTCCATATGAGGACCTTTGAAACGAAAGGATATATTACATATATTGTCCTGAAATTTGATACATTGATAACATAACTATAAGTGACAAACTCCAAAAATCAGAACATTCCAATAATGTGATCTTGTGAAAAATATCAATTTTGCGACTTATGACTCATTTTCCTGAAACACATCACAAATATATATTCAGATATACCTCATTTTTAAAATTAGGTTCAAAATACAGTTCAACATAACCAGAAAGATAATATATGCATGGTGGGAAAGATGGGGACTTTTATTAAAAAAACATGTATAACACAGAGATGTTGACATTCGAGAGTTGATAGATAATCCATGCTGAAGTTGACATGTTTTCTATAGGTTTTACACTGTACCATTACTCCCATAATTCCATGCAAATCAAGATTCAAAATGGCGGCTACAGAAATCGCCTATAATATGCTAATAGTTAGATTATAGTCATACATTTGTGATTTAAATATTTGATCAGTTAATATTTTTTCTTCAGATTTCGACAGAGAGTTAAGGAACTTAGAAAGGAATTCCTTGAGCGGTATGCCAAGCGTAAATACCCCTACACAGTGCTGGATCCTAATGAAATCCCCAACAGTATCAGCATCTAATCAGCTCATCTTGAAGCATGTGGCACCAACCAGGATTTACAGCTGCATTCCCAGCTATTACAACATGAGCAATCTTACCAATTTATAAATTGAATTAAGACAGTTCCTAATGAGTTCTCACTCATTGTATGACCTTTAGGACTGAAGTTACCAATATCTACTCACTGTTTGACCTGTAGGACTGTAGGCTACATTACTTATATTGGTGATCTGTTAACCCTATCAGGGTGAACAATTCATTTAATAAAACCTGCTATTTTACCCTCTTTCCCCTATGTCAATGTGTTCCAAATGTTGTAAGGACCAATAATCAGGAAGCAGTTCTTGTGCATGGATTTATCAATATTCTGCTGCTGTTATATGTTTATACAAGAGTTACTCACATTATGACAATAGGACTGGATTTATCAATATTCTGCAGCTGTTATATGTTTAAACAAGAATTTTAGCTGTAAATGCTGAGAGTAAACTGCCCCAGGTGAGCGATCATTTTATGGTTTAAAGAGATAAACCACTGTCAGTGCCAGTCACTGGAGTTCAAGGAACTAATACATGAAAAATAAAGAGTGACAATAATTTTTCAAACTTTGTGTTGAGAAAGAACATGGTTGGAGGATAACAAAAAGCAAAAAAAATGGATCTCAGCATATGTTTTTTTCATTCTAGAGACCATCAAAGTTTAGTATTTGAGTATGTGGGGAAAATGGATATTTTCTCAGTTTTTCCAAGATTTCAGACAGACAAATAACATTTTTTAGTTGAAATGACTTCTAAACATAGCCACTACACAGGTTTACCCTCATGTATGAAAAAACAGGGTATCAACATATTTTGAAAGATATTATTCAGCATTGAAAATCTTCAATATTCCTGTTTTTAATTCATCTGGATGCAGATTCAGTTGAATAACTTTTTAAAAAAGTCGGTGACCCCCATTTTTTATTGCTTGAGAGGGTAAAGGAATATGTTAGCTATGCTTATAGAGACTTTTAGGAAAAAGTTATTTTCAATTATTTTTTTATACTGAAAAAACGAAAAAATTGTCCTTTTCTCATAGACTTCTATAGTGAACAACCATAAATTTCAGGGCTCCCTGAAATGAAAACTAACCCGGGGACATATTGTTTTTATTGGCTTTTTGAATTCACATAACCTTGTTCTTTCACGAGGCAAAGTTTAAACAAAATGTTATTTTCAGTTTTTTTTCCCAGTTGAACTGTGGTTTATCTCTTTAATTACAATATTGAATAATAAAGTCCAAAATCCCTCTGAGGTTATAATTTATTTGATACAGAGTGTTTACTGAACGCGGTCATGATTTTATTGATGGCAAAAAAAACAAATATGTTCAGTTAGTTCGGAATTCTGTACAAATAGTGTATGATTCTGATAATGTGTAATTATGATTCAATGTAAAGGAGACCAAGACATAGATGGAATTGTGTAAGACCAGGTACAGCCAGCATAATTCTGATAGAACGTTATTATGTAGCTCTCTTCATGACAATTTCTCTTTATTTGCTACAACCTCTGTAAACCCTTTTAACACCATTTTGAAGCAGTTCTGTGCTAAATGGTATGAAATGGTTGTATGTTAGTCAATATATAATCAATAAATGTTGAAGAAATGATAAAAATAAATGAACTTTATCTATTTGAGTATGGGAAGCATTATCACACAGAAAAGTATTTATCATTTGGTTACATTCCACTGATTTCAGCTGCTTTGTGCTGGTAAAGAGAAGAAAAATGATTTTTGTTTCATGTAAACCTAATAACCAGTGGAAAACATGTTTGTTTTATATAAACCTAATAACCAGTGGAAAACATGTTTGTTCCATGTAAACCTAATAACCAGTGGGAAACATGTTTGTTTCATATGAACCTAATAACCAGTGGAAAACATGTTTGTTCCATGTAAACCTAATAACCAGTGGAAAACATGTTTGTTCCATATAAACCTAATAACCAGTGGAAAACATGTTTGTTCCATATAAACCTAATAACCAGTGGAAAACATGTTTGTTCCATGTAAACCTAATAACCAGTGGGAAACATGTTTGTTTCATATAAACCTAATAACCAGTGGAAAACATGTTTGTTCCATGTAAACCTAATAACCAGTGGAAAACATGTTTGTTCCATATAAACCTAATAACCAGTGGAAAACATGTTTGTTCCATGTAAACCTAATAACCAGTGGAAAACATGTTTGTTTCATATAAACCTAATAACCAGTGGAAAACATGTTTGTTTCATATAAACCTAATAACCAGTGGAAAACATGTTTGTGATTTCTATGACATAAATCTATCCAAGTGATGATATTTTTCCCAATGCGTGTTACCAAATATTCAAAGTCTCACTTGGTTGCTAAAGTTTAATATGTGGGAATTATGTGTCTATATAATTGATTGGCACTCGTATATTATTTCAGATATAAATATGTCTTAAGTATGACCAGAAAACCAGCAACTGAAAGAAGGAGGTTTAATACAGTGTATAACATGTTTATGTGAAGCCTCTCATTTGAGAGAATTTAAGTGAAGATTTGCTCCTGTGAGATTGGAGTAGCGTGACAGTCAAACACAAGAAAGATAACAGTAAATTATACAATGTAAATAAGGCTACTGTTGAGATATATAATAACAGTAAATTATACAATGTAAGTAAGGCTACTGTTGAGATATATAATACCAGTAAATTATACAATGTAAATAAAGCTACTGTTGAGATATATAAATTATACAATGTACATAAGGCTACTGTTGAGGTGTATAATAACAGTAAATTATACAATGTAAATAAAGCTACTGTTGAGATAAATTGTATATTTGGAGAATATATTTTTGTGTTCTCACAGAAATGTTTAAGTGCATACATATGTATGTGATTCAGATGAAGGAAAATTGAAAATATATAAAAGAGAGAATAAAATATTATTATTCTTAACAAGTCTGTCTCTTTGTTTTCCATGGATTAATCAGATTCAAACTTGCGCCTAGAGACAAGTATAAACTTGGATATGTTTCCCCCTAATAGATAAAACCTGAAACATATAAATGCCAAAGGGGTGGGAACTAGTTTAACCATGTCCGATAAAACGTTTCAAAGGTTAATTTTAACCCAATTCCCTGTCATTGACTTCTTTATGCATATTATAATATTAATGATGAAATAATTCATTATGTAAACAAAAGGAATAATATAAGCATATTAATATTAAATGAGCGATATATCTAACATTGAGTAATTGAGTAATTGAAACATGGAGTAGGTGATATGGAAGTTTAGTCTAGATTTTTTTGGATCTGGGGTAGGGTCTCACGTGATTAGACTTCTGTTGTGAGAGCGGGCACCAGCAGGCAGAAGGTGTTTGTTATGGTAGCGCAGACACGCGTGACTTACGGCGCGTGTGTTTACACGTTCACTCTCTTGCTTTACGGCCTGTTAGTTAGTGTGGCCCGAGAGTTAAGAAGGCACCAAATTAGAAATCTGAATTGGCAGAAATGCTGCGAATAATGTTTTACCCCTAGGCTGAAGTTTTTTTTTTTGTTTTTTTTAAAAGCTTTTATTTATTCTAGGTAGATCAAGTCCCAGGGAACAAAGTGGGCTTTTCACTTGCCCCAGTCATGTGTGTATGTACAAAAGTGCATAAATAATTTACATTGTGCATTTGATAATAAACTTGGTAACATAATAGATAGCTCTTGGTGTCATCAAAAACGTATATCTATACAGAGAGAAATGATTTGGTCATATTCAAGTAAGAAGTATGTAAAAGTCAATGTGTCTTTTAACAGTGCAGCAAAGGCTATTGCAGATGGCACATTATGCTGTGGATGGATTAAGGAGGTAGCGTAAAAGAGTTGGTGAGGAACATTGCATTGTTAGTGGAACGGAACCTTTTTGGATTCTTGTTGTGCATGCATGCCATTCAAAGTTTTGTTGAAGGCTTGAACGTTGTCTGAATAAATTTTCTGTTTAAGTTTTATATTTACATGCGGTTCAATTTGTGTATAAATCGTAGCACAGTGCCCATGCAAGAAACATATGTTTGGCGGGATTTGGAGCGGTGCATTCCGTTTGTGTTACGCCACAACTGACTGGTGGGTTGTGTGTAAAGGTGGAAGGTTGATTTCAAAGCGGAATGGACCACGTTGTTCTTACGAAATTGTTTCACAGATGTGTGGAAGGTAACATTGTTGTGGGAAGTGGGCAATTAACAGTATGAAATGTCATGCCTATAAGTGAGTTAAATAGTGTGTTGATAAGGCTGGATTCACTGAAATTAATCCTGCGGGATCTGGTTTATGTACGTTTCGTTAGCCATAGATTTGCAAAAGATGACCCCCATACCGATAGAATCAGTTGATGCTTGATGTAAGAACGTTCATGTAACTATTCCCCTTTGTGTTTGTGATGTTTTAATAGAGTCTTTCGGGTTAGAAAAGTGTCAGGTGGATCCCAACAAATCGAGACTAAAGCAATTAGATCCTTCAGTTGTGGTGCTTTGGGATGTCTACCCGGCCGGAACATGTTCAAGGATATTCCTAACCGCGTAGACATCCCTGCGTACCACAACCTCAGGTTCTAATTGCCCAGTAAGCATATGTGGGTCAGATCATCAGAAACTGTACAAATCCTCTCAAACTATGCAAATTGAGAGAAAAAATGTGATTCAAAATACTGTTCCACAAAACTGAACAGATAATATAAATCAAGGCAATACCTAATATACTCAGATATATTTATCTTCTTTCAACCTGATTAATGGACTTTAGTAAATGTATTGAGCTGCCAATTGTACATTTTCTAGCAATCTGTCCCATAAAATAGACGAGGTGGTTGGTCTCTGTGTCCACCATGCTTCCCTATATTGGTCTCATTCAGGATTCTGTCCCTACTTCTAATCCTCCTACTCCTTCACATGACAAGAATCTCATAACTACATTACACATGGGATTTAGTTTCTCTCCACCAATCTCCACCAGTAACATGGAAGCTGACATTCATAGCCCTGTATACATATTAAACTAACGTTGCATAAATTGGAGGACGTTACGTCCTATGTGAGCGGCCTATATTGCGTCCTGATCGGCATGGTTGTTGACAAAAAAGTTGATCTGGAACAAACTTAGGCCAGAATGGCTAATAATACGAATTTGGGCACATATTTTATATCAAATGAAAGCTTGAAGAATTTCCTATCCAATGCTGTCCATGCGGTCAATTGTAGCCTATGGAAAGGCTGCCCACGGGAAGTGGAGGCGGTGAAAGTAGTTAGGCCTATGATAATGTTTTTTTGGGGTATTCTTACGCTGGCAAGCGCTGAGACTGGAGAGACTAGGTAGCCGATACAAAATGATATAAGTGAGGGTTCAAACACTTTCCCGTGAATATTTTTCATAATTATAATAAGTATGTTTTGACTTTAAAACATAGCTTTTAATGTCCTATTCAGTGTAGATGAGAAACTTAGTTCTCAAATTTCAAGCACTTCATTTCTGATGAGCAGCAATATTGGAATTTCGAACCTTATAGAGATTAGATTAGATTAGATTAGATTAGAAAACTTTTATTGCAATATAATTGGAATTGCCATAAAAAGAGCTACTCTCCGGCTGGCGGGAGGTCTTCGGCCTCTTTATAGCATTACACTCGTCTTTTGTAGAGGACAATATCACCTCAATCATTGACTGAGGATGATTCTCTACACTTGTTACATTAATAATACATTTTTAAAAAATATAATACAATATGGCAAATTTGGAGTAGTGGAAGTTTTGTATAAAGGTTGCACTTGATTTGTTTTTTTTGGTTGAATGATTATGCGAGCACCTTTAGATAAACAGATCATCCTGCCAGATGTAGGTTGATCTACAGTGAATCTTAGACACTTTAGGATCGATAATTAGGTGGGCCACCGTGGGGAGTTTATTCCACACAGTCGGTAATCTATTGTAAATTGATTTTTTAATCTGCTCTGTTTTAGGCACATTATGTTTTAACATTTTACGGCCTTGTACAAAGTTTCTAGTGTTTACTGCTCTAAGATCGAGATTATGGGGATTTTGAGCCCATCGGTGGCCCACCTGCAGCAGGTGGAGCCTGCGGCGGTGTAGTAACGGGAGTAATCGCTTATCGATATGAAGGTCATGTACATTTGCCCTAGCGGGTAATCTATATATAATCTTAAGAATTCTGTTTTGGAATACTTGGAGCTTGTGGAGGGCATTACCACCAAATGAGTCCAGGAGGAAGTCTGCCTGGTCCAAAATCGGTAGTACCATGACCTTGTATAAAAAGGAGCATGGTATGTTGAGTTAATTTATCTTTAAGCTTGGCAAATTGCCAACACTTATAGTTAAGCATATTGACCAGTTTTTGTGTCATTTCTTTAAACTTTAAGGCATTATCTATAGTCACCCCTAGGTACTTGTAATGGGGAACGTCCTCCAGCTCTTTTTCATCCAACATGATTGTATTCTGGGGCGGACTTGCCAGATTCTGGTCGGCCCACCTCGATCTGAGGGACGGCTTGGGGAGTATTGTTTGAATTTTGGACTTATCAAGATTGAGGGATATCTTATTATTTCTGCACCATGAACTCATAGAATTCAGGTCTAACTGGAGATTCTTGGTAATTGAGTTAATATTTTGTCCTGAAGTATATATAATAGTATCGTCGGCAGACATTTGGATTTTTGAATGTGTTATCTTGTTTGGTAGATCGTTAATATATAAGTTAAATAAAACTGGGCCTAAAGTGGTGCCCTGAGGGACACCGCACATGACTGGGAGATAGTCAGAGGTTAAGCTATTGACGCATACTCGCTGGTGGCGGTTCGTCAGGTAGTTTTTAAACCAGTTAAGTTCAGCATTTTTTATTCCAAAACTAGGTAGTTTATTTAAGAGTAGTTTATGGTTCACCGTGTCGAAGGCTTTCCTCAGATCGAGATAGACCGCCCGTACAGTTTCACCTTCATTAAGGGAGTGATAGACTCCCGTCAAATAGTTAATAAGAGCGTCTTGGGTGGACCGACCTACGCTAAAACTATATTGATGGTCAAGTTATAATCTTCTAGATGTATAGACAATTGACTGTGCATTACTTTTTCAAGTATTTTGGCAGGTAATTGGATTGATGAGATAGGTCGGTAGTTTCCAGGGTCGGTGGTAGCCCCAGCTTTGTGAACTGGGGTGACTTTGGATTGCTTCCAGACGTCTGGGATGATTGTTGAAGTTGTGTGGGTTAAATCAATGATTTGTTTCAACTGAGGGGAGAGATCTAGTTATGCAATCTTTAAAGCCCATGTTGGAAGATCATCAATGCCTGAGGTTTACTAGAATGGAGATTTTTAATTATTTGCTTCAGGTCGTTTATCGTTACAAGGGAGTAGGTGAAATTTGGGTAGTTATATTGTGGGGGCTGTGCTTGATTGTGGTCCACCACAGGTAAAGTCTGTGGTGGGGCGATTTTTTCGGCTAGATTCTCCCCAATTGTGGTGAAATAACTGTTGAATGAGTTAGGGATGTTAGTGGGGTCAATGTTAGTTCCATCTGACTGGAGGGTTATTTTAGTGGAATGGTGCGCCTTGGAGTTATTAATTAATGGGGCCAGTTTTTTCCAAAACTTTTTAGGGTTTTGGCTATCTTCATCTAGCTGGTTTTTGATGTAGTCATTTTTCAGGTTACGTGCATGATGATTGATTCTGTGGCGTAAAGTTTTAGCTGCATCCATTAGTCTAGGGTTATTTGTTCGTTTGGCAGCTTTGTAAAGCTGATCTCTATGCTTCATTTGGGCCAAAATGTCATCGGTTATCCATTGTTTGCGCGCCTTGACATTTTTTAGCTCCTTTACTGGGCACATTTTATTAAATACTGCTTGGATTCTAGTCAACATATTGTCCCAGCATATGTTAGGATCATTGGAGGAAAGTAGTTCCGGCCAATCAAACTCGGTTAACTTCATTTCAAATTCAATTTGGTCATATTTTGCATAGGATCTGCATTTAAAAGATATTTTCGGGTATAGCTCTTTTGATTTTTTTAATACGATATAAGTAGGCTTATGGTCGCTAAGATTCAGATCCAATATTCCTGCCTTATTGACAATTTTAGAATTAGTGAATATTAAATCAAGCATTGTTTCAGTTGTGGCTGTTATTCTGGTGAGGGTGGAAATATATTGTCTCAATGATGTAATATGCTCAATATGCATGAGTCTATTCTTACTCAGGGATGGTTGCAGGTAATCTATGTTAAAATCTCCGACCAACACTTTATCGTGCCTGGTCTCAAAGGTAGATAGTACCTCTGAGAGTTCATTAATCGCTTGGGGTATGGTATTAACTGGTGGGCGGTATACATTAAATATAGTGATTTCTTTACATTTGTTCTGTTTAACAGTAATGGTTTGTATCTCTATGTCTGGGGTGCTCACCTGGAAACTACCGCCGGCCTCCGTTACATCATACTTGTCTAGAACATAAATCGCAAGGCCTCCACCTGTTTTTTTATCTGACGTTCTATCCAATCTAAATACATTGTAGTTAGGAATTTTAATCAGCTCGTCATATATATTATCATTCAACCATGTTTCATTTATACATACAATATCAAAACATACTTTATTGAGTATTATTTCAAGCTCGGAGGCTTTGTTCAGCAAACTTTGTATGTTTAAGCTCATGATTTTAAAACCTTTAGTATCATTTAGGATACCTACATTATCAGGTGCTACAATTTCATTTATCACTTTGTCTTGTCGCGTATTGCTACCTATGGCTTTTCCAGCGACGGTTGGGCCACGCATTAAGGACTTTAAATAGATAAATCAAGTCGGGTCTTTAAACCTCATTGAAATATGGATAAAGCGGGTAAGGTAAGACAGGCATTAATGTATATAAGGCTAAAGAGGGTTGAAATTCTCAAGTTTTTAATTTTAATTTCTATGCATCGATAAATCAAGAGAAAGAGTTCTGTATTTTAATTTGATATTTTATCATCAAAATCAATTTTGATCAGTTTATAATTAACAGGCTTTCTAGTTTGGGTATAAAACGGATTTATTTTTCCGAATAACTTCTTTAGTTTTCACTTTTTTAAAGATTTTATTATTAGTATTAAGATCTTAGTAAATTATTATAAAATTGTATTTCCATTTCACATTTACATACATGTTAAATCAAAAGAAGAATGGAAGTGGAAAATTGTCTGTGCTAATCACAGCTCTTCCGAATATCCCATCGGTTGTTTTTGATGCATATAGAGTTGTTCTAAGTAGTACAGTTGACTAGTGGACTATTCGTAATATAAGACATGAATAATCAAGCAAGACGTACAAAAGTGTTCGTATATGTACATGGGCGGGTGTGCAAGCACCCTATCCGACCGTTGTCGGTAGCTGCAAGTAACTTGTTGAATAATAGTAATAATATTGGTGGATCATTAGCTATACTGGCTAGTAAGAATTTATGTATTTGTCTGGTACAGACATGTTCCCCATGTCCCCCATACAAATGTGATCCGTTTTAGGAAAATATGTCATAAGTCGGAAAATATCGATTTTGAGATATCACTATATTTGAAAAGAAGATTGAGCTGATTCAATGATAGTAAACGCTAGGACACCTAATGAGTGTTTCTATAAGTTTGATATTTTTGTTGTTGTTGTTGATACTTTATTTTGTCAAATTAACTGGTGACACGATCGGTGGGCACTTATCTCCCAACATAGGGAGGATTTAAAGCCCTACTATATACATGGATATTTATTGAGGTGGGATGCAAAGGTAACAATACCCCCCCTATTGACGATAGGAGGGGGGCCTTTGCAATTATTGTAGTAAAAATAACTAGGTTTGTTTGTGCAAGAGGCACCAAGCGCAGGATTGGTAGACTCCTATCTGAAGGAGCAATGTATTAATAACAGTTTTCATAGTAAAGATAACAAAGAATAGCAAGCAATTGTGTATGAAATGAAATACAGCCAAGGGCAATAACGCCCATATCAGAGATAAATATGTGAATATCAGGAAAGATAATGATGGAAGTATAACCATCAGTAGTAGTAATGCGAGGAACCACGGGTAAGGAGGAAGAAGGAACGACAAGAAGAGTCAGAAGAGGGGGGGGGGGGGGAGAGGAAGATGTGATTATTAATATAAGAAGTTGTTATCAACCCAGATGGCATTTGTTTTTGCAAGTTTGGCAAACTTGGGTGCTGTATCCGAGGTATACAGATTTGTATTTAGTGAGTTCCAGTAAAATGGGATTTTATAATAAATTGATTTTCTAATTTGCTCAAGTCTAGGTGTGGGGCACTTAAAGACAACTCTACCAGGTAGATGTTGTCGTGTATGTCTTCGCCTCTCTACAATTAAGTCAACATTTCTTTTTGACTGGTAAGCTTGTTGGAGGATATGCAAGCGTCTACGCTCTCTCAATGGGAGCAGGCTGAACTGTTGGTGAAACTCATCTACATTTTGAAATCTATATTTGTACGAGTGATAATTCGGAGGGCGCGGTTTTGTAGTATTTGTAGGGTGTTAAGTTTAGATTTACTGGCAGAGTCATAGAAGATGTCTGATTGGTCGAAAAGGGGTAGAACAGCTGTCTTGTAAATTTGTGCACTAAGGTTAATGTTCAGCCTGCTCCTTATTTTTAGTTTTGGTAAATAACCTGGGGCTGGTTTAGCTAGGAATAGAATACATAAAGAAGTAGTGGGCTCTGGGTATTCTCAGGATCTAGCCTAAGCTCCCTTTTATTCAATAAACAGACATAAAGAAACAATTTGCGAATAACAGAGCAATGTTGACCTGTTGAGGTGTGCGAGGTGAGTGGCAGAGAGCTGTGTTGGCTCATGTGAGACCAGGTACCGAGGTAGGCTCACAGGTGCACTCTATCTTTACACCCATCACACCGCCAACTTGTGTCATGAGAGAAAAAAAAGTTTGCAATTTTCTGGATGGATAATTACCAGTAAAGTAACCAAACATCATCAATATGAAGGCCTTCAAAACGCAAGGATATATTTAATACCATGTCATACATTTTGGTACGTAGGTTCATATGACTAAGTGTGCTAGGCCCCTGAGAAATCAGAACATTTCAATAACGGAATCTTTCGAAAATGCCACTTGGAAATATATCAATATCATTGTAGCCATACAACACAACATATTGAACTAGAACTAGATACTAACAAGTCATTAGATATGTAAGTTACCCAGCAGTTATAACTGGTATCAACGTTAATACAGCATATCTCAGTCCAGAAGAGGGAATCAATGTTTCTTCAGCAATAATTACAACTAGCAAATACCCGTGCTACGCACAGGATTTGCTAGTGGGACAGTGGGTCCCACATCCTCATCTCTCCTTGTTCCCTCTCCCACTATCTTTCTCTTTCAAGTTGCCTCTATTTAACTTAATATCTTCATACCACCAATGGAATCCTGTTTAGATGCTTTTTTTGGTCACTGTTCAGTATTTGCTGTTGTTGTGTTGCCTGTCCCTGTCCCAATCCCTCTCCCGCTCTCTCTCCCGTTCCTTCTTTCATTGTGAGGTAATTAGTGGGTGGGTAAAATTCTGTGTGGGTGGGCATTGTACTTGTCTCTGTCCTGTTCCCTCTCCCACTTGTTCTTCCTCTCTTGTTCCCTCTCCCTCTCCCATTCCTTCTCCAACTCCCTCTTCCATTTTCTGGTAATTTAAATTAGTGGGCAGATAAATTTGTGTGTGTGGGGGTAAATCTCTGTTTTCACCCACCAACGTAGTGGGCAAAGAAACAAAGTTAATTTCACACTGTGTACACAGAGTGCTGAAGACTGAGGCAAAGAAAAAGAAAGAAAGACAGACAGACAGACAGACAGAGACTATATCAACTCCCATCCCGTAGTGAAGCAACGATGTCACCATCCAAGACATCATGCTTTGGGTGACACAGAAACCTGGTGTAGGGGCACTGATAGGTTTGTTTTCAGGCAGTGCTGGGGGCCCTGGAAGGGGGTGCTCAATGTAAACCCATTTCTAACCCCTTTCCAACCCTAATTTGCTAATGAAACATAGTGGAATGGTTCAGAACCATGTTTGGCAATGTGCATGTGAAATATAATGGAGATCTGGCCAGCGGTTCCAGAGAAGATAGCAGTTTTAGACTCAAAATGCTTATTTTATTAATATAGAGATATTTAGTTTACAGCCAAATTTCAAATTCATGACCAAACATATTACTCTATTTATATCATTAAAAGAATGTATACTGAAACAGTTTACCACCTTGTTGGATTCAATGTCAGAATCTTGTGATGTACCTTATGGGTCAGACTTTCAGAAAATGTACAATTCACCAATCCTCTTGAATACTCCAAATTTAAGAAGCTTGTGCTTCAAAATTCAGTTCAACATAACAGAACAGGTACTTTAAATCAATCAGATACCAAATATTCTCAAATACACCCAGTATTCATTTTTCAGCCAAATTTAGCAGAATTTCCTAAATGAATAGAGCTGCCGATTTTCTGAAAATCTGATCCTTGTGCATTATTCACTATGAGTCATAAGTCGCAAAATATGAATTTTGAGATATCACCATATGTGAAAAGAGGAAATCAAACTGATTCTAATGATAGTAAACACTACTACAGCTAATAAGTATTTCTATATTTTAAGTTTGATATTTTTTTTTTTTTTAAAAAGTTTGTAATGTTTCTGGATGCGTAATTACCAGTAAAGTAACTAAATATACTCCATTCAAAGGACGGTTGAATCGTCCAATAACTTCACTTTAACATAACAGCTTTCTTTACAAAGGTAAGATGGCTTGGACCTCACTTCCAACTGAGATACAGGCCATGGAATTAACGAAACACTTTAGAAAACAGATTGAAAATTTAACCAATAAGAAAACAACAAGAATAATAACTCTAAAAATAACTAGAAAGCTTATCTCTCTCCAAGGGAGAGAGATAGAGCTTATATAAAGCCTAAATCTTGCCAGACAAGCAACTTGTAATTAATTAGAACTTATATTGACTACTCCTTGCCTGTCTGGCGCATATTCTACGACAAAAAATCATCTCTACACATACTATGCAATCGGCTGTCGGCCGCATAGCCCATATTGCTAAGATTATAACACCTGCCAGACTCTTCATGCAAAGACTGCTGGCGGCAATGAGAGCGGCCGCAGGAGGAAACATAATCATCTCGTGCCCTGTCAGGGCAGACCTCAACTGGTTCATCCACTATACAGATCAGTTCAATGGCAAGGCCATTATCCCCCATGGCCGGGTGGTTGCAAGCATATGGGCTGATGCCTGTCTGGTGGGTGGCAGAGCGACAAACGACACAGACGCATACATGTACCGCTTTGATGAAAGCCTGGCTCGCAATAACTCTATAAACCAACTGGAAGCAGTTAATTGCTTGGCGGCAGCCAGGCTATTTACCAGAACCGATCATGCAGAGGGAATAATACTTGTCCACTGCGACAACACTGCAGCTCTGCATGCGTATACGGACGGTAGAGCAAGAGACAACATGCTTGCGGCTTGTGCTCTTGCTCTATGGTACACATCCATGAAAATGCAAGTGTCATATAAATTTGTCCATATCCCGGGGAAGGAGATGGTGGTGGCTGATGCGCTATCACGAGCGTGTCTCTCTCAACAAGACCTCTTAAACGCAAATGATATAATAGCCAAGCACTCCCTTCATCTGGTTAAGGCTAATAGTAATCTCTTCAACATTGATATATTACAGGGTTAGCGCCAAAATCTCTCCGCCGGGCGGCTTGTCTCCGTCAGAAGCAATATAGATCGCCGTCAGCAGAACTGGTCTGCTGTTTCCTTGAGTATTTGGCTCGCTACTCCTCGGTTCCAGCAACCATCATGAACACGCTCATGAGCGTAAGAACTTTCTTCAAACTTGCACTTCAGTGCACCATGCCCTCATGAGGCTCAAATAATCACCTCTTTGGTACTATGCTATATACTTGTGAAATGTGCTATTTTATACATATCTTTATTCTCCTTTTTACATACATGTTTTACCAAACAATCATGTCATCAAATTTTTACCAATGTTATTCTTCAAGAGCTTGTACATCAACCAAGGAGTTTTATCCCAAAATAATAGAAAATAAATATATCTTAATCTTACTTAAGCCTCTCTTTTTAATGAGGCGGTAATGCTGTGCATTACGGGGCATTAAGAGGTGGCGCCCCTATCATATACCTAGTCAACTAATTCAGAAGCGGCATGTACTTGTCATTCGAGCCTTCGCAGTCACGCTGACCGCAGGTTCTTTATAAGACAACAATAAATATTCCAAGCGACGAAGACCCACAAGTGATTCATCTGATTCATTATATGTGCTTTATAAGACAACAATAATTATTTTTTTAAGAAAAATTACCATTATGCTTGATCATGTTTTTTTTGTGTGAATAGACCTAGTAGGCTTATAGGCCTATTTGCAATGAATCGCGCTGTTCTACCATCGCTGCAAGGAAAACAAAGTTCTGAAAAATAGCTCACAGTTCCGTATCTATTTTAGACACATTCCCAGCTTTAAATCATTTTAAAATAAAGTAATGGTTTGAAAAAAGGTAGGCAACGATAATGACAAAAGGAGTATAGTTTATTAATTAATTTGATTGGTATACTACATGTCTACCTTCATTGAAAGTTACGACGATCTGACAACCGTAACCTTTTGTTGTCATGTGGCCACTGCGGAAAAACCGCTCACGTTTTCTAATTAATTTATATCCTTTTCACATCTTTAAATGTCTTTCAAAACACAGTAATGCTTTAACCAAACATATACTTAACTAAAGTTGAAGGCATGTTAGTTTATTTCCTTCATTTGATCTATATTTCAACGTTCCCTTCCCGTTCTGCCTGTGTTGAAAGCCCACCAGCCTAAATGGCGTGATCTCCTCAGTTGGGCCTACTTTTGGCGGGCACATTTACAAGCGCCTTCGGAGTGTGGTTAATCTAACCAAGTTGATATTTAATTTAATACATGTATTTTAAATACAAAAAGGCTTATAGGTCTTCTTAGTGCTGCTCATTGGCCACGCAAAGCATGGAGTTGCCACTCAGTCTCAGAGTGTGGAGCCGATTCCAATGATAGTAAACAGTCTAATAAAATAATAAGTATTTCTAGGCTTTAAGTTTGATATTAAAGTTTTCGTTTTTGAAAACAAAAATTCCAATATTTCTGGGGGTCACTAACTTTTTTCTGGGGGTCACTAAAGAGTAATGTAATGAAACACATATACTTTCTTACAATTCCGCAATACACCCCAACTGATTTTCCTAGAGTTTGTACCACAACTACTTTTTTTCGGTCAGTGGATCGCCATGTTGACAGCTGTCAATAACCTCTATTATCACTCATCTCTAATTTAATACAGAGGGCAGCACTAGAGGTTTTCTTAGTTAACTAAAGTCACGCTAGGAGCACGCTAGGTTTCAAATGCTGGTATTATCTTTAAAGGTCAAGTGTAATAAAAAAGTTGAGATAAGGGCTGATTTACATTTTTACATATTTATTAGATGTCCAACTGTTTACTATCATTGGAATCAGCTTGATCTCCTCCTTTCAAATATGGTGATACATGTATCTTTAAATTCATATATTGCGACTTATGACTCATTTTCTTAAACCGATCATATGACTCTTAATAAACTTTACACATGTTTCCAACCAAAATACCCATCCCTATGCATGCGCCTGAATATGCATATATTGAGCAGAATTGATCAAATGTGAAAAGCTGCCAATTGTGCATTTTCTGAAAATATGACCCATGTGTTTAGGTCTCCCTGGACGTAGGTTATGGGAAATGACGTAGTATCTCACAGGTGGTTTCCCAGGCTATAAATTGAGTGTATGGATCGCACTTTAAAAAAGGCTTAAAAATCACATTTTCACCCCTGATACCTTCACAAACCACATACGATGACCTCCAGAGAGGATGGACAGACCTCTACAGATAAAAAAAATGGTTTGTAAAACAACAAATTCCGAGAAGATGCAATATCAAAAAAACACTCTTTTCTACCTCTTTTCTATCGCTCTAGCTTTATATTATATGGATAATAAGAAAACCCACTGCTGTTTGAACTTAATTAAACTGGAATGCTCATGTATCTCATATATTATACCATGTGTATGCCTTAGGTTAAATTAAAGTATTGAGAAACTCTGGAAATTACTTCTCAACTTTTAGAGATTTGATAATCACTCACAACTACGATAAAAGCGGCCAGTATAATGATGCATTATTCATATGTTCAAGTTGAACACAACTATGTAATGTAAACTCAAAATAGAATGATTTACACAAAAAAACACCCATATTCGAATCCATAATTACTGCCTAAAAATAAATAAATCAAACATCTGTTATTTCTAAACCAATACATACATGTTTATTTACCACATTATGTGAAAAGAAATAAAAATATGTATAGACATATTTAGTAAAATTGACAAGACATTAAATAAATCATATGGCATATGCATATGTTGATGATAGTGCCTCATTTAGGAAACATAATTAGCGGCTTCTAGCACCTTTCTATATATTATATATATAGGATTTTTATTCTGAATAGACATACATACAATCAGAAATGAATACACCAGCTGCGTGCGCTAGTCATGCAGCTCTTCCAGGCAAACCAAAAATTATGAATTATGTAACCAAAGGAGATAATCTACAATTGTGTAGTTCAATTAAAAGTGTCCATTGTCCATATCTCCTTGTTGTTTCAGATAGTTTTGTAGTCTTGATAGTTCATTGAGTATATGGTTAAATGTATCATTGTAGTTCATTTCGTATAAAATTAAAATTGTCTGTTGTAACTTCGTAAAGTTAATCATTATTATAATCAGTGATAATTCTGATCTCACATACCCTAAATCTCTCGAGAAATAATCAATAATATTTCACAACAAGTATTGTCTATCCATTCATTAAAATTCAAAGAAGTCCTATACTGGAGACCTTAACATTAGTTCATACATGAACACATGCAACTCATAGGCTTCTTCTACTATAGGCCTTAACTATACTATACGAAAACAGAATGTTATCAAGAAGCAAAGAATATTCTAATGCATGGAGGAGAGTCCACACGGACCTCAAAAGTTTGCGTAAATGAAGGTATCCATCCTTTAGCGCTCTCATTTTCATATTAATTGTAGCATGTTTAGATGTGAAAAAATATATGTCTACCTTATGAAATTACGCATAACTCTTTTTCTGTGAAACTAAAAGGTAAATCTCAAATTTCAGAAAATACATGCAATGAGGAGAAGAGGATACGCTGTATAATTATGTGTCATCGACCCCGAGAAAGAGAATAGTTTTGTTGACATGTTGAATAAAAATGTTTTCAAACAAAAAAAAACAATAACAACATACATAATATCAATCTTGGACTGTCTCCAAATCGACCTGTACTGGAGGATTCCATATTGATGAGACCCCTTCTTCATACAAAATTTCTTCCCGCCCCCTTTCCCCTGCTACTATCGCTGTATCAATCTTTTTAAGAGAAAGGATTTATGTTCCTTGAGTAATGACTTCGCCCCCCTATGTCCCCTTCAACTAGTGTATAGAAACTGTTTCTGAACTTGATATTGTTACATCTTTGCATTATTACCTGTCGTCTTTAGAGGGGAAAGAGTAACTGCTCATGCCTAAAATATGTGATGTGTTTCAGGAAAATAAGTCATTAAATTAATATTTTTCAAAGTGTTTTTAGCACAAGATCACATTATTGGAATATTCTAAATTTTTGGGGGTTTATCACTTATATCCCTATCAATCGATGTATCAAACTTCAGGACAATCTATGTAATATATCCTCTCGTTTTAAAATTAGGCCTACTATTATGGACTATACATTTAGTTACTTTACTGTTTATTGTCCCCCAGAAATATAGGAAATTTGTTTTTCAAAAACGAAAATATCAAACTTAAAATCTAGAAATACTTAATGGATTATTAGACTGTTTACTATTATTGGAATCGGCTTCATCTCATCTGTTCAAATATAATGGTATCTCACAATCTATTGTTTGCGATTTATAACTCATTTTCCTGAAACACATCACATATGACTGTTTATATTTTCACCATTTCCTGAATCAGCATACTCCCTTCAGTGTGTCTTCTTTATAACGACTTGTCAATCTATTGTAATGTATTAATATCACTTTATAGAGTGTTACTGCTCCTGCCTAAAAAATTGTGTTTTTACTACATGTTACCGTTACCGAACTCAACACACCCCTCTACTGTACACTTTGCTGTACCCTCTTTATTTCTGTTTAACAATAATAGCCGTCAATAATATTGATTGTTAGCTAGTACCCCTATCTGCCCTTTTCATATGTACCTACTCATTTCATCCAAGGTTGATATATTTCTTATTATCAAGCCCCATGAAGGGATTTTAATTTTTTATTGTTGTAACAACACTTCAAAGAAAGAGCATACAATAAAGCATACTATAACGATTTTTTTAATTGAACTGAATATTTACTTTGGGCTTCATTAATTTTGATCCATTTCCAGCTATTAATATCAGGAGATAACCTTACCAATTCATGCACAAAACCCTTCTAACCATCTTGTTTCATGGTATAACAAACACTTCTGGATCAGACCTATTTAAAAAAAAACATTTTCCAATCCCCTGGACGCCAAAAAAATAGAATTGCCCATTATATTATGTATTATTTTATATAATTTACTTAAATACACCACCATTGTTTTACATTATTTTCTGTACATCAATTCTCAAAGCACATTCAACATTTTATTATCGACCGCCACAAGTTGAATGTCCATTAAACAATGAGTTTTATCATCCATTGTTAAAGTGATTATTGCAGGGCATTGCACTGCACATGCGTTGCTACTTGTCTCTATTGTGTGGGAGCAGCGACCCCTGGTGGCACATTATTACTCTACATTGCCCCGCCCACACCTGTCCATACACTCACCGTTGTGTAAATGGTGAAGTCGCCAAAAAGTGAACAATTCCCTTTAACCAATCCTCTAAAATAACCCTTATTTTAGACAAAAGTTAAAATTATTATTCACCCTAACCAACCAGATAATTAGAATCCATGCCAAATCTACTCAAATTGACCTAGTATTAACCAAGCTGCAGCCTAATTCATCAGAATTTACTAAATGTGTAGAGCTGCTAATTGTGCATTTTCTGAAAATGTGATCCTTAGACGGGCCAGATTGTGACTCTTTTTACTGGAACATGTAAAGCTAACACATGTTAAGCTAACATGTATGAATAACCAACACCTAAGCTAACATGTAACCAACACGTATATAGGAAGACAGTGGCAGGCACTGGGGCACAGATCTGTAGCATCACACAGGACCTGCACATCACCCGTAAGTACCTAACTTTCATTCTTTAAATTATTTGTGATGTGTTTCAGGAAAATGAATTATCAGTGGCAAATAAGATTTTAAGATACTAATATATTTGAAAAGATGGTATCAAGCTGATTCCAATGATAGTAAACAGTCTAATAATCTAATAAGTATTTCTAGATTTTAAGTTTGATATTTTAATTTTTGAAACAAAAGTTTCTAATATTTCTGGGTAAGTAACCAAATGTAGTCCATATGAGAACCTTTAAAAAAGAAAGGATATATTACATAGATTGTCCTGAAATTTGATACATAGATTGATATAGCTATAACTGATGCACTGTCCAAAAATCAGAACATTCTCATAATGTGATCTTGTGAAAAGAAAACTTTGAATAATATCAACTTTGCAACTTATGACACATTTTCTTGAATCGCATCACAATTTAGACTGGCATCTATATGCAGAATGAATACCTATTGAGATAGACCCTTGCATTTATTATGTTATGAACTACCTGCTGTAAACACCATTGTATTGTGTTGTAGAATGTAGAATAATGTAGTACATGGAACAACATTTGGGGCATTGTACTAAATATAATCTTGGGTTTCGAAGGCCTTTGTATGGAGTATATTTAGTTACTCTACTGATAATTACCCAACCAGAAACATTGCAAACTTTTTTTTTCCAATAAAAATATCAAACTTAAGATATAGCAATATTTCTTAAATGTCCTTCATGTAATATTACCATTGGATTTGGCTTGATCTCCACTTTTCAAACGTGATGCTATCTCAAAATCCATGTTGTGCTACTTATGACTCATTTTCCTAAAACAGATCACATGTATTGTATTGTAGAATCTTGTATAATTGACTGTTGTTAAACACCCTATTCATTAGTAATTAGGTTGTAATTTGGTTTGTTTGTTTAGTTGAACATAAACATGAACATAAGGGTCAGATTTTCTGAAAATTCAATTCAACTCCGCCAATCTTCTCAAATAGCCCAAATTTCAGACGTAAATAAAATTCAAAATACAGTTCAACCTAACCAAACAGATTGCTAGAATCAATGCAATGCAATGCCGAATATACTTGAATTTAGCTAGTATTGACCAAATTCCAGCCTAAATTAGCCGAATTTACTGAACGAGTACAGCTGCCAATTGTACATGTTCAAAAAATCGGACCCATAAACAAGTTTTTGTGTGTGGTAGTAAAGGTGAGATACATGTTACGTAATGTTATTTGGCATCGCATGAAAGATATATCACATAATGTGGTTATACATTTTTTGGTAAATTTCTTAAATGATGTGGCCAATAAAACATAAAAACCTATATTCTCATGAGAGCCAAGAAATACATAACAAAAGATATATTATAGATGAATTATGAGATTATGACACAAATGGATTAACCTTTTCAACATCATCCATTACATCTGATGAGCATAGACTCTATCAGAGAGGCATTTTACAATTTGTTTTTAGACAATAATGATAGACTCAGATATACGTAGTTAAGACGATTTTTCAGTCTAATTTGTGATCCGTTTTAGGAAAATGAGCCATAAGTCACAAAATATGGATTTTGAGATACCATCATATTTGAAAAGAGGGGATCAAGCTGATTCCAATGATCGTAAACAGTGGCACACCTAAAATGTATTTCTATATTTTTAGTTTGATATTTTTTTTTTTGATGAAAACAGTTTGCAATGTTTCTAGATTTTGTATTTTCTGTCTATGCCTAAGGAGATTATTAATGCTTTTATAAATAACTAGCAAAGTACCCGTCCTCCGGATGGCCACCCTCCCTCCCCATACTTCACCCTCTCTCTTGTTTGCCTCCCCCTCTTCTCTGTCTTTCATAGCTGTTTTTTCTCTCCCAACCCCATCTCTGATTCTCCCCCTCTCCCTCCTCTCTTCCTCATGCCCCCTTCCCCTACATCCTCTCCCACGCCTCTTTCCCCCTCTTTTTGGACAGTCAACCTCTCTCCCCATACCTCCCTCTCTTTCTCTTTCCCTCCCCCTCTTCATTGTCATTCATACCCCTCGATCTGCCTCTCTTATTCCCCAACCCTCCCTTTTCTTAACTCTCCCCCTCCTACATCCCCTCCCTCTCTGAAATACCCCCACCCTCTCCCTCCCCTCTTCACTCTCCCACTCTTCTGGATGTAGTTTAAACAAAAAGTAACTATTCAGAGACTTTACAAGATATTTATAATAAGGTGAGTACCCAATAATACCTAGAACTATATTCCAACAATTCCTCAACGGGAATATACCTTATCATCAAGAACAATTTGTTATGAACAATAAGACAGTGATTTACCACGGCTGATGAATCAATATTATTAATATGAAATAACTAAGAACTCTGAATCACCAGTAAAAAAGTAATAGATCAGCAGACTCACAGACAACCACATGGATACATAGACTAATCAGGAGATGGTCTTTAGGACATTATCATGTCAGAACTGGTAACACTTATTATGCTTTTTTGGTGCTGAGTGTGGTGGTGCTTGGTGGGAGTGGTTTTTCCCACTCTGGCCGGGCACTGCCAGCTAGTAACCCGGCTCCCCGGCCTAGTCACCCGGTTACCCGGGTGGGCTGGAGGTGAGCTGGCAGGTTCTCCGCTTGCAGGGGCTTATCACCAGATGTTGTGATTGGGTTTTGCCTATGTTTTTATGTGGGTCGTATGCCTAGCTAATGTTTGCCTGTATTGTATAGTCTTCATAAACCTCTTATCTATATATTAATAAAAAATGGGTTTGGAGCCTTAAACCGCTATCTTCTCTAAAACCACTGCCAAATCTCCATTATATTTCACATGCACATTGCCAAAAATGATGCCGAACCATTCCACTATGTTTTATTAACAAACTAGGGTTGGATAGGGGTTAGAAATGGGTATACATCTAGCACCCCCCTCCAGGGCCCCCAGCGCTGCCTGAAAACAAACCTATCAGTGCCTCTACACCAGGTTTCTGGGTCACCCAAAGCATGAGTCATGGACAGGCACATCATTGCTTCACTACAGGACGGGAGTTGATATATTTCCACCGAAAGGAGCATCATCAGAGCTGAATCAGTTCATAAACTATTGTTTGTAATGGTTTTTGAAGCCAAGATGGGGGAACCCGCTCACTAATTACCTCACAATGAAAGAGGGAACAGGAGAGGGAGTGGGACAGGGACAGGGACAGGGAATGCTATAACAGCACAACACTGAACAGTGACCAAAAAAAGCATCTAAACAGGGTTCCATTTGTGGTATGAACATACTAAGTTATTGAGACAACTTGAAAGAGAAAGATAGTGGGAGAGGGAACAAGAAGAGATGAGGATCTGGGCCCCACTGTCCCACTAGCAAATCCTGTGCGTAGCACAGGTATTTGCTAGCACCTTTTAACATAATATTTATTCTTATATTCCTCTCCTGTGGAGCTGGAAACTGCTCTGTGGTTGATTTGTTTCCCGGAACCAGAGGCGATACAGCAGATAAAGAAAACAAGCTAGCTGAATATCTGTGTTGTCCAATGTTGTTATTTGTCCAATGTTGTTATTTGTCCAATGTTGTTATCAGTCGCCGCAATAGTTAAAAACAGACATTACACTTTACTTCATAGAAATAACCGTCATCACTAAAGGAAATTGGACATCCCAATGAAAGGGAGACATTGACACTGACACTACCTGATTAATCTTTTATGTACATTTATTTCTGATCTTGCATTAACTCACATCAATGAGTCTGAGCAGTTTCTGTCAAATCTTGGTAATGGTATCATTGAATGTTGAACCCTCATATTACTTAAATTTTAGGGCTTCATCAGCATGTGGAATATACTTTTCTTGTATTTTAAATGTGGCACTGTGTGAAACACATCCATGGTGGATATGACGTTATTTTCAGTATTTCATGTAGTTGTAGTTTCATGCCCTAAATGAAGGAATAATAATACAAAAATAATTGTATCTTGTGACAGGTGGCTACATCTGGTGGTAACAATGGGTAACGCTATTAAGAGAGCTGTGGTATCCACTGGCAGCGACCCCCTGGTGGTGACTGTCAAAATTGGCCCCACTAAGTACAGCGGCTCAGACAATGATGTAAGTAGTTTATTATGGCTTTCTATTTCTGTTTCTTTAGTTTATTATCTTTGCTCTTCCCATAGTCATGTTATTATGCACAAGGTGTTGATACAGTTGGGCCCTTGTCAATTGGATAGTTTTGGGTGGATTTGCAACAATTGGTAGAATTAAATAAATATTTTTTGAAAGAATACCTTTTTGGTAAAATTAAATAAATAATGGTTTGGAAGAATTGTATGGATACCTTTTTGTAGAATTAAATGAATAGTTTTTGGTAGAAATTTATGAAACCATTTTGTGTTTTTTACAGATTTGTGTGAGGTTCACAGACACAAATGGTGTGAAATCTGAAGACTTCATCCTCGAAAACTTTCTCCAAAATGATTTTGAAGCTGGGAACATTGACCAATTTTTCATTCGTGATGTGAGTGCTGGTTTGGGGGATGAGGCATGCCTGGGTGAGATCCATGACCTGGAGGTGTGGAGAAAGGACTCCATTGTCAATGATGATTTCTTCATCTGTGATGTAAAGGTTGAACGGCTGAAGACCTCTGATGTGCACTTGTTCCCCATCCATCGCTGGATCCCCATGGGAGCAGCTCTCAAGCTCAGGTGGGTTTAAGTGGGTCAGATTTTCAGAATGTGTACAATTCACTTCTGCTTAATTAGGCTGCAATGTGATCAATGCAAGCTAAATTCAGGTATTAACTGCATTGCATTAATTCTAGCAATCTGTCTGGTTAAGGTAAACTGTATTTTAATACTGATAACCTCAGCCCTATATATTATAACACCATAGCCCCCATGTACTCGGTCTCTTTTTCTCTCTCTAATTTTCTGATGATTTCACCTGCAGGATACATGATGTGTTCCTGCCACAGGACGACCCGTTCGCTGGGCAGAGGCAACAAGAGATGGAGCAAAGGAAGAATCTGTTCAAGATGGTCGAGATAGCTCCAGGTGCTGGCCCAATGGTAATAGCACCTTTTCACAATTTACAATTTCTTAGTGTTTAAGGAAAATGAGTCATAAGTCGCAAAATTGATATTTTTCTCATTATTGGAATGTTCTGAGTTTTGGAGGGTGTGTCACTTATAGGTATGTCAATCGATGTACCAAATTTCAGGACAATCTATGTAATATATCCTTTCGTTTTAAATGTCCTCACATGGACTACATTTAGTTACTTTACTGTTTATTAACCCCCAGAAAAATTGGAAACCTTTATTTCAAAAACGAAAATATCTAACTTAAAATCTAGAAATACTTATTATTTTTTTTAGACTGTTTACTATCATTGGAATCGGCTTGACCTCCTCTTTTCAAATATGGTGATATCTCAAAATCCATATTTGGCGACTTATGACTCATTTTCCTAAAACGGATCACAATTGATATTTTTCAAAGCGTTTTGTTCACAAGATCACATTATTGGAATGTTCTGATTCTTGGGGAGTGTGTCACGTATGGCTCGGTCAATTGATGTATCCAATCTGAGGACAATCTATGTAATATATCCTTTTGTTTTAAAGGTCCTCATATGGACTACATTTAGTTCCTTTACTGTTTATTGACCCCAGAAATATTGGCAACTTTTTTCAAAAACGAAAATATCAAACTTAAAGAGATAAACCACAGTTCAACTGGGAAAAAAACTGAAAATAACATTTTGTTTAAACTTTGCCTCGTGAAAGAACAAGGTTATGTGAATTCAAAAAGCCAATAAAAACAATATGTCACCGGGTTAGTTTTCATTTTATGGAGCCTCACAATTTATGGTTGTTCACTATAGAAGTCTATGAGAAAAGGACAATTTTTTTGTTTTTTCAGTATAAAAAAAAAATTGAAAATAACTTTCTCCTAAAAATCTCTATAAACATAGCTAACATATTGCTTTACCCTTTCAAGCAAGAAAAAATGGGGGTCACCGACCTTTTAAAAAAGTTATTCAACTGAATCTGCATCCTGGTGAGTTAAAAACAGGAATATTGAAGATTTTCAATGCTAAATAATATATTTCAAAATATGTTGATACCCTGTTCTTTCATACATGAGGGTAAACATCTATAGTGGTTATGTTTAGAAGACATTTCAATTGAAAAATGTTATTTGTCTGTCTGAAATCTTGGAAAAACTGAGAAAATATCCATTTTTCCCACATACTTCAATACTAAACTTTGCTGGTCTCTAGAAAGAAAAAAAATATGCTGAGATCCATTCTTTTTTGCTTTTTGTTATCCTCCAACCATGTACTTTCTCAAGACAAAGTTTGAAAAAATTACTGTCAATCCTTATTTTTCATGCATTAGTTCCTTTAACTCCCGCCTGCAGCAGTGCGTATAACAGTGGTTTATCTCTTTAAAATCAAGAAATACTTATTATTTCATCAGACTGTTTACTATCATTGGAATCCGCTTGATCTCATCTTTTCATATATAATGGAATCTCAAAATCTAATTTTTGCAACTTATGACTCATTTTTCCTGAAACAAATCACAAATAGGAGATTTGCAAAGCCGCCATTTTAAATCTTTATTTGCATGAAATGATGGGACTAATGGCACAGTGTAAAATTTATAGAAAACATCCCATTTTCAGCTTGGACTATTTAGAACCGGGTATACGCACACTCAGTCTATTGGCCATATGTGTGCTGTCAAAAGTTACTGAAGAGAAATCTATACTAAAACTACCCCTAATCCTAACCTTAAATTGCTGGTCCTAATACAGTAAAATGGGTAGTGGTCTGTCCCAAGTAAAAAAATTCCCTCCCTTTCTTTGGTGGCAGCGACTGGCCCACAGTTAGTGACAGCTGTGATATTGAGTCTGTCAGAACTGTCAAGTCAGCGCAAGATGGTTGGACGGGAATTTCTGGCCCTGTTGCTGCTGTTGTAGCTGTTGCTGGCAGAAGATCTTATCCAGCCTACCAAGAATCTCTGCAACAACATTGGTAACCGATAAGATAATTTGAAGACTCTGCCAATGCTTGCTTCTCGTAGTCATCATTCTCAATTTCTGCTAAAAAAAGTGTCGTCAGACCTTTACACTTACACTTCTTTACTGCTGCCAGGTAGTATTTGCAAACAGTGATTCCAACAGGACAAGCGTGAAAGCAAATTTTCCCGGCGACCAAGTGCTTTGAAGCCGGAGAAAGTTCTGTTCATATTTCCTGCGGGTAGGCGTCACGTGATAATTGTACACCGTACGTAGGTCGTCACGTGACAAGGGGGCGTGGTGTCTTCCCGCGCTATAAGCCTATAACCATATATTTCTTATTTCAGATGACTAATACAAAAAAAGTCATGGTCCTTTCTGTCACTTTCTCTGCCTCTCTCCCTTCTTCCTGTTTTTTTTTTACCATACCTTACTTTTTTTGACAAAAAAATCTAATAAAAGCAGGAAAACAGTTTTTCCTTACCCAGAACTGTCAAAAAGCACATAACTATTGTTATTTTCCATTCCTGGAAGGTGGTTTCCCCAAATATATTTAACAAAAAAAGGAAATACCATCCCCCTTACCTAGTTGTCAGCCAGATGTATAAAAGAAACACAACAAATTTTTTTATTATTTTTTTTTTGGGGGGGGGGGGGGGAGGGGGCTCATACGGCGTAAAAAAAATGAAAATATTAAAGACCTGTATGAATACTTTTAAATTGACCTTTTGTAAATGAACACTTTGACATTGTCATGTATTTATATTTCAGGTTGTGGAGGTGCCCCTGGAACACACATTCTTTACAGATAACCCGGTAAATAGTTTGATTTTTAAAAAAATGACATTCCACCTGATATTTATAATGGGAAACATTGATAACCTCAATTGATTGAATCCAAAAACTAAACTAATACTGATGATTCATGTTGTTCAACTCTGTATGTATCCAGAATGCATCCCTCTATGTACCCAGAATGCACTGTATATTACAATTATAATAAGGATCAAATCACAAGGAGTGTACAATTTGGCTTCAGCAATCTTCTCAAATAACACAAACTTAAGACAATAATGAGCTTCAAATTCAATTTTACAGAACAGTTTGTTTCAATCTAGGCAATATCAAATATACCAGATATACCTAGATTTGACCATTTTTCAGTCTTATTTACCAGAATGTACTAAGTGTGTAGATCTGCCAATTGCGCATTTTCTCAAAATCGACTAAATTAGGCTGAAAAAAGGTCATTACCTGGTATATCTGAATATATTTGATATTGCATTGAATAAAAGTATCAGTTCTGCTATGTTAAACTTCATTTTGAAGCTCGTTTTGGTCTCAAATGTGGGTTATTTGAGAGGATTGGTGAAGTCAAATTGTACATTCTCTGGCAACTTCACCGCAAAACTTCCATATCAAGGTTTTAGGAAAGTTCCCTATGAAGTCTTAATAGTATATTATAAAGTAGACAAGTGAATGACTAGTGCCATATTTTGCCACCAGGGTAATGTCAATCCGGAGAAAGTACGTCTGGTAGTCCAGTCCCTTGTAAAGGCAAACCTGACGAACAAGTTAAACACATTCAAGGATCTGAAGAAGTTGTACATAAACAACATATTACCAGAGTCCCAGGTAAGTGCACCCTCAATAGGGGGTTTGTATAGCCGCCATTTTGAATTTCGATTCACATGGAATTATGGGACTAATGGTAAATTGTAAAATCTATAGATGACATGCCATGTTCAGCATGGAATATTTATCAATGCTCTAATGTCAATATCCATGTTATATATGTTTCCATGACACCATCTTTCCCATCATGCATTTGATTTGTCATAGGTCATTTATAAAAACTTTTTAAAAGTTTTAAAAGGATTGTATAGTGCTTTGAGGTGGTTTATTCATTAAGATACCAACATTTTGGAGTCAGATTTCAGATAAATCCATCCCATGATGCACTGTAATAGACATGCACAGTGGCACATCCCCTATTGTAATATTGATCTCATTAATCTCTTGTAATATTGATCTCATAGGAAAACAAGTGGAAAGTCACAAAAAATCTCTATTTACATACTTCTGGTCTGTGTTATAAGAATAATCATAGCAAATGGCTCTCTGTTCGGGTTCAAACTGATCGAGACACAGAAAACGCGACAAACTCTGAAGGTGTAAGTTCCCTATTTTTGATGTGTATTGATCAGTTTGGACCCAAACAGAGTGCCTTTTGCTATTCATTATACACTTTATTTGGATGTTAAAAAGTAAATTTACCTTCTTTAGCCTAAAGTTTTGCTCGAGGAAGCTTGATAGATTGTGTCATAATAAAGTGATGAAACAATCTCTTGCCAGGCCCACCGTGAGGAATGGTACTGGAGAGATGACTACTTTGGAAACCTGAGAGTTGCCGGCCTCGTCCCCAATGAAATTGCACTTTGCACCAGGATACCAGAGAAGTACTCACCCTTTTTACTATTACCTCATTTTTTAAAAATGTTTTGCAATATCTCTGGATAAATCTCTGAACTTCTGTAGAGTAGCTAAATGTATACTCAATAGGATGACTTAAAGAAATTTAAAAAGTGCAAGGATATATTTAATACAATGTCTTGTAACTTAAAAAAATATCGGTGCTGCAACTCACTAGCATAAGTTATGTCGGTCAAGTTGCCAGAAAATGTAAAAAGTTACATAATTCTGGCAACTTCACCAAGAAAGGAAAATATCAATGACAATGTCATTACCTTACAACAGGGTTTTATCAATACAAAGTGCCTTGATTTCATGCCTTACATTACGCAGTGTTGATGAATATTATTGACCTAAATGTCGCAATAGAATGATTTAATAACTTTGGTACTGTTGATACAAATTTGATGTTCATTTGGGTGTGTTTCAGGAAAATGAGTCACAAGTCACAAAATTGCTTTTCTCCAAAGTGTTTCATTCACAAGATGTTAGTGTGAATGTTTTTATTTCTGGCGTTCTTAAAAGCCCGTTCACATTACAACGCCAGACTTGGTGTATGGCAATCGCACAACCAGAAAAACTGACGCAGAAGATGGTGGTAATGGAGACACACAGTTGTATCATAAGCTGTGAAGTTGTACCTCAGAGTGCATCGGTAGAAACACTTTCCTGATTTTTCCGCTATATGTTCATTATATTCATTGTGTTGTGAAATGAATAGCTCAATATCAAGCTCATTTGAAAATAATAATATCAAACATAATATATATGAATTTTGTTATCAGATGTCCTATTGTTTACTATCATTAGAATCTGAATCATATAAACATTTTTAGTTTGTTGTGACTTGTGACTCATTTTCCTAATCACATCACATACATCAACGCTCCTTTAAAACTCCAGCTCTAGGATGAGCAGAGTCCAAAGCTAAAGAAAATCCCAAATAACTCATGACCCAAATCTTTTATTTCAAGGCTTGCTGTCACTGATGAAATGCTGGCAAACTTTCTAGAAGGAAAGTCTATTGCGGAGGCCATTGATGAAAAGAGGCTTTTCATAATTGATTATGAAGTCCTTGATGGCATCGAGATATCAAAAGAGGAACTTGTGGTATTTACATTTAGCTATTTAAAGGAATAGGGTATAGCACCCATTATTGACTTCTCTTTCGCAACAAATCTTTGAATGCAAAGAATATATTATATTTCAAACTGAATTTGTAATGTATTGAAGCTAGATTGACTTCCTATGTTGACTATTATAATGTTTTGATGAACAGTATATGTACAATAAGTAAATGTACACCCAATAAATGTACAACCAGTAAATGTACAGTAAATGTACAGTAAATGTACAGTGAATGTAAAACCAGTAATGTACAAGCAGTAATGTACAACCAGTAAATGTACAAGCAGTAAATGTACAACCAGTAAATGTGCAGTAAATGTACAACCAGTAAATGTACAGTAACTGTACAGTAAATGTACAGTAACTGTACAGTAAATGTACAGTAAATGTACAGTAAATGTACAGTAAATGTACAGTAAATGTACAGTGAATGGGCTGGTAGTGAATATGCCTGTGTGCAATACAGTTGTATTGGGGGCTAGCTGGTATGTACATAGGGGAAGAGACAGGAGGACAGATAAGTTACTCCAAGGAATGCAGAATCTAGACTGCTATAATCTAGACTGCAATATACATCTTTGGAGCCCCTCACAGGAGAAGCTCCCATACTAACTCCTGAAGGGGCCTCAGAATACATGAACCATGGAGGGAGGGACCAATGGCTGTATATCATCTCCGCTGAACTAAATGATCAACTTTTACATTGCAGCTTTGTGCCCCCATTGCTTTGTTCTACCGGGACAGTTTGGATACATTGAAACCTGTTGCTATTCAGCTTCATCAGGTTCCTTCAGACGATAATCCAGTAAGTGCAACTTCAGTACCAGTTAGTAGCATAGTCATTAATACAGTTTGTGAGTAACTCTCATTTGAAATTTAGTTTGAAATACACACATTTGTACTTTGTTTTGGGAAAATGAATCATAAAGTTCCAAAGATTGGATTTTGATTGTTTTGATTATTATTTTGAAAAGATGAAATAAAGCTGATTCCATTGATAGTAAACAGTAGGACATAGATAATATCTATGCAACAAACATTGTATCAACAAGTACCCAAGAAATAAAATCATTGGATAAAGATATCTTCAAAAAAAACATTTTGAAAAATTTCACTTTTGTGACTTGTGACTCATTTTCCTGAAACATATCACATATTTTATAACATTGTTAACACAGAAATGACAACAAAAAATTTGGCTGTGATGTAGGAGGCAGTGTGAAATGTATCCCCTGTATTTAAGTTGTAACATATGCATTTTTGCAAATCGTTACAATGATCTTTCCTCTGATTTAATTTTGAATAAATTTCTTTAAATGAAATCTGAGAAATGTACATTATTTCTCCACACATGCAGGTATTTCTGCCTAATGACTCGCCATACTTGTGGCTGTTTGTGAAGATGTGGTTCACCTCGGCTGAATCTGCTCTCCATCAAGCCCGCGATCACCATGGTAAGACCGCAAGAGAGTCATGTTCTCAAACAAGAGCACAATCTACAGTTCTATAGTCTGTCTAAAAAGTAGATTTCTGATTTCTATTTATGACAAGGACCTGTCCACTCTTTGCCCAGCGAGTCGCTCATTGCAATCAACCATGGAGAAACAGGGCTATCATAACCAGCTCTTCATTCCTTTTAAGCAAAACAGCTGCTGCGCATAGAACAGAGAGAGCCCAATACAGTACAGCTGTACATTTGGTCATGGTTGGTCGCAAGCGCCCATGGTCAGTCGCTAGCGGCGATTCAGGGGGCAACAGTTTGATATCAAACTCTTCCACTTTTCCCTCCCCTTAAAGGGACAAAGGAATCACGTGTCAACTACTTTTTAGACAGACTATATACATCTATCAAATTCTGCTAAATTAGACTGAAAAATGATAAATACTAGGTATATCTGTGTATGTTATATATTGTATTCATCCAATAAATCGGTCTAGTTATACTGGACTGGATTTTGAATCTAATTTTCTTCTTAAAGATATATGCGGGTGTCAACGCACACGCCACCTAGCGGCTCCTATTTTTCTTTAAAATATTTCATTATCATCATAAGTTGAGATGTATTTGTGCACCATTTTCAATATCTGTAGGGTTTATTTTTATTACAACAGTTTTGAGTCATGTTTTTTAGGATTCATTTTCATTGATTATGCTTGATTACTAAATTTGGGTGATGTGGTCAATTTCAAATGACCACAACTTTTTTTTAACCATGTTAACTTACTGTTTTTCTTTGGTAAATCTGTAGCATAATATACCAAAAATATGTGTAGAAAGTTTTAATGAAAAGTCACCGATCATTTTTTTTTTATATAATGAAATGTGTAAAAAAACATTTTTCCATATACTTCAATGCTAAAGCACTGTTATTTTCAAGTGGCTTTAGAAAAAAAATAAGTGTATGACTCTTTTTTTCATTTCTTGCTTTCTTATGTAGTCAGGAATGATCCCTGAACGTTTCATAAAAAAGTCACCAACCATTTTTTTTCCCATTGAACACCCCGTATATACCGTTAAATTTGGGTTATTTGTGAAGATTGGCGAAGGCCAACTGTGCATTTTCTGAAGATCTGACCCATGAAAAGCATCAGTTTAGCTGAACCCTTAATTGTTATCATACACAGGTTCACTACAGTCTGACCCCCTTCATCAACCACCCAACTTATATGTGATATGTTTCAGGGAAATGAGTCATAAGTCGCAAAAATGATATTTTTCAAAGTGGTTATTTTACAAGATCACTTAATTGGAATGTTCTAATTTTTGGAGGGGTTATCACTCATAGTTGTATCAATCGATGTCTCAAATTTCAGGAGATTGTATTGAATATATCCGTTCGTTTCAAAGGTCCTCATATGGATTACATTTAGTTACTTAACTGTTTATTGCCCCCAAGAAATATTGAAAACTTGTATTTCAAAAATGAAAATATCAAACTTAAAATCTAGAAATACTTATGAGATTATTAGACTGTTTACTATCATTGGAATCGGCTTGATCTCATCTTTTCAAACATGATGGTATCTCAAAATCTATTTTTTGCGACTTATGACTCATTTTCCTGAAACACATCACATATGAACTAATGTAACTGTCAATCTGAAGCCATGAAAAAATGAATCCCGACCCCCTAGTGTTTACAGATTGTATTAGATACAGAATTAAAAGAAAATTACCTGACAATGAACATTCTGACAAAAAAACAAAAAAAACAACATTATACTGACATGAATTGCTGCTGATTACCTTAAGCTGCTGAATCCCAAAAGCCAATAAAAACAATATGTCACCGGGTTATTTTTTATTTCAGGGAGCCCTGAAATTTATGCCTGTTCACTATAGAAGTCTATGAGAAAAGGACAACTTTTTTCGTTTTGTCAGCATAACCAAAAAACTGAAAATAACTTTTTCCTAAAAATCTGTATAGACATAGCTAACATATTGCTTTACCTTTTCAAGCAATAAAAAATGGGGGTCACCTCCTTTTCAAAAAAGTTATTCAACTGAATGCGCATCACGATGAGTTAAAAACAGGAATATTGAAGATTTTCAATGCTAAATAATATCTTTCAAAATATGTTGATACCTTGTTGTTCTTTCATGCATGAGGGTAAACCTGTATTGCAGTTATGTTTAGAAGACTTTTCAAATGAAAAATCTTATCCGTCTGTCTGAAATCTTGGAAAAACTGAGAAAATATCCATTTTCCCCACAGACTTCAATATGAAACTTTGGTGGTCTCTAAAATGAAAAATAAATATGATGAGATCCTTTTCTTTTTGCTTTTTGTTATCCCCCAACCATGTTCTTTCTAATGACAAAGTTTGAAAAAATTATTGTGACTCTTTATTTTTCATGCATTAGTTCCTCGAACTCCCGCCTGCAGCAGTGCATATGCCTGTGGTTTATCTCTTTAATATAAGTCATGAAGATGATTCTTATTAGCATGAGTTATATTTCAGCCTTCACTCACCATGTAATGGAAGCGATGTGTTTGGCCATCAACCATAACCTGTCTCCTTCCCACCCTGTCTTCAGGCTGCTCGCTCCACATTTTGTAGGTTTGCTTGCCATTAACAAGTAAGTACACACTAAACAATATAACATTTAATAAGTATTTCTATAGTACAAGTTTGATGTTCTTATTTTTGAAAAACAAGTATTTCTAAGTGGACATTTACTAGTAAAGAAGGTAAATAATATTCTATCCATTATGCAACATTTCCAGTAAGACATCATATGTGGTGTGTTGCAAATGAGTCATAAGTCGTAAAATTGATATTTTTCAAAGTGTTTTGTTCACATAATCGCATTATTGGAATGTTCTGACTTTTGGAGAGTGTGTCACTTTTATACCGAATAGCCCGATGTTGATGTCAAATTGATCGCTATTCGGGGCTATTCGGTATTTATTTCATACTAGATCAACAAGATTACCACAATTTTAATAGCATTTTACCTTGGTTTCCATCAAGTTTGCAGGACATCGATCTTGAACTGACATGACAGTGGAAGTCATCATGGTGAAAGTAGTTTCTATCATTGCGCGCTTAGACTTTTCACTACCATGGCTTCATTGTGTCATACACGCTAGACTTTTCTTTAATATAATGATTCTGCTTTCGATTTTTTCAGAATTAATATAACTCAAACTGGACATTATGCATTTAGTTTTCTGTCTTATGGATCTCGATATATCCCTGGTTACCAACTCATGAGTCCGTTCACAAAAAGTGTCAAGAAACCATAACTTTCGTCTTTATTTACACAATAAATAAGTAATAAATATAATATTAGTCAAATAACTTCAAAACAAAAGAAAACTTCCGCCACTAATATTGGAACCAGCAAACTTGCTTGCTGTTTGTTGCTGTGTTTGGCCTCTTGCGTTAGTTAACGCATGGCCGTTCCGGCATTGCTGCTTTCACTGTGACTGTCACAAGTTGATTCAAGTGCAAGTGGAGACAGATGGTAACCCCATTCACACTCATAAAGCATTCAGATTTTCGAGCAACTGCTTTATTTTCACAAATTATATTCTGTGCAACTTTGGATAATACAAAATCTCGCATATCATTGTCACGAAGCGGGTCAAAGCAGACGATTTGATTCTATGCTTCCCATTGGTCAGATCAAGTCATGTGATGCTCGAAAGTAGTCTGGTTGCAATCACATACATATGTGATACAAGATTTCTAATGGCACACCCGAATGGCACCTCTGTAATAAATGGTTATGTCAATCAATGTATCAAATTTCAGTCACATGCTATGTAATCTATTTTTTGGTTTAGATCTAGAAATACTTATTAGATTATTAGACCATATAGACCATATAAAAACCCTTATTATTCATACTAGTGTTTACTTTCATTACAATCCACATGGTATCATATACAATGAGATCTCAAAATCCTTTTTTTGCGATTGTGATTCATTTTCCTGTAACACACCATATTTTTGTGACTGTTGACCCATTTGCTGCAACTGTCTATAACCAATCTACCGTTGATATTGATATTGAAAACTTGTTATTGCTACTAAGTAGCTATATGGAAGGGGGGGGGGGGTATTCTCCGGCATTTGGGAGGTGTTCCGGCCCCATACATGCTCTTACATTTGTTTAGTAGAGTAACAAAGCCATCTCAGTCATAGACTGTCGATGGTTCTCTACAGAATTCAGTTATAAAGTTTTTGATTTCAGTTCATGGTTACAAAGTGCCTTAAATAGGGGAGTTGCATAGCCGCCATTTTGAATCTTGATTCGCATGGAGTTATGGGACTAATGGTACAGTGTAAAATCTATAGAAAACATGTCATGTTCAGCATGGAATATTATCAGTGCTCTAATGTCAATATCCATGTGTTATACATGTTTCCATAACGCAAGACTTCATATTTCCTATCATGCATTTGGTTTTCATAGATTATTTATAAAAGCTATAATATTGGTGAAAACATTCTTGCAATTTTTGATAAAAATGTTGCCAAATATTTGTATGTCAGATTTCATCAGAATCCATCCCAGCATGCACTGCAGTAGACATGCGCAGTGAGACATGCAACTCCCCTATTTACCAATAGGGTTTGCTCGATGATAATGTCAGTGCTGTAGAGTTTTAACAAGGTAGTACAATTAATCTTCATTTCAGTAATAAAGTTACAAGGATACAAGGTATAATTTCTGATGGACTTACCAATCTATATAAAATATTCATCTTGCCAGATATAGGTTGACATGGCTTGAGATTTGAATAGTTTATGTTCAAAGATTCGATGGGCCACCGTAGGTAATCTATTCCAAGAAGTTGTGAATCGGTTAAAGATTTTCTGGTTTGTTCAGTTTTAGGGATAATTTGTTTAAGTAATTTTCTACCGTCTTCAAAATTTCTTGTGTTTATCTGTTACAGCCAGGGAAGGGATGCTCTGCTCAAGCCTGGTGGAATTATAGATCAAGCTGGACAGAGTGGTGGGAAAGGGGCATTGGGCATCTTGATGACATGCCCATGGAATATGACATCGAGAGGAAATCCAAGGAAGAATGTTGAACAACGAGGGGTATGTCATTTCATTGATTACCAGATATTCAGGGTACAATCTTTGGAACATATACAATGGTACAAACCTTTTATTTTGTTAAACTGCATTTTGAAGCTTACTTTTGTGTTAAATGAGGGTTATTTGAGAGGATTGGTGAAATTTGACCCATTCATTTTGAATTTTAACAACACAACAACTTTTATATGCCACATTATATGTCTCTTCCTTGTTACAGGTGGGTAAAGATGCCCTGCCATATTACCCCTACAGGGATGACGCCATTTCATTGTTTGATCTGGTGGAGAAGTATGTCACAGAGGTTATTGATGGAATCTATGCAGGTAAATACATGATTGAATAGAACCCTCAGATACCCATAATATATGCAACATTTCTATTCAATTCAATTCGAAATATTTGTTATTCATACTAGAAAGGTGTGCGAAAAGGAGACCCATATCTGAAAGGAAACTTGTAATATCTAATCTAGGAGTATTTAGTTAAAGTGAGAAGCAGTTCATAGCCACTGAGGCAGAGACAACAAACTGTATCTAGCTAACAGTTGATACAATCTATCTAAAGCAGTTTAATAAATTCATGAGTAGTAGAGACAAATAATAAAACAAGGTATAGCAGACCAAGCAGCACAAAATACTCATTATAATGTACACATACAAACATGCCACAGTGTAGCATAGTCTACAGCACATCAATTTCATTTAAATATATCAATAATTTTGACAAATGATTTATGGTCCTTTACCTGGTGAGCAGCAGTTTCAAGGGAGTTCCAGTATTTGGCAGATTCATGAGTTAATGAGTTTAAATTATATTGTGAATTTTGGCTGTAATAATTTTAAATTTCACCTGCCTTTAACATGACATCTAGTTGATAGTATCCCTGCATTATTTTTATAAAGATCTTTGTAGATTATGTTTTTGTCCATTTTGTGATTATTGCCTAATGATTGGACTTATCTCACATCAGCAGGTGAGGGCCTGAAGGATGACTATGAGGTTCAAGGCTGGTACAAGTCTCTGATTAAGACTCACGCGGAGGGTGGAGTGGCCATGCAGGTAATTATCTCTATAATTTTATCTACAACTCAACAAGGCCTTGGTATCCAATAGGTAGAACTAACCGCAGTGCTGTCTGTGGGATCATTCTTCACCAAGTTGGAAACGCCGGAAACAAGGTGAAGAACAATCACATAGACATGCACTAAGGTTAGTTCGAGATTTATTTGACCTCTCCCAAATGATTTTAAACATAGTAGATGGCTTTTAATTACCATAACCTGCTGCGAGAGAAATACGGCGAGGGCTTGGCATGGTTCTATTATATGACGGCCGTCAAGACTTTGACGATGGCCGCCAAACTTTCAATGCTTAGCAGACAACGTAATGTCATGGCATAACGTGTAACTATGACAAAGCTGGCCTACTTTCAGAATAGCCAATGAAAACGCAGATGGATAAACTGGGGCATCTGTTTCCTCCCTAGGGAGGAACGAAACATATTTCTTCCTGCTCACTTGCATATAAGAAGCCTATACAAAGTCTATGGACACTCTGTTCCAGAGATGAAATAATGTACACTACTCCATAAATATTTTCCAGATAGACACTATGTACCACCAAATTTCTCTTTATTTCTCATTTTCCAGGCAAGGCACACAATGGATAAGACCCAACTATCATTGCCAACATGAGCACACTGAAAAAACTGACCCTAAATATTATATTCCAAACAGGGAGTACCAGGAGATGGCAAGGAGATGACTAAGGAAGATTTGATTGAGATTGTGACGGTGACCATATTCACATGCAGTGTGCAGCATGCAGCAGTCAACTTTGGCATGTATGAGAAATACTCCAGTCCCCTGGTGTATCCTAGTCTACTGTTTGGTAAACCTCCCAGCTCCAAGGTAAGACACCATGTAACAGTGGATGTACTCCTATGACAGAGACCTTAATTCCACCTTAAAACTACTTATTTATTTTTTGGAAACAAATAAAAATAATATACCCATGTTCCACTGTTTCACTGGCTAGAAGGTGGAAGGGGCACCTTCTAGCCAGTGGCACAGGGTAAGTTGGGTTAGAAGGCTCACTACACCCACTGCACTCACCACTCTCTCTATGGAACCAGGCCACACCTTAACATTTATTTTTATTATTCTACTATAGGCTACATTACATATATAGATGATATGTTATGTAGGCTACATTACTTATATTGATGATATGTTAATGTAGGCTACATTACTTATATTGATGATATGTTAATGCAGGCTACATTACTTATATTGATGATATGTTAATGTATGCTACATTACTTATATTGATGATATGTTAATGTAGGCTACATTACTTATATTGATGATATGTAAATGTATGCTACATTACTTATATTGATGATATGTTAATGTAGGCTACATTACTTATATTGATGATATGCTACTGTAGGCTACATTACTTATATTGATGATATGTTACTGTAGGCTACATTACTTATATTGATGATATGTTAATGTATGCTACATTACTTATATTGGTGATTTGTTACTGTAGGCTGCACTGACAGAGAGTGATGTGGTTGCTGCTCTACCTCGACCCACCCTCATGGCTCGCATAATGTTCTTTGCCAAGATTCTTAGTACACGCCATACACAGTGCCTGGGAGACTTTGATATAGAATATAGCAGTCATCCTCCTACTATAGCTGCTCAGGAAAGGTATTTCTCTAATATTTATTAATTTATATCAACATTAATTTTTTGTCAATGATAATTATTTCTTGATATCAAGTTTTTCTGGTTTTTTTTTAGATAAATGGTGAATCCCAATGCTATGAAAATGCGATGATACATTTCATTGTGGCATAAGGAATATAAATCTACAGATCCTAAATAGAAACCAACCTTTCACTGAATTGCTATTGGTCTTCCAATGAATAAGATTATACACAATCCTTATATAATTTGAGTTACGGTCAAATTGAATTATTTTACACAAAAAAGCAATTTTCATTGGGTATTATTGGGCCAATGATTTATGCAATGACTGTGTAGCATTTGTAGGCTAACAAATCATACATTTAGACATCTAGAATGTATAACTAGCCCCATTAGAAACAGAGATATATGCCTAGATTTGCTGGGTTTTATTTACTTAATTTTAAGTGAAAATTGTTGGGTCAATGATTTTTTAAATGACTGTATCACATTTGTAGGCTAATGAAACATGCATTTAGACCCCTAGAATGTGTTCCTAGCCCCATTAGAAGCAGAGATATGCCAGTTTACAGATTTGACATGTTCAGTGGCAGCCATCTTGAATATCTCGAATTGTTTAAGGTCAGGAACTTCACATCACACAGGAATGTGATATAGGGACCCCATAGATGATAAATCACACAGGAATGTGATATAGAGACCCCATAGATGATAAATCAAGAGAGAAAAAAACTTTATCCGGGATTTCCGGGTTAGGTCAAAATTTGCCTTTCCACTGCCGGACTAAATGTGATCCGTTTTAGGAAAATGAGTCATAAGTCGCAAAATACGGATTTTGAGATACCATGATATTTGAAAAGATGAGATCAAGCCGATTCCAAGGATAGTAAACAGTCTTATAATCTAATAGGTATTTCTAGATTTTATGTTTGATATATTCGTTTTTGAAAAAAAAGTTTCTATTATTTCTGGGGGTCAATAAACAGTAAAGTAACTAAATGTAGTCCATATGAGGACCTTTAAACCGGAAGGATATATTACATAGATTGTCCTGAAATTTGCTACATCGATTGGTATAGCCATAAGTGATGAGCGCCCAAAAAATTAGAACATTCCAATAATGTGATTCTGTGAAAAAAACAATTTGAAAAATATCAATTTTGCGACTTATGACTCATTTTCCTGAAACACATCACAAATACAGAATACACTCAGATATAACTAGTATTTATCATGTTTCACTTTAATTTAGCAGAATTTGCTAGATATGTAGAACTGTAGATAGTGCATTTTCCGAAAATATATTCTCTTTAGGATTGACATACAAATATTTATCAAGATTTTTATAAAAAATTCAAAGAATGTTTCCACCAATATCTTTGATGAATGATCTATGTACACCAAATGCATGATGGGAAAGATGGGGACTTGTGTTAAAAAAAATGTATGACACAGAGAATTTGACATTGGGGCATTGATAGATAATCCACGCTGAACATGACATGTTTTCGATAGTTTTTATACTGTACCATTACTCCCATAATTCCATGTGAATCAAAATTGAAAATGGCAGCTACACAAATCCCATATAATATGCTAAAAGTTAGATTAGAGTCATACATATGTGATTTAAGTGTTTGATCAGTTAATATTTCTTCCTCAGATTTCGCCAGGGACTTAAGGAACTTAGAAAGGAGTTCCTTGAGCGGTATGCCAAGCGTAAATACCCCTACACAGTGCTGGATCCTCAGGAAATCCCCAACAGTACCAGTGTCTAATCAGCTCATCGAGAAGAGTATGGCGGCATGGCAGTGAATTAAGGCAGCTCCTAATGAGCTCTGATTGTATGACATAAAGGACTGAAGTTATCAATATTTACTCACTGTTTAACCTATAGGACTGAAGTTATCAGGATTTACTCACTGTTTAACCTATAGGACTGAAGTTATCAGGATTTACTCACTGTTTAACCTGTAGGACTGAAGTTACCAATATGTACTCACTGTTTGACCTGTAGGACTGAAGTTATCAATATGTACTCACTGTTTAACCTATAGGACTGAACTAACCAATATGTACTCACTGTTTGACCTGTAGGACTGAAGTTACCAATACGTACTCACTGTTTGACCTGTAGGACTGAAGTTACCAATATGTACTCACTGTTAGACCTGTAGGACTGAAGTTACCAATATGTACTCACTGTTTAACCTATAGGACTGAACTAACCAATATGTACTCACTGTTTGACCTGTAGGACTGAAGTTACCAATATGTACTCACTATTTGACCTGTAGGACTGAAGTTATCAATATTTACTCACTGTTTAACCTGTAGGACTGAAGTTATCAATATGTACTCACTGTTTGACCTGTAGGACTGAAGTTACCAATATGTACTCACTGTTTGACCTGTAGGACTGAAGTTATCAATATGTACTCACTGTTTGACCTGTAGGACTGAAGTTATCAATATGTACTCACTGTTTGACCTGTAGGACTGAAGTTATCAATATGTACTCACTGTTTGACCTGTAGGACTGAAGTTACCAATATGTACTCACTGTTTGACCTGTAGGACTGAAGTTATCAATATGTACTCACTGTTTAACCTGTAGGACTGAAGTTACCAATATTTACTCAAAAGTGTCTAATCATCTCATCTAGAAGTGTATGGCACCATCCAGGATTTACATGCTGCATTCCCAGCTATTACAACATCAGCAATCTTATAATAATAATAGATTTGTATTTCCATAAACGTTTACAAAGTGGAATACATATTACAAACTAGAAATTGAAATGAAGTAAAATATGGAAAAAGGAGTGTTATCTGTAAAGTATACAGGTCTTCCAAATAGCCCTGAATTTGGAAAATGATCTATACTAGTTGACAATGTAATATGATATAATGACAATTGAATATAGGCAGTTCCTTTGAGTTCTCACTCACTGTTTGACCTAAAGGACTGAAGTATAATCTGCCGTGGTTATTAGTTAATGAATAATAAATTCAGGAATTTCAAGTTAAGTCCAATACGAGTGATGGTTTGAGTCAAACAATTACTGTAATGAGAAGAGGTATAGGACTGAATGGATGTTGCAAAGTGTAAAGTTATGACGAAATATTTTGTGAGAAAGGCGGTGGTCACTGCAACAAGTGTTAATTGTTAGTGGAATTATTTGTAATAATAATTGTAATAATACATCTGAGAGGCTAAGTCCAGTGATGGCATCCCTTCAATGTGTGTATAGTGGATGAGGTTTAACCCAAGACTTACCATTATGTAATAAAGGTCAGACTTCAAGGTCAACGCTAGAGAGCTCTATACTTCCTCAGCTACCTACCTTCAAAGGTTTTTTTGGATCTGTTCCGCTGGTATGATCTTCCAACATAAAGGCTTTATTCTATTTACAGGTCTTTGCATTATAATGGTCGATGGAGAATTGTTTGAATTTTAGATTTTGCTAGATTCAAGGAGATTTTGTTCAATTTGCACCAGTCATTCATTAAGTTCAGGTCAGTTTGAAGGCTCATAGAGGCTTCTTCTGTCTTCTGTCCTGTGGTATAAATAATGGTGTCATCTGTGAACATTTGAACTTTTGATTTAGTAATACAGTTTGGAAGATTGTTAAGATTCAATAAGACTGGGCCTAAAGTAGTACCTTGTGGGGCACCACAAGGTATGAAAAATGAAGGAGTTTTATAATAAGTGCAAAACCCTCTAAAAATCAGAGCATTTCAATAAAGAGATCTTGTGGAAAAATGCTTTTAAAAATATTGCTTCTGTGACTTGTGACAGATCAAAATGTTGCATTAAAATTCTACCTATTCCTGTCTGTAATAAAGCAAAATATCCCAGCCATGAGTTCAGGCCACTTTTTAATAGGCGCCGGGATTCTAATAACTGCCGGTGGCTCTAATAACTGCAAGGATAAGAAGGGGATTGACTTAATAACCGCCCGAGGATATTATAGTGTAGGCCCTAGATGGGTCAGATTTTCAGAAAATGTACAATTGGCAGCTGTACACATTTAGTAAAATCTGCTACATTAGGCTGCAATTTGGTCAATATTAGGTAAATTCGAGTATATTCTGCATTGCATTGATTCTAGCAATCTGTTTGGTTAAGATGAACTGTATTTTGAACTTTATTCTCGTTTGAAATTTGATATTTTTGTGAGGATTGGAGAATTTGAATTGTACATTATCTGAAAATCTGACCTAGATACCAAAAAGTATGTCATACAACCATGTGCGGAACTAGAATGCACAAACTATGTAGTGTCTCATGAGGATCTGACTTGCACCACAGGAGTAACAGAAAATGTAAGGCGGAAGAAAAGGTTCAAATACCTGGTTAAAAGGGTCCTAACATAACCACAAGGGAATAGAAATCCGATCAGAATGTGCCTGTTTAATGGATTGAATGAAAAACTCGTCGTACATTTTATTTAATGTGCTCCTATTCTTCATCAATCATCCATCACCTTAGCATTCTCTAGTCCTTAGATAGTCTCTTTCTCTATACAGCTACATGAAGAAAGTCAAGGTCTATAAGGTAATGGCCAACTTACCAGACGTAGCTAGACTAAGACTGTGGCTATTTCCTACTGGTTCAATATACTATCGACTTCACTTATGTTGTCTACATGTCTGTACTGCATTGTCATTGACGTATATTGACTGATAAATACTCCTAATAAAAAAAATAAACCAAACGGCTCAATAGGGGAGTTGCATGTCTCACTGCGCATGTCTACTGCAATGCATGCTGGGATGGATTCTGATGAAGTCTGACATACAAATATTTGGCAATATTTTGCAAGAAAATTGCAAGAATGTTTTCACCAATATCATAGCTTGTATAAATCATCTATGAAAACCAAATGCATGATGGGAAAGATGGAGGCTTGTGTAATGAAAACATATATAACATATTAATATTGACATTAGAAAATTGATGAATACACCATGCTTAACATGGCATGTTTTCTATAGATTTAAGACAGTACCATTAGTCCCATAATTCCATGCGAATCAAGATTCAAAATGGCGGCTATGCAACTCCCCTATTGTGGCAGTGAACAGGGAGTGTATGATGAGAGCGATTTTGTACCTTTAAGGACAAACATCAAGTCTACAACCACCGTAAATTCTAATATTGAGACAAGCAGGGATTTCTATGAGATGGGAAAAACACTAACCGAATGGAACAAGTAACAAAACAAAGCTAGGGAAATCTTATTAAACATATTTTACAGGAAAAGACAAACCATTGGGGAGAACCACTAAAATATGAACACCCCATAGATTTTAAAGAAAATTATACCTCAAAACAGTTCACGTCATATCAAGTAAACCAGAAAGTCATCCAGAGTAAGCCAGCATAATGAACAAAGTAATTACTTGGGGGAGTAATAGGATTAAACCTGCCCCATGATCAATTTGGAATTGGAGGAGTGTACAAGATACATGGGCAACAAAGCGGCAACACCCACCCAGCTAGAAGCTATTCTAGGAACTGGGTAAAGGGCGGGGCTTCATTGGCTAAGTCTCACCTTGGTAGTCAAATTGTTTTATAATAGGTCATACCGTTACTCCATGTAAGAGGTGACGCTATCCCAGGGTGCCCCACACTCACCAGAAAACACAGCTTTATAGGAAGCAGCTCAGCTACACATCTTGAAAAGTTACAAATACCAAATGATGAAATTATCCATTTTTCTATGGTATGTTTTTCTGAAAACAAGTTCCCATTGAACTCACCTATATATAGGATGAGCACTGTATGATGAGAGATTATATGAAATATAGAAATAGATAGCGAGTCCATATAAGTTACAAAAAAAAACTAATTTTTCTATTTTTCTTCATAAGATATTGGTTATGGCACTAAATCGCCATCCGGGGGGAAGTACTTAGACAAAATTACAGAGTATTGTTCAAAGAATACAGCAATGAAGTTAACACCAAAACCAACACGCAAAAGATGATTGTCTCAATGCTGTTGAATGTACCAAAACCAATAGTTAAAGCCTAAACCTAAGTTGGACTACTTCCCAAGATTCTATACAGAATTAGAACAGTTTCAGGACGTACTAACAAAAGCAAATAACCAAACATACTGGAGAATCAAAGTGATACTAGATGATATTACCGACAGATGCATAAAGCAAAGAGTGTTCCAGTTCATAGGTAACGCGCTGAGCCTAGCCATAGGGGTAGCGATGGAGCCGGAGCTGGAAGATATAGCTTTAGATTTAACAACAATCCAGAAGTATATCGCCGAGATGGTGTACGGTAACTGCTTGGCTGGTTAGTTTAGTAAGATTATTGTGCTCAGGATCTATAGCCTCCCCACCCCCCACCCACCCTCCCGCACAAAGCTGTTGATTCTTCTGTTGACAAGTGTTGGTCAAGCTCTACTGAGCCTGACCAACTGCATGGTAGATTGTTGATAGGTAGTTATTTGGCAATGTTCGTGAGCCCCCTAGAAATGGGACGGAATTCGGTATATGGCAGTATGAAACAATTCCTTCCGTCCAAGTTGTAGAGTAGTATCACTGATTTTGAGAGAGAGTGATAATAGCGTAGTTTTACAGGGAATATACATCGGAAAACACATATCCCCTCGCCATGCGTAAGTATATAGTGAGAAACCTGAATTATTGGGCATCATTGGAAATGTTCATTGTACAAGCTACGCTATGTAAATTACATAGGTGGATTGATGCCGTCTGTCTAGAGTCTTTTCTAAACAAACATGTAGTACAGTGCACAGAACAAATAGGAAAGATCAATAACGACCTACAAATATTAGTGGGAGAAATAGACAGTGATACAAACTTTACCAGCGGCAATACAGCCGGGTTACTGCTAATACAAGAGCAAATGCTAATATCGATTCACAAATTCAATACCAACAAGCAGCTAATAGCCTGTCAAACGCACTGGATGATTTGCAGGTGGCATTCAATCTCCAACGATAAACACATATTGATTAGCCAAGCAATACTATAAATTTGTCAATTTTTATCTATCATCAGTTTGCCATGTAGGTGTGAAATACAGTTTAAATTTGCGACAATAGCGTCAAAACTGAATGGGTGTGAAAATCAAGAGTTCATGGTTGAAGTTACATCAGGTTTCAATATGCCAATAGCAATGGCATTTAAGCTAGACATCGAGAAGTTGAGGTCAAATTCTATGCATATCAGGTGGCGATCTCAGAAGTGCTTTTAGCCAAATGCCGGAGGATATACTGGATAATGGGTTGAATGTGTGTAGACATGGCAAAGGAGCTACTTATCTCAGTGGAAGAAGTTACATTTAACGTTCAATACTTTCCACAAAATTCCAGCATCTACTTGGATAGCTTTAATGATGTCCGCTGTTTCTATTGCTTTCACCTTACTCATGATGTACAAATTGAACAGGTACTTGGGTTTCCTATGCGTATTACCACAAGCAGAAACATTACAAGACTGAAACTTAAAACCTTTCAAGATCGAGCACCTACTTGAAAATTATGGATCCACCAGCTCAGAATATCAACTTTCCATCTTTCAATGTGTCTGAAATGGATCACACAGACTGGGCAACCATCATTGTGGCATGCATAGCCAACCTGATGTTGTTAAGATGGATCTGGAGGAACTGTAGGAACCAGAGTATTGTCACAATTTGATGGGAATGAATGGAAGTTTTGGGCTATTTACTTTCATTAATATGGATTGTTTTTGTAGGTTCCCTTACCCCAACTCTCCCCAAACCATAAAAAAAAACCCACCCTAGATTTTTAGTTTGATATTTTCGTTTTTGAAGAAAAATGTTTCCAATATCTCTGGGGGTCACTAAACAGTAAAGTAACTAAATGTAGTCCATATGAGGACCTTGAAACGAAAGGATATATTACATAGATAGAATTTGATACATAGATCGATATGACTATAAGTCATGAACTCTCAAAAGATGAGAACATTCCAATAAAGCAATCTTGTTAAATAAACACTTTGAAAAATATAACTTGAATAATATAATATGACTCATTTTCTTAAAACACATCACATATTCTGAATGGCTTGTACAAATACCCGCTGTGACCATTCACTGATAATTGTAATGATTAACTGATGTACAATATGCAACTACTGCTGAAAATCTGACCCACATGACTAAAAGTACTAGACCCTCTAACAATCAGAAAATTTTGATAAGGAGATAACGAGATAAGGAACCTTATTTTTGTTTGAAATATGGGTTTGAGAATTTTTGCGAAGTTGAATTGTACATTTTCTGAAAAACTGACCCATATGTTGCTGAATGATGTTTAAATAATGTTGCGAATAATCATATTCTTCATCAATAAAGAGTTCTTATATTTGAAAAGTTGAGATTGTTGTTGTCTTTTATTTGCCTATTTAGCAAAGTAGGCTAACACTGTTGGTACCGTATAAACCTACCGTATAAATTTGAGGTTTTAATAGTGCAAAGGTAACAATGCTCCCAACAACACTAGGAAGACCTTTGCAGTGGTTGGTTTAAGTTTTTTTTTTATAAATTTGGTGCAAGCAGCACCATGCGCAATATGGAAAAATTAATACAATAAGTGTAAATTTTCTAAATACAAATACAAAATACACAATTTCTAGCTAACAAGTATGAGGGAAAAAAATACAATATAAATTTAACAAATTACCACTAAGTGGGTAAAGAAGTCAGGTTTGAATGAGGAACTTTAAGTTGAGGAGGAGGAGGAGGAGGAGGAGGAGTGAGAGCATGAGTGGTTGAAGAGGGGAGGAGGGAGGAGGGTGTGTGTGTGTGGGGGGGGGGGGGGTCTATAGCGATAACCAATAGCCTACGTTTGGAAGCTATCTTAATATAAGAAATTGCAGTCAGTCCAAATGGCAGTTTTTCTAGCTAGATTAGAAAATTTACGCTTGGTGTCAACAAAGTGCAGATTTGGATAGATCTACTACGTAGCCTACCGTAGCTTCACACACAAATAATGATTCAAATAAGTATAGGCCTAAACCATGACGGATATTTGAATAATTCTCCGATAATTAAGCAGAACAACTATAATTTAAACTATTCAAAGCCAGATTGATATCCAATAAGATGTTTAATTTAGTTCAAAAAGTCTAAGACACTACAGAGTATGGATCAACAAATCATCCATAGATTGGCAACAAGCCTCGCTTCCTCCCCTGTCGTCATCACAAATGTGATGAAAAACATTGACAAGTAGGTCTACTACACAATACTTCTTCCCCTCTTCTTATTGATGTAATACAGAGGAGAATTGGACAAATGTTCAGTGTTAATATGTGATGTGTTTCAGGAAAATGAGTCATAAGTCGCAAAAAATAGATTTTGAGATACCATTATATTCAAAAAGATGAGATCAAGCCGATTTAAATGATAGTAAACAGTCTCATAATTTCATAAGTATTTCTAAATTTTAAGTTTGATATTTTCGTTTTTGAAAAAAAAAAGTTTCCAATATTTCTTTGGGTCAATAAACAGTAAAGTAACTAAATGTAGTCCATATGAGGACCTTTAAAATGAAAGGATATATTACATAGATTGTCCTGTAATTTGGGACATTGATTGGTATAGCTATAAATGATAAACTCTCTGAAGATCAGAACATTCCAATAACGTGATCTTGTGAGAAAAAAACACTTTAAAAAATATCAATTTTGCGACTTATGACTCATTTTCCTGAAACACATCACATATGTATTGACTATTTTATCAACTCATTTGCCTACCTTTATTTGTGATTGAGTAGTCATAATAACATCCCTGATTGTTCATGACTAAACTGATGTCAAGGCGAGATATAATGGCCTTGACATTGCGATGTGCTGACGTCATTACCCACAATGAGCTTGACAGTGCCCACTTCCTTATTTTCCCGCCATAAAAGTGGGTAGCTCTATTTGTACACCCTGGTGCTTAATTTTTTGCTTAACTCTGGGTTATGTAAGCCATCACTAACTAGTAAGTTAAGAAATTATCAAGTTAAGTTTGGTTTATCTATTTAATATTACAATTAGTGTCAACTCAATTTATATACCTGGCGTTTCCAATGGAAACGATTTCTCAGCCTCTATTACTTATGTCCGATGTTAGGCGGAGGACCTACCTAGACACCTGTCTATTTAGAATGCTGGACCACCTCATTGAAACAACATCAATTGCAATAAAGAATTCTTGAATTGAATTGAATTGAATTAATGACCAGTCACTGAGGACCATTGAAATCATGAACTCTGAAACATGTAGAGAAAGGGAGGAAAATGATAAACTTAGGGAAATACCTAAGTAGAAATAAGATCCACTAGTCCTCCGGAGTTTCCACTAGTCCTCACAGACCAGAAGGTAAAATCTAATATGGCACAAAAGACATACAAATGTCAACTAGACTAGGGTTTATATACACTTGACTTTTATTTCCACTTCAGTAGCTGTAACCAATAATGAATAACTCTGCAATAGCCAGGGCTGTAAAAAAAAGTTGGTTGTAAAGAAAGTTGGTTGAAAAAAAATTGTCGTTAAGAAATAGTTGGTCGGGAAAAAATTGTTGAAAAAAGTTGGTCGTTAAAAAAAAGTTGGTCGGAAAAAAAGTTATTAGTAAAAAGTTAGTTGAAAAAATATTGGTAAAAAATAAAATCGTCGGCAAAAAATAGTTGGTCGGAAAAAAAAATTGCCGTTAAAAAAAAGTTGGTCGGAAAAAAAAGTTGGTCATATAAAAAGTAGTAAGCTAGGCTAGGCTAAATAGTTGGTAACTTACTTTTAAAATTTAGAAAATGTGTTGGGCAGTGTCCATTTGAGCACCTGAGGCAGGTGAGGGGGTTGGTGGGCAGAGGGATGGTGTGGGATGTGGGAGGGCCTTCTGCAGACCTATCATGGATGGAGAAGCATCTAACTAACAGCCAATCAACTCCCTTGGCTAAACCTAGATAGGCTGTCAATCAGCCTTCAATAACGTCTAGGTGTGAAATCTATGACTGATTGAAAGGATTAGATATGGCATCCTCGCCTGATGTCACATCTAAGCTTAAACACCTCACAGACAGTTAAACAAGTTATCAAGATGTAGATGCAGTATCAGTGATTGGCACTTTTCATACTGACTCAATTGTTTTCTAGGGATAAAAAGATATTTCTGGAAATGACTGGAAGAGATTTACATGCGTGCCAAGGGGAGGCAATTAGAATATGTCAAAGGACAGCCCCACGTATACACTCCTCGTCACCATCATGTCTAGTGAGTATTTTTCTAGACGATACAGAGAGTATTAACGCAGAATGTATCTTCTCCATCCAGCCCCTAGCTAATCCAGAAACAAATGCAATAAGCAAAGGCGAGTATGAATTTTACACGATTATCTGCCATGGGGGAACAGCCAGGAGACACAGAGCTAGGGCCTCCTTTATATTGGGAATCCAATACAGAATTCAAGACTACCTTCAAGACTACCTTGTAAAACTTCAAACTCGTTCCACTATACTCTTCATACGTCCAATTTGCCCTTCTTAAAAGCAATGGACATCAACACAGAGCTGATAACCGCTAGCAGTGTCAGGCATGCCCCAATACATTTCAATCCACCAAACCTAAGTATTTTTCTATCAAAGCTAAAGAACTCACCCAGATTGGACACACTATCTAAAATGGATCTGCTCCCATTCGCAGATGCATTACTTAAGAACGCCACAGAGCTAAAAAAAAACCTAATCTACAATGGCTGAGAAAACTAAAAGTAACTTAGAAACAGGTTTAAGCCACACGCTTAACTAACCCAGACCTCACTCATTAAGCTGTGTTTTGGCCTAAGTTTAAGCCAACTGACTAAAAAACCGGGTCCAGATGTTATGGCATTGATATGAAATATATAGTAATTGGAGAAACACAATAAACAAACACATGAGTGGCACTAGAGGCTATGGCTGATGTGACCGCCCAAACAATTTTCAGAAAAAGAAAAAAAATCTAGTCCGAACTTGACTGCGACTGGCTAGGGAATGCCTTGGTGCGGAAATCTCCTTGGCAACAACACAACAAACAGAATCAGGTGTCCATACCATGAATATATACATTATATATCTAGTGAAATATAAGAGTAAATATAAAGTGGCTTATCCACTTGTACAACAAAATGACCACCAACAAACTGGCCACAGGTGACCAGCAATCGGTCACTTGCCATTGTTGGTGGGTGCCGTCGGTGGGTGCTGTCGGTCGGTATTTACTTGTACAACAAAATGTGACTTTTGGGTCACCAAAATGGCACACAAACACAATTTTACCGTGATCTGATATATCTAGTCATTTCCGTTGCCACAGAACACCCCCTCAGCACCTCTAGATTGATGTTTTAAAGTAACACAGTCATCATAGCATAGCATGAATAAAGCAGTAATGGATGTTTTTCCCTCCTCTGCCATGCGTTGGCCCTCCTCTGCCATGCGTTGGTCCTGATATATGAGTTCTGTATACACTCCACCCAAGGGTCATAACCCAGTGGATAGAGCACTGGCATTGGGAGTGGACGTTTGGGAGTTCCAGCCTCGGTTGGGTCTCACAGCTTTGTTTTTTCATCTATGGGTCATGTAGATGCTGTCATTCTATGCAACATGCTGCATAGAATGACAGCATCTACATGCAGGGATGGAGGGTGGGTTGGCGTGGTTGGTGGCAATGGGAAAGGCAGTAGAAACCATATAATGTTTTACACATAAGTACCCATCAATACCCAATGGGCTATCGATAATACTAAAGGAAAAAATGAGCGTTCAAGCCAGCGCTAGCATTTTGCCACTCTTCCTGGTCTTCCTGATCTGGTCTTCCTGATCTATGGCATTATGAATGGAAGACCATCCCAAATGATGAATGTGACTCTTCCGGAATACCTATCTGTGCACCTTCTGTCATAAGTGCGGAGGGGGAAATAAAGCTATGGAAACAGGGATCGTTGTCCAGTTTTACTTCGCCTTAGTCAAGTGGAATACCAAACCTGGGTTGTATAGTAATAGCACAAAGGTTATCGTGGGCCTGATACACCATTTGTGATGTGTTTCAGGAAAATGAGTCACAAGTTGCAAAATTAGTGTAATTCAAAGGTGTTTAATTACAAGATCTCATTGTTGGAATATTCTCATTTTTGGAGTGTCTGGTCCTTGTGGTTGTATGAATACATGTACCCGTATTCAAGAGTGTTTATTTATTGTATCAGTGCATTACTTAGATCATTGTATTGACTATATTTAGCTACTTTACTGGTAGTTATCCACCTGGAAATATTGCAAACTTTTTTTTCAAAATAAAAATATTTAACTAAAAAGTACTTATTAGATGTCCTTAATGTTTACATTCATTGGAATTGGCTTGGTCTCATCTTTTCAAATAATTATGATAATATCTCAATATCCAATTTTCGCGACTTTATATTTGACTTATTTTCTGAAACACATCACATTTACTTAGAATCACCTGTAGAAAACACCACAACCTTGGTCGGTCCGGCGACGCCAAGGTTCCCTACAAAATATATATTATTTTATATAATTTAGTTAAATACACCACAATTTTTTTACACTATTTTTTGTACATCAATTCACAAAGCACATTCAGCATTTTATTATCAACCGCCACAAGTTGAGGTTGAAGTTGAATAACAAGAACGTTATTTAAACAATGAGTTTCATCACTCATTGTTAATGTGATTATTGCAGGGCATTGCACTGCACATACCTTGTCACTTGTCTCTATTGTGTGGGAGCACCCATCTCTAGTGGCACATTATTGCAGGTCACTGCACCATGCATACCTTGCTACTAGTCTCTATTGTGTGTGAGCACCCACTCCTGGTGTCACATTATTGCAGGGCATTGCACCGCCCACACCTGTCCATACACTCACCGTTGTGTAAATGGTGAAGTCGCCAAAAAGTGAACAATTCACTTTTGCAATCCTGTAAAATAACCCTAATTTTAGATGAAAAATAAAGATCAAATTATTGTTCAACCTAACCAAACAGATCGCCAATGAATAAACTCAAATTGACCTAGTATTCAATTTCCAGCCTAATTTAACAGAATTTACTAAATGTGTGCAGCAAGCAATTATGCATTTTCTCAAAGTCTGACCCATACTTGGGTAAGATTGTAACTTGTTTTACTGTAACAGGTTAAGCTAACACATGTTAAGCTAACATGTATACGTAACCAACACATATATAGAAAAGCATTGGCAGGCACAGGGGCAGAGAGCTTTAGCATCACACAGAACCTGCACATAACTCGTAAGTACTTAATTTCCATTCTTTAAATTATTTTATTTGGACTCAATTGTGATGTGTTTCAGGAAAATATGTCATACTTCACAAAAAATAGATTTTGGGATTCTATTATATTTGAAAAGATGAGATCAAGCTGATTTCAATGATAGTAAACAGTGTAATAATCTAATAATTATTTCTTGATTTTAAGTTTGATATTTTTACTTTTGGAAAAAAAAGTTTGGAAACAAAAGGATATATTACATAGATTGTCCAAAAATGTAATACATTGATTTGTATATCTATAAGTGATAAACTCTCCAAAAATCAGAACATTCCAATGAAGTGATCTTGTACAATAAACAGTTCAATTTCAATTTGAGTTTAGCCAAGAGATTATTGAAGGGATGTTACAGTTATATACACATGCTTGCCTATACTAGAAATATTACCAATAAATGTTCCTGCAATAATGACATAACAATGGGTAACCATTTTATGACTATAATTATAATTAATTATTATTATTACATTTAATATTTCATTTATGTACATAACCCATAAAATACCGTTACCCAGGAATTTATTGCAGTATTTACGGTAGCATGTAAAAGCTCAGGTAGCACCCTCACCTACTTTAATATTCCTTCAATGACCAATAGCCACATGGACCAAGCACCTACCTGTATGTTAGACTACAATAAACATTCATTCTAGATCTTAGGATCAAAGCCTTTAGACTTCTTTTATACTCTTCTTATTGTTCTACAATATTTCTATAACTATTTAACATTCAAGACAGACCAACATATAACAAAATCGCCAGAAAATAAATGACTTACTTACATAAGGCTTTCAACAGTGGGGCAGTCTGAGCAGTTTCTGTCAAATCAAATGGTATAATTGATTATGTTAAACCCTTATATTACTTATGAGAATTTTAGTGCTTCTTTATCATGTTGAATATAATTATCTTGTATTTTAAATGTGGCACCATCTAAAACACATCCATGGTAGATATGACATTATTTTCAGTATTTGATATAATTGTATTTCTTTTGCCCTAAATGAATAAATAAAGATAAAAAAATAATTGTATCTTGTGACAGGTGGCTACATCTGGTGGTAACAATGGGTAACACTATTAAGAGAGCTGTGGTATCCACTGGCAGCGACCCCCTGGTGGTGACTGTCATCATCGGTGCCACTAAATACAGCGGCTCAGACAATGATGTAAGTAGTTTATTATGGCTTTCTCATGCTTGATCATACAGTTAGGCCACTGTCAATTGGATAGTTTTTGGTGGAATTGCAACAATTGGTAGATTTGAATAATTTTTTTTTGGAAGAATAACTTTTTGGTAGAAATAAATGAATGGTTTGGAAGAATTGTATGAATACCTTTTGGTAGAATTAAATGAATAGTTTTTGGTAGAAATGTATAAAACCATTTTGTGAATTTTACAGATTTGTGTGAGGTTCACAGACACAAACGGCTTGAAATCTGAAGAATTCATGCTTGACAACTTTCTCCAAAATGATTTTGAAGCTCGGAAGATTGACCAATTTTTCATTCGTGATGTGAGTGCTGGTTTGGGGGACGGGGTAAGCCTGGGTGAGATCTGTGACCTGGAGGTGTGGAGAAAGGACGCCATTGTGGATGATGATTTGTTCATCTGGGATGTAAAGGTTGAAAGGCTCAAGACCTCCGATATGCACATGTTCCCCATCCATCGCTGGATCCCCATGGGAGCAGCTCTCAAGCTCAGGTGGGTTTAATTGGGTCAGATCTTCAGAATATGTACAATTGGGAGATCTGAGCTTTTGGTCAATTCTGCTAAATTAGGCTGCAATGTGGTTAATGCAAGCTAAATTCAGGTATATTCGGCAATGCATTAATTCTAGCAATCTGTCCGGTTAAGTTAAACTGTATCTTAAAAGTCATTTTTGTCTTAAATTTGTGGTATTTGATAGGATTGGTGAAGTTGAATTGTACAATTTCTGAAAATCTGACCCAAAGTTTTGATTATTTGCAAAATTAATTTTTCTTAAATTCTTTTATTCCAAACCCTATGGGCACTGAGTGCAATGGAGTGCAATGGAGTGCAATGGCGACTGCAATACGAGTGCAATGGAGTGCAATGGAGTGCAATGCAATGCCAGTGCAATAGAATTACACTCCTATTGCAGTCAAGTCTCTAGTTGAGTGCAATAGGAGTGTAATTCTATTGCACTGGCATTGCACTATCTTATTCCTTTGCTGTATTACATTCTACAACAATGATCAAGTTACATTTATTATTTAGATTGCTGAAGGATCTTTTCCCATTAAATTATTGAAATTTTTTTTATACAAAAATTCTGACTGCAATGCCAGTGTTTTTTTTATTGCGCTACCATTGCGCAATGGTCATTGCATATCTATTGCAGTAATGGAGTGACCATTTTTGGTCTAAATCGTTGGAATTTGCGATTTTTTTGATGTGGTAATATTTCCCATTGTGAATTTTCAACTTGCGATTTTTTAGAATTCCCACCTTTTAATGGATAACATTGTTAATTAAGTATGTTCATCTTTCTTTATTTAATTGCAATACAATTTTACATCAGTCCCTACCTATTTTTCACTATGATAAAATAAAAAATCATTAATTCGGCCTATTAGCCTCATTATCCTCATGACCAATAATGGGCGGAATCAACCAACATATGTTTCTTCAAAACACAATTCACCTCTCTCTAATCATCTTTGCTCATTAACATTTTTTTTTCTAAATGAGATTCACCTTATTATAACATTTGTGTAGATTTTTGAATACATGTACACTATAACCTCCGTTTCTGTTTCGCCTTAGCTTTCAAATGTGTCAAAATGATACCACACTCCCATGAATATGGGTGAGCGAAAAGGAGCGTTGACAGGTGTTAAAATCTAAATGTACTGCTATAGTAGGATAGTGTATTCACAGTTCTAAGCACTTGTTGGCAGACAGACATATTCAGTACAGAAATTAAATGTTATCTTGATGTATTTCGCCATAATTTTAATTTGTATGTGTATTATTTTATTATATATAGAAAAAATATTATATATAGGCCCTAGAAGAAATCAACACATTAGTTAAACCGTGCTAACGTTAATGACATGAAATAAGTTGATTCTTATACATGCCTAGTTTTGCATGTAAAACGTGCTTAATTAAAAAGATAATAATATAATTTACCATATCTGGTTTTCGTATAAGAGGAATATAACTAGAAACAGTTGAAACATTGGAGGAAGAAAGAACTCGCACCGGCAAACTTGCGTTGACAACCATGCGTCGGACAACTTGCGCCACCAAACTTGTGTCGGCATGAAAACGCGCCACCGCGAAAATAACCAAATCTGTATACAGATCAGTTATCCAAAAGAGTTTACCAGAGTCATACAACACTTTTTTCAACATTAACCTCTTAACATATGAGTAATTCTCCCAAACGGGCAGCATTTGAATGCAGGAGGCCATTTTTTTAGAAAAAATAAAATTCGTTGAATGTCTACAATCTTTGGCGTACATATAGCGGGTAATATCAGCATTATGCAGACGAAGTTTGGGAAGGATGGGGCTAATATTTCTTTTCCTCCACTTGTGCTTCAGATACCTCCATTTTTGCCTATATTTTGCCTTATTTCGGCCATATTAATGCAGATTTATAGAATAATATTGTGTAATTCTGAGGTGAATTACCCAGTACTTATGCCAGCAAAATTAAATGACAAAGTCAGATGGAGGGAACCGATGTTGCCCGCCAAAATAAGGCTATACACAAAACAACTAAAACACAAACTTAATTGGAATGGGTACTAGCTTACTTAGAACCGATGCGCCACCTAGTGTATTGGCTTGTGGGCATGGTGCTGCGACACTTACGTGGCCTATTGTTATAGCTAAGCAAACAAACAGCTGGACATCGCCCTCCATTTTGGAACTGGACTTTCATTCTACTAGGCTGGATTTCTCGCATAAAAGACCACCAGGTAAGAAGCATTATAGTACTCATAGTTTAAGACAAGAGGATAGCAATTGAACGGCACATTTGTAAAAACTATTGATTTCTATTAAAACTATAATTTGTTGTTATAAATTTACAGTTACGCAACGTTACACAAACCAATTCCAATATGGCGGCATAAAGCCAAACAAACAATGCCATGGTATGGTATGGGTATGACCGGTGATATCGGACACAGCCAGAATATTTGGTATCAAGCAAATTATTGTTCAAACATTAGGATTTTGGTTCTGAATTTGCAACTAGCGTAGGGGAGTGGGGAGGGTAGGCCTATATTAAATTATTTCTTTTATTTTACCATATATGTGGAAAAGAAGCTTTAATAATTTTTTTTTTTTTTTTTTTAATTTTATTGGTCAAAGTTTCATATCATGATAGTTCTCATTTGCCAATTGAAAACAATATTCCTTACAATCTCTACTATAATATTACATCTCGATCATCTCAGTTACCTTACATTATACTTTAATTTGTTTAATCTGTTATTTTCTACTTATTACATTCTACGATCTTCAACTACAATTTAATATATCTCGCCGAGTCGTTTCATACAAAACAATTCAAAACAACAAAATAATTATATCCGCAATGTAACATATCAATAGTAGGCCTACTACTAATGATATAGATCTTTATTTTAATCATAACTTGACCCTGCACTTGTACTTTCGTCGATTACGACATAGCCATGTGTGCTTCAGAACTTTCAAATCTGTGAAATAAGTACTCATACAGAAAATGTAGGTGTGAGTAAACGTGTGCGCGAAATATGCCCCCTCCTCTAACACCATAATTCAGCGTGAAAATTTCACGTTGGTCCAGTTGGGCGACGTCGACGTTACCTCCAATCTTGTGCTTTTCTCAAGTGTCGGTTATTATTATTTATTCTCACTGTGTTGTATATGAGTAACATATTTGTATATAGCTAGAACACAGGTCATGAACGTGTGCGATACATGCAGCTGTATATATGTGATGTGTTTCAGGAAAATGAGTCATAAGTCGCAAAAAATAGATTTTGAGATATTATTATATTTGAAAAGATGAGATGAAGCCGATTCCAATGATAGTAAACAGTCTAATAAATAATAAGTATTTCTAGATTTTAAGTTTGATATTTTCGTTTTTGAAAAAAAAAGTTTCCAATATTTCTGGGGGTCTTTAACAGTAAAGTCACTAAATGAAGTCCATATAAGGACCTTTAAAACGAGAGGATATATTCCATAGATTGTCTTGAAATTTGATACTTCGATTGACATAACTATAAGTGACACACTCTCCAAAAATCAGATGATTCCAATAATGTGATCTTGTGAAAAAAACGCTTTGAGAAATATGAATTTTGCGACTTATGACTCATTTTCCTGAAACACATCACATATGTAATGTATAATAATCATTTGTAATGAAGAGGAAAAATGGATACAAATTGACTATTGTCTCTGTAGGTGTAGAAAATCTCAAATAGTATAACCCACGCATGACACAAACGTTTAATAAACTAAATATTTCTTATAACCAACCAATGTCACAAAACTCCCCTTCAATGTATCGATAAAGATTCAATAGTCAGTAGCCTTCATTTCCATCTCATCTCATCATTATGTAACTCATATAATATCAAGAAAACCTCACCAAGTATAATGTAATCATATAAGAATTTGTATTAATTATACTAGATAATTGATGTTTAGCCTAACTCGGTTAGGAATTAATGTTAATAAAATTCTTCCCTGCAACGATTTATTTGCCGCCTCCCCTTGAAGGTAGGGACATACCCCTGCAACCCCTGCCGCCTCCCCTTGAGGGAGGCGGCGGCATAAGGGTGGGCGGGACCCTTGTAAGGGTGGGCTGTTGTAGCGGTTTCATTTCTTTCATTTAATATTAATTTGATATCATCTTTCGCCTACATCTATATCTATCTGTATGAAATAATAGTTATACCATATTACTAGGGCTCGATGGAAGAATTAATTTTAGCTTGCTAATCTTAGATTGTATGTCCTCTTCTTGTAACTGACAAACTTGAATAAAAAGTCTCTCTATATATATATCAACTACATCACTTCCCCTTAATCCTCCTCCCCCGGCGTCGCTAACAGTAGCGTTCGTGCCCGGGGATCGTTCGCACATAGGGTCCCATAACAGTGATCCCAATAGAATGAATAGAGGGTCCCAAAATACCTGTATTTGATCGGTACAGTGGCTGGGAAAAAAGTGTGGTAAATAAAGATTAAAAATACATATTATACATCATTTCTTTCTCTCTTGTATCTCTCCCCTGCTCCCCTCTCTCTCTGTCATTTCCCTCTACCCCCGTCCGTCCAAGAAGACCTATAATAGACTCTCATTGGCCTGTCTCACCTCTATCTCCAGTTCTCTCCCTCCACCTCTGCTCACTCTCATTTCTCTCTCTCCCTCTTATCTCTCTCACATACAAGAGTTACCAATACAAGCTAAGATATGAAATAGACAAAACAGAGATATATGTAGGTAGAAACATCCATACGTTGTTATGGAAAGTAGCTTGAGATAGCATTCTTAATATTCTTTTTAAAAAAATATGTAATTTATGACGAAAAAACAGATAGTTGATTTTCTTTCTAGATTTCATTTCATGCTTGAGATTTTGAAGGTTTAGCATGAGAGCATGAGATATTGACAAATTGTGATCCGTTTTAGGAAAATGAGTCATAAGTCGCAAAATATGGATTTTGAGATATCATCATATTTGAAAAGAGGAGATCGAGGAGATTCCAGTGATAGTAAACACTAGGATATTTAAGAAGTATATCTATAGTTTATGTTTGATATTTTTATTTTTGGAAAAAAAAGTTTGCAATGTTTCTGGATGAGTAATTACCAGTAAAGTAACTAAATATACTCCATACAAAGGCCTTCAAAACGCAAGGATATATTTAATACAATGTCCCGAAATTTGTCATATGGATTCATATGACTATAGTGCTAAACCCTCTAAATATCAGAACATTTCAATAAAGGAATCTTGTGGAAAAAACACCTTTGAAAAATAACAATTTTGCGACTTGTGACTCATTTTCCTGGAACACATCACAATTGCGTGTGTCACACTGTGACACCATACATGCATATCATACATGCATTCTGTGTGAGACTTGACAGCACTGACTTACCTCCAAATGACATTAAGTTCATTGTTGACATAGGGTATTGAAATCAAATACATGACTGTAGATTATTCTTAAAGTATTCAGAATTTAAACATAGGATAGTTCTATGACTAGTATGATAATAACAATAAATTTGCATCCAATGCAGTAATGATAATTATAGTGCATGAATTAAATTTTCATCAAAGCATATTGAGCGGACAATAACTATTTTTGATACAGGTAATTATATATGGCATCAAGTATAAAGTGTATTCAATGGTCACTGCCTGCAAATTGTTTTAATGAATATTAACCCAATTTGTCTGTTTCTTCAGGAGAAGTTCCTATCTCTGGTGATGGAGGAGCATCCCTGCATAACTCACATTCAACACCACGACTAGGCTATGAATAGTGGGCACCGCCTCAAAACATTTCAAATCTAAGAGATGGATGACAACATAACGTTTAGGAATTCTAATTCGTCTGCACACATTGGAGAAATATGATTCACCAGATTTGGATATGATCCTCCCCTTTTCTCCCCTCACCCCCTCTTACCCTCTCCTCCTCCACTAACCCCCTCTCTTCCGTAACACTTGCCCTGCCTTCCGCCACTTCCCTCTTCCACTTACCCACGCCTCCCCCACCACCACATCTCCCCTCTCCCTTCCTTCACTGACCCACTCAAAACCCCCCACCACATCTCCCCTCCTGCACTCACTCACTAATATACCCTCTCCTCCCTCTCCTCCATTCACCCCCTCACCCTTCACCCCTCCCTCTCCTCCACTCACCCCCTCACCCTATCTTGCCCCTCCCTATCCTCTACTCACACCCTTTCATACCCTCACCCTATCTCACCTCTCCCTCTCCTCTACTCACCCCCTCACCCTATCTCACCCCTCCCTCTCCTCTACTCACCCTATCTCACCTCTCCCTCTCCTCTACTCACCCCCTCCCCCTATCTTACCCCTCCCTCTCCCACCCTCACCCCCTCACCCTATCTGGCCCCTCCATCTCCTCCACTCACCCCCTCACCCTATCTCACCCTTCCCTATCCTCCCCTCATCCCCTTTCACACCCTCAACCTATCTTGCCCCTCCCTCTCCCACACTCGCCCCCTCACCCTATCTCACCCTCCCTCTCCTCTACTCACCCACTCACCCTATCTCACCTCTCCCTCTCCTCTACTCACCCACTCACCCTATCTCACCTCTCCCTATCCTCCACTCACCCACTCACCCAATCTCACCCCTCCCTATCCTCTACTCACCCTATCTCGCCCCTCCCTCTCCTCTACTCACCCACTCACCCAATCTCACCTCTCCCGATCCTCCACTCACCCACTCACCCTATCTCACCTCTCCCTATCCTCCACTCACCCACTCACCCTATCTCACCTCTCCCTATCCTCCACTCACCCACTCACCCTATCTCACCTCTCCCTATCCTCCACTCACCCACTCACCCTATCTCACCCCTCCCTATCCTCCACTCACCCACTCACCCTATCTCACCTCTCCCTATCCTCCACTCACCCACTCACCCTATCTCACCCCTGCCTATCCTCCACTCACCCACTCACCCTATATGGCCCCTCCCTCTCCTCCACTCACCCCCTTTCACACATGCTCACCCTGTCATACCGCTGATGCAGTGGAATTTTGTAATCAGCGACTGGAATCTGTTAAATTTCATGAACTATTTATGTATAAATACATTATATTGTACAAGGTTAAGGTGTTTTGCTCAATGTTATCGAGTTTCTATGACCAAAGAGAGGAAGTAGGGAAAGATGGCCACCATTTGAAAACGTGAGGTTTATAAAAAAAAATAGAAATAAAATCAGACCTTCCAGTGTTAATGTAGGCCTCTAGACCACGTCATTCGACATAACTGACCACACTCTTTTGTTATTCAAAATATCGTTTTTGTGCAAAAATAAGAATTTTGAAAATATTTCAAATTATTAAATTATTGTCTCTATGGAGATTTAGCATTGACATCGACTGGAATGTTTTAAATTTCAAGCTATAAGTAATATATATGATGGGAGAAAGATCAGTTTGACTCTTCTTGAACTCGGGAATCTGTAATATTGTTGTACGTCCCTTCCTTGGAGTGATATGTGTGACCGGATCATTTTGAATAATTATCTGTTATATCTTGACTAATTATCTGTTATATTTTGACTAATTATCTGGTATATTTCGTCCATTGTTTTTAGATATTTATTTCACTCTATATGAATGATTGAGGTTGCTTTCCGCAATGTTTATAATACAAGAAGTAAGTTAGATTGAGCCTATGTCTTCCGCTTCAGAAGCATGTATAACTCTAACTCTAATGGTTATTGTTACTCATGATATTGGTTCAATTTTAATTAAGGAAGGTTCACTTTAGTGTTATGTACCCTTAAATATTATAAATGGTTGCCTTATATAGTATGTACCTTAATTCATTAGAAGAGCCAATAGTTGTGGAAGATATCACTAGTCATGTAATCACCAAAATTCCGTCAAAACGGTGCATGCATAACTTGCAAATGTTGTAAACTCTGTATAGAAAGCTAAACTATGTACTGTACTATTAAAGTAGGTATTTTTGAACTAAATTAATTTCCATGATTTTCGTGTACACACTTATACATGGGCGTGAATTTCAAGAGTGTATTAATATTACGTTGTGTTATATGAATTCTATATTTTTTATGAGAATTGGCTGTATCTTTTGTTATGTACTTAACAACTGATGTGCATTATATATGTTATGTACCATACCAGAACTGATGTGCATACCACCGACGGCTAGATATACATTGTATTATATTGAAATGGAAGCAGTGAATAAAATGTTGAAAACAAGTTGAACATGTCTGGTTTTTTCCGCATTAAATATCCCTTCTGCCCCTAACTATATATTACCAAGCCTTTAGAATACCCCCTGATAACGCTACCATTGGGGTAATAAAGAAAACACATTTTTAGCCATTAATTAATTGCAGATAATAACTCATCTTTTTTTCACGCAGCATAGTACAGTACAGTAAATGCAATATGATATCGGATATAAATGAATTATAACTAAAGCGTCACCATCCCCGTCCCCCCCTGAATCCTGGCCAACGACGCTCCCGCTGCGCTAAAAATAGATTTCTGAGTGCAAAAACAGCACCTTCTATTGCAGTCACATAGCGTTTTCATTGCGCAATGGCTATTGCGGTCACATAGCGCAATAAGTGGTTACACCCATTGCGGTCACATTGCGCAATCATTGCGCAATGTGAACGCAATAGCCAGTGCAATGATTGCACTCAAATGCCCATAGGGAAGATCTCTTTGTTTTTTAAGATATTCCCGAATAAGCACAAAGAGTGGAATGAGGTTGCGGCAAATAGCCGGCGACTTTTGACGGACGCCTTTATTAACAATAGAAAAAAAAAAAAAAAAAAAAATATCTGCTCAGTTCAGTCTAGCGAGACCACCTTCAAGTTCGCTGGCTGAACGACGACTGACCCTCATTGGCAAGTGGTGCCTGGGAATAAGGTAACAGTGGCGCCATCTCGTGTATTAGTTGTGCATCGTCCCATATATACCTTTATAGCGATATAGACAACATATTCCCGAATAAGCACAAAGAGTGGAATGAGGTTGCGGCAAATAGCCGGCGACTTTTGACGGACGCCAGATGCCAATATAATATATATAACTCTCTTTTTAACTTGAATAATTTGCTAGTTCACAAGCAACAACTCCATCTCCGGAGGGACACAACTCACAAAACTAAATAGATTTTTTAGAGAGAGATAAAGCAACCTTAGCCTCAACTGCATTTTTCCTTTCAAATGTAGATACTAAATATGTCAGGACAGCCAGACTTTGCCAATCGCCCATCAAGCGAATGTCCTCAAGGGGAACTCCTAACGAATGCAGGTATGAAGCTCCACTCCTTCTCAGGGAATGTATGCCCGCAAGTGCTGAATCCAATCCGATAGAAGAAACACATCTCTTGAAGAAGGCAAGAACCTCTGAATACGACAGAGGCATAGGTGGAGACTTAGGATTCACAAATAAGGGATCCTTCCCAGAAGCAGGGTAATGAAAGAAGTGAGCTTCCAATAACCCCACAATACACAACCGTGGGTCACTCACACGATGTATTGGAATGTGAATCGACCTTTCGTTGCACTGAATTGTCTTTGAAGATGTCACATGCAGAACAAGACCAGCATCAGTCCATTCAATATCCTTTCGTCTGACAGTATGGGAAGAGTTGGGATCTGGTACAAGGTTTGATTTCCTCAGCAAAGAACGAAAACTCAGCAATATAGCAGACCAACAGGCGAGATTATAATCATCCAACTCCAGTCTGTCATATATTTCACAAAGGTGATCCGGGGTCAGAATTAATTTTGGGACCTCAGGACAACCCAGTTGATGTTTGAGTCCAGAGAGAATCAACTTGACCAGGAAAATCTCCCTGTAATTAATATTATACCGTAGAATTTCTGCAGATTAATTATAGCTGACAGGAAATTATTAATGGAGACAAACTTATGAGTCCTGGCCATCCAGACCAAGAACCTCACAACAGTAGACGCATCAGCAGGAACTGGTGTAGCAGCAACCAAGTCACAAAAGTACATGAACTTCCTCCATTGTGAATTCCTAGTCCTCATAGTATTCGCTGACCAGGCATGAGCCAAAGTCGTTGCCACCTCCGTATCCAGGGCCGAAACAGATGCTGCAACATAAAGAAGCATGGTCAGCCACAGGTAAAATGGAATTCCTAGCATGAACACGAGACAACATGACAGGTAATACGTTCTCCTCCCCAGGTATATGTCGTGCAGAAATGAACAGGTTATTACAGACACACAACCAAAAAATCGCTCTTAAAATAGTCATACAAGTGTCATTGGAACTCTTCCCCTTGCTGAGCATAAAAACGACTTGGCTGTTGTCTGAATAACATAGGATGTGTCTATCACGCAGCCTGGGAGCAAACCTTTTCAATGCTTCCCAAATAGCAACCAACTCCCACAAGTTAACATTATCATCAGATAGGGAGACGGTTGAGAAGTCCACATTCTTCCAATGCCCGTGAGAGGAAACTATACACTCAAGATCCTTAGGCAGCAGCTGGGAATTGAAGTATCCAGCACACCAGTCACCTTGGCAGATAGCCCCGTACCCATTCGCACTAGCATCCGCAAAGATAGCAGGAGCATTGGTTAAATCATACTTGACGATAGGAGAAGAACCATTGAAAATGGAGGCAAACTTCCTCCACCATAACATGTCATCTTGGAAGTCTTGTCCGAGTTTAATGCGGTCGTTACTCCCTTTATTGCCTTTGAGCAAATGGATGATACTTTGAGAGAACGTCCTGCCACCTCTGACGACCGTAGCACAGTGACAGAGAATACCACATAATCTCTGTAATTGGTGGAGAGTTGCAGTCCTTTTACCGTCAAAGAAAGCCAAATTATCATGTAACTTAGCCATTTTAGATTCTGAGAGAGACAGCCGCATATGGACACTATCAATCATAATGCCCAAATATTGAAGCTTGGTAGAAGGCGATTGGCATTTTTTCCAGGAAATGCAAAAGCCTAAGGACCCCAACAAATTAATCAGCACAGTCTGTACATCCAGGCACTCTTGATATGTTCGACCAATGATGATATAATCGTCTAGGTAGGCGTTCACCCTATGAAAGCCTTGCCTGGCCATAGCTCTCACAACGAAACGACTGATTTCAGTGAAAATATAAGGGGCACATTTCACACCGAAACACAGCCTAGTGTCCCAGTATGGCAGCTCCTTGTCATCTCCCGGAAATTGCCACTTAATTCCCATCAGAGGCCAGCAGGATGGGTGAATGGAAATAGTTCGGTAAGCAGCAGATAAATCAATCGTTGACATGTAGTCACCAGGCTGCAGCATATCCACGACACGATCAAGGCCTGTAAAAGAGAACTTTTCACATGTAGATGACTGGTAATTATTCACAGACACTTCCAGGGGCCTTCTACAGTCAGTAATTGGGTGAAAGGAAGAGGCACCCTTGGGCACAGCGCCGATGGAGTGAGTACACTGGGACTCACGACGAGCTTTAATATATTTACCATCTCCAATCTCTTCTTTAAATTTGTAAGCGTCAGACTTCAAGGCAGAAGAGTAATTTTTACATTCATAATGAGGAACAACAGTAACATCGTCGACTACCATAAATCCCTCACTAATACCGAGTGCAAGAAAGTCTCTGAGTTTAAAGTCATCTTCATACGTTAACTCTTCCATCCATTTGGATAGTTTCATCTGAGACCGACAACCATTTATGAAATGCACGTCTTGTATTCTATACCAAGGATCGTCCAAATTAAAGCACAGATCAGATGAATCATCGACATTTACAGGCAGGGTAGGCAACTCTTTGTAACCATGTATCTCAGGCACAACATCAGGAAATTTAATATGCATAGAATTCATGCTCACCGAAGACAATCTATTATGATCCGGGAACAGCTGAACTGCTTCCAAGTCCAATACGGTCGTGTCGTACGATGTAAATATGCTATTATCTTCACTTTCAGGCATAGGATAAACACACAACTGCTGTTGAAGATCCACGATATCAGGGTTAACTCTTTGTGAAACCAAGGAAGGAGAAGACAATACATTTTGCTGAGAAACACTGCCATTATCATTTTCCACTAGCGAAAAACACAAGGATGTTGTGCCGGGTCCGCCATTTTGGGAAGTCGATGGGAGGTCAAGGGTCACTTCCGGGTCATCCAACTTGCATGCTGATTGGACGACAGGCTCCAGTCATTCTGATTTCGCGCGGGAGGTACAAACACTAGCCTTGTGTTGTTTTTCACAGAATCAACAGACATGTTTCCTTGAACACTTCCCATTGCAATCCTTAAAGTTCCAATAATAGCATACGTCCTCCGGGAAGTCAGCAGGGACCACCGAAGGAGATTTGGAACCTTTCTTAGCTTTCTTCTTCTTTTTATCCTCATCAGAAGCCGAGGACGAGGAAGGGGGCGTGACCATAGCACCTGGGTGTACGGCTACACTCAGCGATTCATGATCGGCGGTCACGAACTCTTCCAGCTCTCCCTCCAAAATACGATTCACCACCTCCCTATCATACAATACCAAGGCAGAATCCACATACGTCATTAGTGGTGCATCGTCCCATATATACCTATATAGCGATATAGACAACATATCTAAGTCAAATGAATGCGAGTATCAAATTTCAAAACAGTGTGTTAGCTATATCCAAGCATTTCTAAGGTCATTTTATATATTATATTTAGATATTTCACTAGTAAATGTCCACCCCAAAATATTGAAAAACTTCTTTTTCAAAAAAGTAAAATATCAAACTTTAAATAGAGAAATATCTGTTATGAAATAACAAGTTTGATATGCTAAAACACCATCTATTATTACCAAAGCCTGTCCAGATGGGTCACCCTTGGTTTCCGCTACTGCATCAGAAAGCAACCACAGTCGTATCACTGAGAACTAAAGAAAAAAGACCTTGTCCACCCCATAGAAGAAAAATCTTTAGAAGACCTAACTCGAGCAAGCCTCTTGGCATGCCTCTTTTGCAACAAAAATTAGAAAAATCTGGGATCTCACAAAAAACCATAGAGTTCATTGCTAACGCCTGGCATCCCGGTACAAAAAAGTGCTATACAACGTAAAAACGACAAGTGTTTTGTATACAGCATGATTACAGCCAACTGAGCCCCTCTCAAAGGCAGGTGACAGATTTCCTCTTAAATGTTTTATGACTTCAGCTCTATACATTATATCACCCCATGCACTCTGTCTCTTTTTCTCTGTCTCTCTCTCTCTAATCTTCTGATGATTTCACCTGCAGGATACATGATGCGTTCCTGCCGCAGGATGACCCGTTTGCTGGGCAGAGGAAACAAGAGATGGAGCAAAGGAAGAATCTGTTCAAGATGATCGAGTTAGCTCCTGGTGTTGGCCCTATAGTAAGGACACCTTTCCTCAATTGTGATGTGTTTCAAGAAAATGAGTCATAAGTTGCCAAATTGATATTTTTCAAAGTGTTTCTTTCACAAGATCACATTATTGGAATGTTTTACTTTTTTTTTTGGGGGGGGGGGGGGGGTATTCCTCATGGCTATATCAATCGAGGTATCAGATATCAGGACAATCTATGTAATATATCCTTTTGTTTTAAAGGTCCTTATATAGACTACATTTAGTTACTTTACTGTTTATTGACCCCAAACAATGTTAAAAACTTTTTTTTTCAAAAACGAAAATATCAAACTTGAAATTGAGAATTAGATTATTAGACTGTTTACTATCATTGGAATCAGCTTGATCTCATTGTTTCAAATATAATGGTAACTCAAAATCTATTTTTTGCGACTTATGACTCATTTTCCTGAAACACATCACAATTTACAATTTCCTAAAATAGGAGATTTGCATAGCTGCCACTTTAAATCTTGATTTGCCTCCCTCTCAGCTCTCCCACCCTTGATATAACCTCAAAGTGTTGATAAGGGCTTAAAGCAACCAATCTCACTCACTCACTCCCATTCAGCTCTCAGCACATTTCCTTTGTTTTAAAGAACTGTTGTTATGAAATCTTTTTCAGTTCCTGGTAGGTGGTTTCCTAAAAAAAGAAGTTACCACCCCCCCCCCCCATCCCTACCTAGTTTTCAGCCAGATAAATCAGAAAGACACCTATTTTTGTTTGCCTCAAGGAAGGCAAATTAAATTTAGATATTGGCTAACCTGTATGAATACTTTTAAATTGACCTTTGATAAGTCACTTTGACATTGTAGTCTATAAACACTACAACATGTAAAACTTGTAATATACTCATACTGTATTGTACAAACTTCTTGAGACATAACGTCTGCCACTGTTTTATTGTATTCCCAGAATACCTATACATGTTAAGTCGTGCTGTACTGCTGGATTCGGGAAAGTAATTAATTCATTAATTTGACCCAACTGTTTAGTCACTTTTCACTAAGTCATCCTAGTTTAGTCATCATATATTATTCCAAATCTGTGGTAACTGCCGGAAGAAATGGTACCTTGCAGTATCATAAAGGTGTGTTGACCATCAACGTCTATCTAATTATTACTCGACTCACTCATACTCACTTTGTACTCTTTGTCTATGACAAATAAAAAACATCTTATCTTATCTTATTGTCATGTATTTATATTTCAGTGTAAGGATCCACCCCTGGAGCACGCCTTCTTCACAGACACCCCGGTAATTGTTGTTATTATTATTATTACTAGCAAATACCCGGGATTTGCTAATGGGACAGTGGGGCTGACATCCTCATCTCTCCTTGTTCCCTCTCCCACTATCTTTCTCTTTCGAGTTGTCTCTATAACTTAGTATCTTCATACCACAAATGGAACCCTGTTTAGATGCTTTTCTGGGCCACTGTTCAGTGATGTTGCCTGTCCCTGTCCCAATCCCTCTCCCTCTCCCGCTCCCTCTCCCATTCCCTCTTTCATTGTGAGGTAATTAGTGGGCAGGTAAATGTCTGTGTGGGTGGGCCTTGTCCGTGTCTCTCTCCTGTTCCCTCTCCCACTCGTTCTTCCTCTCTCGTTCCTTCTCCCTCTCCCCTACCCTCTCCGGTATTAGTGGGCAGATAAATTTCTGTGTGGGCAGGTAAATCTCTGATTTCACCTGCCGGGCAAAGAAAAAAAGTTAATTTCACACACGGTACACAGAGTGCTGAAGACTGAGGCAAAGAAAGAGAAAGAGGGAGAGACAGACAGACAGACACAGACAGAGAGACACAGACACAGACAGAAAGAAAGAAGAGGTCTGAACTGTGAAACCCTTTACAAACTTTAGCTGCCACTCTACTGTATCTAGGGGCAACACACTTCGGCACAACAGTGGTCCTTGTATACCACCTCTGACGAAGATCCTTTCGGTGGAAATATATCAACTCCCATCCTGTAGTGAAGCAATGATGTGCCCATTTATGACATCATGCTTTTGGTGACCCAGAAACCTGTTGATGGAGCACTGATAGGTTTTTTTTTAGGCAGCCTAGGGGCCCTGGATGGGGGTGCTCAATATAAAACCCATTTCTAACCCCTTTCCAACCCTAATTTGTTTATGAAATATAGTGGAATGGTTCGGCACCTTTTTTGGCAATGTGTATGTGAAATATAATGGAGGTCTGGCCAGCGGTTTCAGAGAAGATAGCCGTTTTAGGCTCAAAACCCTTATTTTATTAATATAGAGATTATTATTTTAAAAGATTTATTCAATATTCCTGTCATCTTCACATGTACAGAACTAAATTGTTTCTTTGTTGTAACCTTTGTAAAAAATGTTGAGTATTTTTTTTTTGTACTTTTCTAGTTTTCTTTCGGTTTAACCTACACACTACAACAATATCCCTGTATATGGCAACTAATGGAGATTTCTATGTATCACATTAAAGCTAGGGGGCTGGGCTATCCAGACAATATGTTTATTCCTTGTTGGGATCATTATTCAAATGCAAAAACAAAGAGAATATCAGACCCAAAATGACTCATTTTCCAGAGGTTATTTGGTTGTCATGGTTACCCAACACTTTTAGAACACATTCATGAGCACAGTTTGATTTGTTCTATGATATGCTTTGATTTGATATGCAACATGATAATAAAAATGGAATATTTCTCATTTTGTACCCCAACAATTCCATTATCCATAGGTTGGACCCAGTTAAAAAGAAAGAGCCTAACATTCTGTATAGGAATCAATCCTCAAAACATACTACCACTAAAAAGGAAAAAAGGGCTGATGAAATGCACCTACTAGTAAGCTTGCAAGTTGTGTAAAGTCTGATGTAAGCTTCCATGTCAAGTGTTTAGCAAAGTTCATACTAAAGTCTTTAGGAAGTAGATAATAGGGGAGTTGCATAGCCGCCATTTTGAATCCTGATTCGCATGGAACTGTGGGAACAATGGTACAGTATAAAATCTATAGAAAACGTGTCATATTCAGCATGGAATATTTAGCAATGCTCTAATATCAGTATTCATGTTAATACAAGTTTCCATGACACAAGTCTCCGTATTTCCCATCATGCATTTGGTTTTCATAGAACATTCACAAAAACTGTGATATTTGTGAAAACATGTTTGCAATTTTTTCAAAAAAATGTTCCCAAATATTTGTATGTCAGATTTTATCAAAATCCATCCCATGATGCACTGTACCAGACATGCGCAGTGGCACATGTCATGAATTTGAACAACGCGCTTGTGTTTGTTTTTATGTGTCTATATATTTTATTGAATTTTACCTTCCATTTCCATTTCTTTTTGTTAGAGATAACTTTTGTGAATATAAATTAGCAAACTATGTGAGAACAACATCATCACTCTTAGAAATTATGTAATTATTTGTTAAATTAGAATCAGCAAACTCTGAGAATAATGTAATCTCGTTGCACAATGTTTTTGACTGAATAAAAATCTTTAAATACAAATACATGAAAATCCCCTATTGGATGACTAGTGCATTATTTTGCCACCAGATTGATTTCAATGCGTCCTTGGTGAAAATGGTTGTCAAGTCGCAGTTAAACGCCAAACTTAGCAAGATTAACACATTCAAGGATCTGAAGAGGCTGTTCTTAAACAAAATGTTACCGGAGCCACAGGTAGGTCAAAGGTCAACCTGTATTAATGTGATGTGTTTCAGGAAAATGAGTCATAAGTCGCAAAAATTAGATTTTGAGATACCATTATATTTGAAAAGATGAGATCAAGCCGATTCCAATGATAGTAAACAGTCTGATAAAATAATAAATATTTCTAGATTTTAAGTTTGATACTTTCCTTTTTGAAAAAAAAGTTTCCAATATTTCTGGGGGTCACTAAATTGATAATGTGAACAAAACGCTTTTGAAAAATATCAATTTTGCGACTTATGACGCATTTTCCTGAAGCAAATCACGTTTGTGTAGCCAGCAAATCATCAAATAAAAGAAATTTATTATTTGTTATTATTTGATTATACTTACTTCTGGTATGCATTGGGTGAGGAAGTTATGAGTTATTAGACTGTTTTAGCAACTCTACCTATCCCGCCAACGCTAACCTAACCCTATCTTTTGTGCATACTACATCATCACGTCATGTGCAGCTGCATAGGTAATGAGGGTTTTTTAAAGTGTTTTTAAAACCCACACAAACTGGGGTTCAGAGTTATTTATTCAACTCAACTATCTAAGCTGTACAATGCAGAGTTTAAAAGAAAATTTAACATCCAATGATCTGATTGTCACAGTTTAAACTAGGACATGTCACAGTTCTAAGTTGGGCATGTCACAGTTCTAAGCTGGACATGTCACAGTTCTAAGCTGGACATGTCACAGTTCTAAGCTGGACATGTCACAGTTCTAAGCTGGGCATGTCACAGTTCTAAGCTGGGCATGTCACAGTTCTAAGCTGGGCATGTCACAGTTCTAAGTTGGGCATGTCACAGTTCTAAGTTGGGCACATTACAATAATTATTATAAAAAAAAATGTCCAGGTTCTCCACCAGTGTTATATTTGTTTTCGTTTTTTTTTATTCCATTTAAGGCCAAGTCATTAAATTACAAGCACAATGAAGGTTTGTCTGTCTAGTGTTTGGAATAGGTATGGAAATATTGTACCATAATATGAAGAGAATATAAGAAGTCTGAATGCTGTGATCCTAAATCTAGAATGAATGTTTATTGTAGCCTAACATACATGTGGCTGTTTGGTCATAGTGGGTAGTACTGATTGGTTGAATAATAAAGTAGGTGAGGGTGCTACCTGAGCCTTTACATGCTACTGTAGTGAATCTGAGTCGCAGGTTTGTTTCCCTTGGCGTATCCGAAGCTTATGAATCGAGAGTTTATATAGAACAAAAGGAACAAAGGCAGGCGCTACCTGTTCACTTGGGTTTTATTGTGAGGTGTTCGGAACTGGCATCAGTTCGTTTCCAGACCTGATTAGACTGCGGATTTCGGATCACCTGGCCAGCCAGGTAACCCTCATCCAAAGGTGTCTATCAGACCTATACAATAGCAATCAACATTCCACAATCAGAGGTATAAGTAACACTATCCACACTGAGAGGTTTATCACGGCCTCTACAGCTTACATTAAATGGTAGAAACCCAGGTCGTGGTTACTATCGACCAACAGCTGGCTGCTGTTAAATATATAAAAGGCAACAGGCAAAACATATCATTTAGACTAAAACGTCCCGCGGACCAGTAGTGACCACTGGGGAGGTTCGGATGAACTAACCCTCAGCGGCCACCTAAACCCAATAACACCACAATACCGTAAATACAGCAATAAAATCCTGGTTAGTTGGACTAATATATATAATAATAATAATTAATGGTAATTACCATTATAAAGTGGTTACCCATTGTTACGTCATTATTGTGTAACATGATGTACTATACCATCAAGAGAGGCAATTTAAAAATAATAAAATAATAGATTGTGTCATAATAAAGTGATGAAACAATCTCTTGCTGTGTGGCAGGCTCACCGTGAGGAATGGTACTGGAGGGATGACTACTTTGGAGAACAGAGAGTTGCTGGCGTTGTCCCCAATGAAATTGCACTTTGCACCAAGATACCAGAGAAGTACTCACCTTTTTTACTTTTAATACTTTTTTCAAAAAAGTTTTGCAATATCCCTGGGTGAATTTCTGCCAGAAAGGAAAATATAAAAAAAATGTCATTACCTTAAAACAGGGTTTTATCAATGAAATGTGCCTTGATTTCATGCCTGTGACAATAGAATGTAAAATCAGATTACAGCCAAGAAAATTGTTGTTTTTACCTTATGTGAGTGGCTCTATGTGTTTATCTGGGCAACTGTTGAATATTGTGACATATTTATCATTAAAAAAGGGTGGTAAACTTATCCTTTGTACATATATTGTATACTGTATTGTCTTTTTCTAACTCAAAGTGATTATCAGGTTTGTTCTTTATTCCTAAAAACCTGGATGGTTAATGTTAAAAACATACTTATTTACTAAGATTATCAAGTGAAACTTAGAGTTTCTGTAGAATAATATTGATACATTTTGAATATTTTGGTTGTGACCAAGGAGAAAATGGTTCCCCTGGCCTATTCCGTTTTTATTATAGGGCCTATATGCCTACCCGCCCCCAACACCCCTCTTCCTCCGATACTCCATGCGGGAAAATGTCTATCATGGGTTTTCCAGGACTCTAGTTGTCATGGCGCGTTACTTATGTTGTGAAAATTAGAAGGTGTCACTACAAATATTATTGCGTCATTGCTGCCATTGGCATCGATAGGCCTAATATTATCAGATTGCATTGGTCTGCCATGACCGATATCTATATCGAAAACAGTGATATACAGAACAGAAGATGGCGCCACTACGCGCAGGTGAAACCATCGATCTCTAGAAACACATTAGCGGAAATAACACATCTTATACCATTACCGCCTACACCAAACTTGCTGATCATTTCTATCTATATATCAGGACTACTATCAATTCAATATTGGATATCAAAATATTGATTTATAGCTATTCTGGCACATTCGGACTACAGCTGTTCCCGCGCAATGTTGAGACCCTCATCATCGCCCATACCGGATCGTATGTACAACTTGCGCGTCCTAAGCAACAGAGTCAACCGTCACATTACATGTCTGAAGCCTAAGGTATCTGTGCATACGTCTCAACGCAACTCTATCTCTGCTTCTTCTTCACCTTTATTGCATAATTGCCCACAAAACGATAGTGATTGTACATTCTCTGGTAAGAGCCTAGATATTATTCCCTTCTCAAATCTTGAAGACGAATCTGATTGTAGTGTCACAGAAACTGTACCTAAAATGGCCTCCGATGAAACCCAAAACAAAATGAAAAATGATCTATCCAACTCTCCGCCTAACTCAAGTTTGGCTTCTGTAACCACAATTTCTGGCAATGCCACCCCACCTGCCATAACGAATTCCTCCGATGCCCCACTAAATATGCCTGTCGACTCCATAGACTCTAAGGCACTGCCCTTGGAATCGTCAGTTGATATACCGGCCAACCCTTCAATTTCTGAAAACCCACAAAACTCCGGGGATTGCCCATCTCCACAAAGCAAAAAACTAACCTCTTTCGACGATTTGGCCAATGAAATGAAACTGTTCCACACCTCATTACATAACAAGCAACAAGATGCAACTACATTAGTAGAAAAAAAGGTGGAAAGCTTGACTACGGCAGTCAATGATCTTAAGGTTAATATTAGTGAACGATTGTCCTCATTCGAAAAAAGATTGAAAGTTGTGGAGGATGGCCATACTCCCGCTTCTGAAATTGATGCCATGATATCTGGGAAAGTTAAATCATCAGTCGATAGCATAACTACTGAAGTCGATACCCACATCTCAACTCAATTCACCACTAACTTTGAAACATTTAAAAAATCCACTGAATCTCAGATTGGAGCATGGCTTACTACCTCATCTAACACTGTAAAAACAACTTTAGATGAACAAAATACTAAATTGGGAGGACTCATTACGGATCTTGCTAGCATGAGAAAATCCCTAGAATCGTCCCAAGCCTGGCAATCCCATACGCATGCCATAGCATCTCAAAATACAATTGCCATCAAAAAGTCTGAAAAACAACTCCAAACCACAAACGATCAAGTCGGTATCCTCGACACTAAATCAAGGAATTGCAATATTCTCATTGACAGTGTCCCGGAGAATAAGAATGAAACTCTCTCTGAAGTAGTGGTGGATATTATTTCTCCCACTCTGCACAACTTTTCCTCCAACGACATCAACGTTACATACCGCCTAGGCAGATTCAAGGCTGGAAAAGTCCGACCAATACTAGTTATCCTCATCTCTTCCAAGCTAAAAGATCAAATCCTACAATTATCCAAACAAATAAAGCAGAATAGTCCCCAACCAAACATTTGGATCAACCGTGATTTGGCTGATGACACAAGGCGTAAATCTGCTCTTCTACGTAAATGCTACAAAAAGTTGGAAAAACTCGAGCCGAATGCCAAACCCACTCTTAGTTCTAACTATATTGTCTACAACAAAACCAGGTACTACTGGAGCGACCTCCCCAGTCTACCAGCGGGGGCGCGACCTGAAGATGTCAAATCTCAAGAATATAGTCAAGGCCTGGCTCTAGGATATCAGGGAGAGTACCACTACGCATCAAATTTCTTCCCTGTACAATTCTGGCACGATAACTGTTTATTTTCCTCCGTGGAGCAGGGATTTCAATATTACAAACTTCTTGCTGCCAAACAAACCGAACAATCCGCCGCTATTCTCCTTGTTGACAATCCTTACAAGTTGAAAGAGATTGGAGACAAATTGGACGACTCCGAGGAGTGGATAAACAATCGTATTACCATACTCAGAGCCCTAATAATGGCCAAGTTCTATCAAAACAATGAACTCAAGCGCAAATTGCTATCCGCGCCCTACACCACCTATTTTGAGATGACCGCCTCCAAGTACTGGGGCACAGGTCACCGCGTAGGTGACTCCAAGTTCAATCCCATTCAATTCGACGGTGAGAACCAGCAAGGAAAGCTGCTACTGAGTGTAAAGGAAGAACTCTCTAGAAAGGGATAGAAATGGCACCTTTGCATAAGGACTATTGTGTTGTGGGGGATTCCCGCACTCGTCTGCTCGGTCAGTACTTGAATTCTTATGTTAATCCTGAATTATTTACCATACACTCATATCCAGGAGCATCTATGAAACTAGCTGCATATTTGGCGCAAGATGTTGTAACTAGATTCAAACCAAAATTCATTTTCATAACCGCTGGCTTGTGCTCAGTCACTAAGAAAGATAGGTCTACAAAACTCGTATCACTCATTCATAACTCAGCAATAGAAGCCCAACAGGCTTATATTAACGACATGGATTACATCCAAACCAAGATGGAGAGTGCAGTTTATCCCTACGCTACTGAGGTCATTTTCTGCCCACTAGTAGGGATGGACCTTATGATTTATAATCACCTGTCTACCCCTCACCCCGACCAAGTTCGCCTCAACAACTCCATCACCATGATTAATAAAGCAATTTTTAATCGAAATGAAGCCCAGCTCCTACCAACACCATTTACTAATACATGCATACATCCAAATGACAAGGGTCATCATAGAAATGTGTACTCTCGCTTAGCTGATGATGGATGCCATCTCGTCCCGGATTTATTGGACGACTGGGCGTGGAAAATTGCCAACGTCACGCGTAAATTAAATATGTGGTAATGCATATATAGTGATTAAGCCAAACCCTATATATAGTCTCTGTCGTCGATGGTGACTATGTTGGGGTATAGGCCCGCTATCCTGTCCCACATACTGACCCCGGCACCACATATTCTGACCTCGCAACATATAACTACCTCAGCTGACTACCCAAACTCCAAGCCTCAAGTTTAGAGTGTGTACACTCATATCGACGTCCTCTATACATTGATGTCCTCTATTCAATTCTACCAATGACCCAAGGAATAAATTCTCACTTTAGTGAATGAACTATTGATGTCCTCTACGCATTGATCTCCTCTACTCAATTCTACCAACGACCTGAGGAATAAATTAATTCTCACTTTGGTGAATGAACTTTTTCCAGCAAGTCACTATCGTCGATAGTGGCTATATATCGTTAAATATTCCCACCTAAATCAACCTCAAACCTATTCTGATAAACCCCAACAACAACAAGCAAGTGTCAACTGGACGGTAACATAGTGAGTGACGCTGATCATTGAAACTGAGGTCGGTAGAAACATTCTAACTCAAACTAACATTTAATAATCGAACATAATTCAACCTGGATGAACTTACACTCTTGCAACAGAAATCTCAGCTTGACTTTTTAAATATATAATCAATTATACCTCCTTAATGTATGTGTGTACTAACATATGCATTTATTCACTATATGAATGAATTCTTTCTATACGTTCTGAACCTATTGTTACTGGCCCATTGACTGTCGTAGTCCCCCAGGATACAATTCTGTCCTTACTCTCGACTATATATATAGTCTATCCACAAATTTTGTACATACGTTCAGCAATAGCTAACTCTTGGTATATAATATTATAACCTTGGCGAGCATATGTAATGCATCAAATACATCTTAATATACAAGAGTGGCTTGGCTATTATTTGGTGGTTGAATTTATAAGGAAATTTATTCACTATATGAATGAATTCTTTCTACAAGTACATTGTTTGAACCTGTTGCAGTCCCCCAAAATACAAAAATACAATTCTGTTCTTACTCTCGACTATATGTATATTCTATCTATCAATTTTGTACATACGTTTAGCTATAGCTAACTCTTTGTATATAATATTATAACCATGGCGAGCATATGTAATGCATCAAATACATCATAATACCCAAGAGTGGCTTAGCTACTATATGGTGGTTGAATTTATAAAGAACAACTATATTTCATGTTATTTCCGTTATTCTCTTCTCTTTTTCCTTAGTTGTTGACCTGGTCATGTTAAATAACAACGACCCAGCTCAACTACTAAATACCCTAGCATGTATAAAAGGATTTAAGATTGCAAGTTTGAATATTCGAAGTCTTTTAAGAAACCATGAAGAGGTGGAGACCTTTCTGCTCAAGTCTGGAGTCGATGTATTATTGCTTGGTGAAACCTGGCTCTCTGACAGGATCCATACTAGTCAACTGAATATTGCCCCGTACAAACTCTATCGTTGGGATAGAGCTAGTGGCAAGGCGAGAGGTGGTGGATTAGCTGCATATATAAAGGACAATATAATTGTAGATTATGAGAAATACAAAGATCTTAATACTAGTACCATTAATTTGGAAATCCAAATTTTATTACTCAAAGATGACAATCATAAAACCAAAATCATCCTCAATGCATACAGACCACCTAGTGGCCGGTATGCTGAGGCGATTGAGATAATTCGTGACATTCTTACTAAGCTTCCAATCAACCATGAAATCTACTTGCTTGGTGACCTGAACATCAATTATAATGATGGAACACTCCCCTCCAAAGAACTTTCCAAAATGACCCAATCTTTTCAACTGACGCAATATATCAACACACCCACTAGGTCCACCTCCTCTACAGCTACCATTATGGACCATGCCTATTCTAACTCCAAACATGTTACAAAATCCGGTGTTCTAAACATCAACATGTCTGACCATAACCCCATTTTTATAGTCAGGAAAAAACTGAAAAGTGTTTTCTCCAATACTTCGTTTGAAGCCAGAAGCTTTACCCACTTCAATGAAAATATTTTTCTACAAATATTAAAGGACCATGACTGGACCGATTATTATACTTCTCGTAACCCTACCAATTGTTGGGACCATATGGAAACCTTCATCTATCAAATCCTTAATAGAATGTGTCCTGTCAGAGAGTTTAAGAATGTCCGTACAAGGTGCGAGTGGATCAATGGCGAGATATTTACGTTAATGAAACAAAGGGATAAGTTCTTTAAACTTGCTAAGAAATATAAATCTGCGGACCTCCTAGATCAAGCCAAAACCCTCCGTAGGCAAGTAAACAAAATGGCCAAAACCCTCAAGAACGAGTATATTAGGAACACTCTTATTGAGTGCTCCGAAAATCCTCATAAATTTTGGGATAAGGTTAAGCCCATGATTAGCCCGGAGAAAGCTTGCAACATGGAGCAAATTCAACTAGAACATGAAAATGGAGAAGCAGTGAATATAGAAGAAGTCCCTGATGTTTTTAATGATTATTTCGCTACAATTGGTTCAAAATTGGCAGACGACATTGATCCACTCTCACAAATCGAGTCAAACCTATATGATAATAACAAAGGGCCTGAAGTCAATTTTCCGGGTTTCCAGTTCGACGGAATTATCTCAAATGACTTACAAAAAATAATTGCATCTCTTCCCCAATACAAAGCATCCGGCCTTATTCACTTGAAAACACCTCTTTTAAAAAAGATTCTGATTACATTAATAGATCAATTTAAATATTTAATTGAGCTATCTATGACAACTGGTCTTATTCCAGAAAAGTGGAAACTTGGCAAGGTAACTCCCCTGTTTTAGGCTGGAAGCTCGAAAAACCCTGGTAACTACAGACCCATTACCAGCATCTGTTTGCCGGCAAAGGTTCTCGAAAAGGTTATACAGAAAAAGCTTATGGTTCATCTTGAAACCAATGATATATTATACAATGATCAATATGGCTTCAGGCCTGGCTTCTCTACCGATGACGCTGTCGTGTCCTTTCTAAACAAAGTCTATGGGGCCATAAATGATAAACTAGTTTGTAGGGCTGTGTTTTTGGACTTCAGGAAGGCCTTCGATACTGTAGATCACCAGATTTTATTGACAAAACTGGGTGCAATAGGAGTCATGGGCATTGAACTCGATTGGTTCAGAAACTATCTCCAAGGTAGACACCAACATGTCGTAGTAAACAACTTAACCTCTTCAAAACAACTGGTCACATGTGGAGTCCCTCAGGGAACTACCCTTGGACCGATCCTGTTCTCAATCTACATTAATGACTTACATAACCATGCCAAAAATTCTAATATGCAGCTTTTTGCTGACGATACTATTATCAGTAGAGTAGATCAAAATATAAACGCTGCAACGCAAAAATTGCAACTGGACCTCGATAATATCATGCTCTGGTGTCGCAAAAATAAGATCTCCTTAAACGAGGACAAATCCAAGTCTATGACATTCCATGGAGGGCCTTCCTGGAGAACAAAATGGAAAAAAGAATCCCATAATCATAACCTGTTACTAGGTCCTAAAATTCTTGAGGATGTGGAAGATTACAAGTATCTGGGGACGGTCGTCGACGGCCCCCTTTCCTTCAAAAAGCATCTCATGAATACTAGGCGAAAGGTCACACACAAACTGTGGCTCTTTAGACATCTTAGGAGCAGGCTGAATGTGAACTTAAGTGCCCAAATCTACAAAACAGCTATACTACTTTTATTTGATCAATCTGATATTTTTTATGATTCGGCTAATAAGACCAAACTCACGTCACTTCAAATTCTTCAAAACCGAGCATTAAGGATTATAACTAGAAGCAATAGATTCCAGAATATGGATGAATATCATCAACAGTTCAGCCTGCTCCCTTTGAAAGAAAGGAGACGGCTGCATTTACTACAACAGGGTTATCGACTAAGACTAAATGAAAAACTCATTGCTTTGAAAGGTAGAAATACCAGGCAACACCGACAGGGAAGGATTGTTTTCAAATGCCCCGTTCCCAGACTTGAGCAGATAAGGAAATCTATTTATTACAAAATCCCATTTTATTGGAACTCTCTCGACATAAATCTGCATACAGCTGATACTGCCAAGAGCTTCACAAATTTAGCGAAAAGAGCAGCCATTAAGATTGACCAAAACTTGTTATATTAAACTAAAAATTATACATTGAAACTCCCCTCTTCATAACCTCATAACTTATAACTTGTAATTTATAACTTATAACTTATAACCTATGACTTATATCCTGATCTCCTGCAACGTATCATCAAAAATGAATACGTCCCTAGATCACTCCGTTTGATGCCTATGGTATTTTAAACGAGTTATCTGTCTCTATATCGTAATCATGCTAGAAAACTCATGCTTATACCAACATTATATATAAACAATAACCTTATAAACTATATTATCCAATAACTCGTATAAGCAATCGAGATTTAAAACTCATATTGAACTATTTGATTGTTATTTCTTCTTGCGCGTAGTGCTGCTTGCACAAACCTAAAATTATTAAACCCATCTGTAGCAAAGGCCTCCCTACTGTCGTCGACCTTAGGGAGCATTGTTACCTTTGCTTATTTAAAACAATATTTTTACGGTAGGGCTTTAGATCCTCCCTATGCAGGGAGTTTAGTTCCCGCCGATATTGTCATCTCTGTATTAACCGACTAATAAAAGTTTCAACAACAACAACAAATATATAAATATGATTTTCACCAAATGCAAGCTTAGACATTTCTCTTTCCCATGGTATGGATGGGTTAGGTAATTATTTTGTTAATGCTTAGAATGTCATATTAGACAAGCCAGTTTTGCATGACAATCAGATTTTTGTCACTGGAGTCAATCTCATACTTGTCAAGCAGCATGGGAAAGGCCGAAAATTATTAACAGTGCAGTGTCCCTCATATCTTCCATATTTAGAAACAAATGTTGAAAAAATTAAATATATAGGGGGGAAAATTTCAGAATTGAATTAACTTGGTAATGTATTTGGAGTAGAAATAGCGTTTTCGAGTGTAATTTCTTAGCATAATTTCCCTGTCAGGTTGTCAGAAAATATAGGCTACAATGGTCGGCTCTACACATTTAGTAAATCTTGCTAAATTACTCTGAAAAATGAAAAATACTAGCTACTCTAGAGTATATTTGGTGTTATATTGATGGACTGAATACGCTTGGTTATGTGAAACTCTATTTTGAATCTCATTTCTTTCTCAAATCTCCGCCATGTGCCTGCCACAACCGAAATAGAGTCAGGTCATCAGAAAATGTACATTCGTCGGCTCATATGCCTTATTTAAAAACTGACCTTAATATAAACACATATTTAGTGGTAGAAAAGCATGCTCTTTCTGAATTCCATGTTTTTGGCAAATTTTTCTGAGTAGAAAAAGTGATTTTTATCAATATGCGGGAGCGTAAAAATCACTGCTATGTCTATGCAAGTGCGTTGGAAATTCAGGTGGAAATGGGCAGAATCGTGTTTTCCTTATAAGGGGGCGATGCAGACGCACAAAGAACAGGCAAAAACTGGAACCTATATAAGGTTTCCCAGTATGAGCTCCACCTTCGCCGGGGGAAACCTGAAAACAAATTTAACAAAAAAAAATTTGGTACTGTAGACACAAACTCAATGTTCATTTGGGATGTGTTTCTGCACATTCATTATATTCATTGTGTGGTGAAATGAACAAATCTTGGCATTTGTTATTGTAGTTTATTGTAGAAATGTACATAAAATGTACATAAAATGTACATGGCTATCCACAGCGTTCTGGGAATATGTGATCCATTTTAAGAAAATAAGGTGCAAAATATGGATTTTGAGATATCACAATATTTGAAAAGAAGAGACCAAGCCGATTCCAATGGATGTAAACATTAAGGACATGAGTACTTTTATCTTTTTAGTTAGATATTTTTATTTCTTTTAAAGAACGTTTTCAATATTTCTGGGTGGATAATTACCAGTAAAGTAGCTAAATATACTGAATAGAATGATGTGAGAAGCGCACTGATATAATAAATAAACAGTCTTGAAATTTGGTAGATGTATTTATACGACAACAAGGACTAGACACCCCAACAATGAAAATATTCCAACATAAAGGTCTTGTAAGTAAACAACTTTGAAAAACGCTAATTTTGCGATTTGTGACTCATTTTCTTGAAACAAATCACATATATGCTGACGTCACAGCTCAATTGAATATGTCCAACTTTGTTGTACGTCTATGTATGGATAACTCTACAACTATTCCATATACACGTATATTAAATCAATAAAACTGGACATAGCAAACATATGGTAAATTTTGATATTTGGGAAAATATAGGATTATTCATGCAATAATCCAAATTCAAACGTGAAGCCATTTGCTTTCACTGTACATTATTTTTAGAATAAAGATTCTAGGTATGGATGTCCTGAGTCCAAAGCTAAAGGGAAATCCAAATAACTCTAAATCTTTTATTTCAAGGCTTGCTGTCACTGATGAAATGCTGGCAAACTTCCTGGAAGGAAAGTCTATTGCAGAGGCCATCGATGAAAAGAGGCTTTTTATAATTGATTATGAAGTCCTTGATGGCATCGAGATAACCAATAAGGAACTTGTGGTATATACATTTAGCTATTTATATAAAGGAATAGAGTATAGCACCCATTATTGACTTCCCTTTCACAACAAATCTTTGAATGCATAGAATATATTGTATTTTAATTGACAATAGTTTTTGTTTAAAGGTTTAATTAAGGTTGATAAGATCAATCTTTCTATGCATCATTAAGAATAGTGATGTTCTAAGCTGGAGACTAATGACTTTCAACTTAGTTTCTAATGTATCAAAGCTAGATTGATTTCCTATGTTGACTATTATTAAGATAGTAACACACATGGGTCAGATTTTCAGCAAATGTACAATTGGCATCTGTACAAATTTAGTAAATTCTGCTAAATTAGGCTGCAATTTGGTCAATACTAGGTAAATTCAAGTATATTCGGCATTGCATTGATTCTAGCAATTTGTATGGTTAGGTTGAACTGTATTTTGAACTTTATTTTCGTCTTAAATTTTGGGTTATTTGAGAAGAACGGCGATGTTGAATTGTACATTTTATGAAAATCCGACCCACAAGTTCCTGGTCTGGTGTAAAGGATTGCATAGACCCTTGACAATTTGTTTTCACATGGCCCACGAGCCGATAGGCGAGTGAGATATTATTCAAAATAATGATCAATAAATGAGCCACTCTTATATTGCAGCTTTGTGCCCCCATTGCTTTGTTCTACCGGAACAGTTTGGATACATTGAAACCTGTTGCTATTCAGCTTCATCAGCTTCCTTCAGATGATAATCCAGTAAGTGCATCTTCATTCTATGAAGCACACAGAATTATGTGATCTGTTTAGGAAAATGAGTCATAAGTTGCAAAATATGGATTTCAAGATACCATTTTTTTTTATTTAGAATTTTTATACAGTCAATCTTCTGTGAAATAACAGTTGAACATAAACGGGCATGCACAGAGTACAAATAATGTTATGAACAAGTTATGTCATATACACATGAGGATAATGGGCTCATGGCGGATAATTCAAATTAGAAAAACCATGGTTTTCCGCCCACTGCTATGTCTAGCTAGACTACATTTAATGTTAAACTACCCGAGAACATGTTAATTAGGCAAACATAAATCAAGTAAGATGAGAAAGGTACTATTAAAGATAGGAAAAACCCATGGTTACTTAGGTGGATTTGATTTGGTTGGTTTGGACAGCTTGATGATACAGCATGCCCTTGGGTCAATGTGGGTTTTTTATGGTAGCGTGAAAATACTGCATACCATTAGTTATTTGGTCAGTCTGTGTGGGTTTTGAGTTGTATTTGATCCTGTTTAAGGATGTTCTTGAATTGTTCGTATGAGGGAGTATTTTTTTCTGTTGAGTTGAGGGAGTTCCATGCTTTAGCACCCTTGTAGCAGGGTGCACATTTGAGAGCTTCAGTTTTTGGCATGGGTAGTGGAAGGTCATATTTATTTTGCAGGTGGGTGTTTTTTGTGTGCATTGGTGAGTTTGAGGGTGCATTTCGGGATCGTTTGTACATGAGGCAGAGTAGATGTTTTTCTCGTCTTTGATCCAGTCTCTGAAGACCTAGAGATGGTAGTATGTCTGCGACTGAGTCATGTTTCCTTGTCAGTGTAATGATTCTGACTGCTCGTGATTGGATGCGTTCTAATTTGTTTACGTTTGCTTGTGTTGCAAAGTTATATATTGTTGAGTTGTAGTCTATTATGGGAAGTATCATTGCTTTGTAGATTTTCAGTGTTGATTGAAAAGAGGAGATCAAGCTCACCAAACAATCAACACTGAAAATATATTTGAAAAGAGGAGATCAAGCTGATTTCAAAGATAGTAATCTGTAGGACATCTCATCAATATTGCTACACTTTAAGTTCGATATTTTCATTTTTGAAAAATAAAGGTTTCTGGATGGGTAATTACCAGTAAAGTAACTAAATACACTCCATGCAAAGGCCTTCAAAACGCAAAGATATATTTTATTCAAATTTATGACTATAAGTGCAAAACCCTCCAAAAATCAGAACATTCCTATAAAAAGATCTTGTCAAAAACACTTTGACAAATGTGATGTGTTTCAGGAAAATGAGTCATAAGTCGCAAAAATAGATTTTGAGGTACCATTAGATTTGAAAAGATGAGATCAAGCTGATTCCAATGGTAGTAAACAGTGTTATAATGCAATAAGTATTTCTAGATTTTAAGTTTGATATTTTCGTTTTTGAAAAAAAAATTCCAATATTTCTGGGGGTCAATAAACAGTAAATTAACTAAATGTAGTCCATATGAGGACCTTTAAAACGAAAGGATATATTATATAGATTGTCCTGAAATTTGCTACAGAGATTGACATAACCATAAGTGACATACTCTCCAAAGATCAGAACATTCCAATAATGTGATCCTGTGAAAAAAACGCTTTGAAAAATTTCAATTTTGCGACTTATGACTCATTTTCCTGAAACACATCACAAATATCAATTTTGTGAATTGTGACTCTGGAATCCCTGTTTACAGAGGGTGCCAGCCATATTTCTGTATATTGATGTTTTATGGAAATAAAAACGATTATATATATATATATATATATATATATATATATATATATGGTCAATTCTCACGAAATGGGGGCAATGGGTGATTTCAGAAGTCATTTTTTCAAACTTCTCAGAATTAGGAAATATTTGTGCATTGATAAATAGGGTATTTGGGGAATGTAACCTGAAAATCGCTTCTGAATTGGATGAATATTTCTCTCCCAGCATCAATTTGAATTTTAAACTTATTTTTTCCTAGGTGCCTACGTCGGGGTAAGCTTTGGTGATTTATGAACTAAAACTGTGGGAAATTACTGACAAATTAGAATTTACTTTTATCATTATATTCTTCCCAACATATTAGATGCCATATTTTGAGAGTTTTGGGAGGATCTGCAATGTGTAGAGGCTTGAAAAACTTAAAACAAAATGCCCCGACATAGGCACCCCACCCCGACGTAGGCACCCCACCCCTGACGTAGGCACCTTACCCCCGACGTAGGCACCCCACCCCAACGTAGGCACCAATCCCAATCATTCACAAAAACAGCTGCAAAACATTTAGGTATTTGTCTTTACATCTTGCAGTAATCACACTGAGAATCACGTGTATCATATCAGGAATAAATAAAACATATAGAGTCTACTTGCTGCCACCATGGGCCTACATGAAGGTGGGTGCCTACGTCCGGGTGTGCCTACATAGGGGGTGGGTGCCTACGTCGGGGAAGGTTTTCTGGCCATTTGGTCCAATATTTTCCACCCATATTGTTCATATGCTCAGAATTTGATGTCGTTAATGTTACACATTGTTCAATAGACAAAAGCAGCTTGAAAGGTGAATAGTAACAGAATAATTAAATAAATTGAATCCCGACGTAGGCACCTGCAGATTTTAGCCAAATTCATTTCTTTTCAAAAGAATCTGCCTACCATTAAAAGTTAAAGAGTCTGCCACTCAAGTTTGATTTTTCTTTCATGAATATTATTGGCTTTATATGCGCATCATTGTTACTCCAATTGTGAGGTACTTTGTTATATATTTTTACATAATTAACTACCCCGACGTAGGCACCCTCTCATTTTAGCCATTTTTTAAAGGCAAAAAATACCAATTTAGAAAAATATCTCCCATTTTTTTGCCACATTTGAACTAAAAACACTTTGTAAATGGTCAGATCACTTTTATGAAATAGAAATTCTGACATGAATTCACAACTTTGAGTGCCTACGTTTTAATTTCATTTATTTCAGGTTTTTAAGAATGTCTATTTTCACTAATATTTGTTCCTCTTATGTACAAAATGCACATTTTCCGATTAATGAATCATATATGGCCCGAAAGCTCAGAGTAGGATCTATATGATGGGAAAGAAATATAAACAAAAAAAATAAAAATGTAAGCTCAGTGAACCTTGGAATCAAAACACCCTAACTGCCCCCATTTCGTGAGAATTGACCATATATAAATTCGTCGACCCTTGTTCATCATAAAGAATAAGTCAGGAAAGGCAAAGTTACTGACAGGTGGTCTAGCATGGCGCTTTCCGCAGGTTGAGCAAGTTATCATTGACATACTTTTTACAATTTTGTTGTTCCTCAACTAGTGAGAAGAACATTTTTCTGGTATGTCTGCTCCCCTCACCGTCCCGCGAACGACTGACTGTCGAACGGGTAGCTGTACAGTCTAGTTCATGAATCTGGCGAGTGACCCGTGGCGCCACCTGGTGTCTTCATTTATAATCACATTTCCAGAAATATTCACCATATATTTCTCCACACATGCAGGTATTTCTGCCTGATGACTCTCCCTACTTGTGGCTGTTTGTGAAGATGTGGTTCTGTACGGCTGAATCAGCCGTCCATCAAATGCGGGAACACTACGGTAAGAACTCATTCAAGGGCCAGATTCTCAAAAATGCACAATCTATAGCTCTGCACATCTGTCAAATTCTGCTAAATTAGAGTGGATAATGATAACTACTAGGTATATCTGAGTATATTGTGTGTTGTGTTCATTCAATTAATCTGTCTGGATATATTGAACTGGATTTTTGGCCTAATTTTCTTCTTAATTTATGGTTATTTGAGAGGGTTGGCAAAGAAAGGCCAATTGTGCATTTCCTTAAGATCTGACCCATGACAAGTTTCAGTTTAGCTAAATACTAATGGCCTCCTTTATTTGAACATAATCATGAGGGTGAAATCGTCAGAAAATGTACAATTCACCTAATAATCCTCTCAAATAGCCCACATTTAAGACAGAAAATCAGCTTCAAAATGTAATTAAACATAAGCAAACAGTGCCTTGTTTGAATCAAGGCATTACCAAATATATCTAGTGTTGTTGATTTGTTGGTGTAATTTAGCAGAAATGACTAAATGTGTTGATCTGCCAATTGTACATTTTCTGAAAATCTGACCTATACACAGGTTCACTACCACCTGACCCCCTTCATCAACCACCCAACATATGTGAACTAATGTAACTGCCAATCTGACTCCATGAAAAAGCGGATATCAACCCCCTAGTGTTTGAATTGAATACAGAATTATCAGAAAATTACCTGACAATGAACATTATGCTGACCTTCATCACCTTCATGGGTCAGATTTTCAGAAAAATTTTCAATTGGCAGATCTACGCTTTTTGATAATTCTGCTAAATTACACTACAATTGAGTCAATACTAGATAAATTTGAGTATATTTTGCATTGCATTGAATATAGCAATCTGTTTGGTTAGGTTAAACTACATTTTGAGAGTTATTTTTATCTCTTTACTTGATATTATTTGTGAAGATGAATTGTAAATTTTCTGAAAATCTGACACTTATTATGAAGATGATTCTTATTCTCGGTCACAAAGGACATGCAAAAAATTACCCCTAAAAATTACTTGTATATAAAAACTTACTTGTATATTATATCAGCCAGTATACACTGTACAACATTTTGATAACATTTTGCTTGTACTACATGAGAATACCAGGATTTCCTGCAATTGTGTGCAATAAAACTTTTATAATTAGCATGAGTTATATTTCAGGCTTCACACACTTTGTGATGGAAGCGATGTGTTTGTCCGTCAACCAGAACCTGTCTCCTTCCCACCCTGTATTCAGGCTGCTGGCTCCACATTTTGTACAGTTGCTCGCCATTAACAAGTAAGTAGACATAAGGTATACCATTCACAACCGTAGACATTACCACATATGTGATGTGTTTCAGGAAAATGAGTCATAAGTCGCAAAATTGATATTTTTCAAAGTGGTTTTTTCCACAAATCTCATTCTTGGAATGTTCTAATTTTTGGCGGGTTGATCACTTATAGCAATATCAAAAGATGTATCAAATTTCAGAGCAATCTATGTAATATATCCTTTCGTTTTGAAGGTCCTCATATGGACTACATTTAGTTACCTTACTGTTTATTGACCCCCAGAAATATTGGAAACATTTTTCTCAAAAACGAAAATATCAAACTTAAAATCTAGAAATATTTATTAGATTATTAGACTGTTTACTATCATTGGAATTGGCTTGATCTCATATTTTCAAATATGGTGATATCTCAAAATCTATTTTTTGTGACTTATGACTCATTTTCCTGAAACACATCTCATATTTGAAAAGAGGAGAAAACGGCGATTCCAATGATAGTAAACACTAGGACACCTAATAATTTGATATTTGTATTTTGGAGAAAAAGGTTTTCAATATTTGTTGGTGGGTAATTACCAGCAAAGTAACTAAATATACTCAGGTCTTCAAAATGCAAGGATATATTTATTACATTGTCCCGAAATTTGTGATATGAATTCGCATGACTTTAAGTTCTAAATCCCCTAAAAATCAGAACAATTCAATATAGACATCCTCTGAAAAATATCCGAAGAAGAGTAATTGACCCAGAACAAGTACAGATAAGGGAAGTTGAGTTGCAGTATTTTGTTTTATTTTGGTGGTTTACCGACGTTTCGGCCGAACAATTGGCCTTTATCAAGGTGATGTTATCCTCTGAAAAAAACCCTTTGAAAAATACAACATTTGCGACTTATGAATCATTTCCCAGAAACACATCACGTTTTGCTGCAACTGTCTATAATCAGTCTACCGTTACAGGTTGGGAACGGCGATACTGGTCAACCGAGGTGGTATTATGGATAGTATCCAACAGTTGGGGCGGAACGGGGCCGTGGAGCTTTTGAGGAAGAACCCATGGAATATGACAATGAAAGGAAATCCAAGGAAGAATGTTGTAAAACGAGGGGTATGTCATTTCATTGATAACCAGTTATTCAGTGTCAGATCTTCATAAAATGTACAATTGGCCTTCACTAATCCTCTCAAATAACCAAAATTTCAGACAAAAATTAGGTTCACAATACAGTTCAACATGACCAGACAGATTTATTGAATGAATACAATACAGATTACATTCAGATATACCTAGTATTTATCAATTTTTACTCTACTTTAGCAATGTTTCAGAGATGTGTAGAACTGTAGATTGTGCATTGGCTGAATGTGCACAATTCGCAGCTCTACACATTTAGTAAACTCTGCCAGATTAGGCTGAAAAATGGTCATTCCTTGGTATATCTGAGTATATTTGATATTGCGTTGGATGAAAGAATACCTTCTATTATGTTAAACTGCATTTTGAAGCTCATTTTCTCAAGGGACATATATAAGTTTTATCGACTGTATCGAACCTGTACTTGATAATATCAAGTGTATCAAGGGATTAATAATAGTCAGGAGTACACCTGAATCCCCCCTTGTAATACTAATGTTACATACCATAACCGAACACTCAGGAGTACACCTGTTTTCTCTGCTAATACACCAGGTTCTGTACTTAATTGTACTTAATTGTCTTAATTTCAAGATGTTGTTTTAGTATTTACTTCATCTTATTTTCATTTATCAAATTTAATATTATCAACCCATTCCGGCCAAGGTAATGGCAGGGAGAACTGGAGTCACTCACTCTAGAAGTCTGTATACCTGTTTATCATATGTAATGTACTGTCTTATTCGATAAATAAAGCAGTTCTTATCTTATCTTATCTTATCTTCCTTGTTACAGGTGGGTAAAGATGTCCTGCCACATTACCCCTACAGGGATGACGCCATTGCATTATTTGATCTGATGGAGGAGTATGTCACAGAGGTTATTGATGGAGTCTATGCAGGTAAATAAAGGGTAAACACATATTAGACGGGACACTCAGATACCCGTTATATATGCAACATACCTCCTACCATAAGGCTATGTGTTATGTGCCTCAGGAGCTATGCCAAGCAAGACCATGGTGTTCTTCTAACAATGGAGGAAGTTAAAGTGGCATATCTACTCATTCACTTAGTACCACCACTTTAGGGTTACGGTTATAGCTAGTATTAATATCAGTCTATGTACTCTATACAGCACACTGGAAAAAAACAGTGCATCATGTCTTTATAGCTGCATTAGTAACTTGGTGCCTAGCATCTAGTCATGTGCACTTAGTGCTTATTGTTCACACCATAGCTCACCCATGCTACTATTTGCACTATATTGACTGCACCCTGTACTGAAGATGGCAACCACAACTTGATGCTATTTACCCATGCCCTACTTGGACCATGGGTCAGCAGACCATGCCACTCAGTCCTTCCCATGTTATTGCTAAAATGAATTTGTCATAGAGTAGATTTGGCAAATATTACTATGTATTAGAAGTTGAACCATACAAAGACTGCCCATTGTGGCAGGTACTGGTCATTAGTTCAGCCACTTCTACGTAATACATGATTTTAAGGCTATTTCTCTCTGCTTCCTCATTGTGGAAATGTGATATTTTTATACTATTTGTATATGTGATCCGTTTTCGGGAAATGAGTCATAAGTAGTGAAGATTTGATTTTGAGATATCACCATATTTAAATAGATGAGACCAAGCTGATTCCAATGAATGTAAACATTAAAGACATCTAATGAGAACTTTTATTATTTTAGTCAGATATTTTTATTTGAAAAAAAAATTGCAATATTTCTAGGTTCTAGGTGGATAATTACCAGTAAAGTAGCTAAATATATGACATTGACCTAAGTAATGCACTGATATAATTGATAAACAGTCTTGAATTGTGGTACATGTACTCATGCAACCACAAGGACTAAAGAACCAATTTTGACGTATCAACAATTACCACAGGGTTGAGTTTGGGGTTGAGACTGATTGTGTTAAAATACTCTATTATATTAATCAATTACTTCTATCACTATTGCCAATTGTATGATTATTATAAGCATCTTTGTAGATTATGTTTTTGTCCATTTTGTGATTATTGCATAATGGCTGGATTTATCTCACATCAGCAGGTGAGGGCCTGAAGGATGACTATGAGGTTCAAGGCTGGTACAAATCTTTGATTACGCCTAAAGCGGAGGGTGGAGTGGGAATGCAGGTAACTACCTCTATATCTACAAGTCAACAAGGCGTTGGTATCCATGTACTCTACTCCATAAACCATTATTACAGTAGTTAGAAGTCAAAAGTCCCATTGGAAGAGCTTGTAATAACACTATGCACAACCAAATTCCTCATTATTTCTCATTCACCGGGCTAGGCACATAATGGATTAAACAAAAACTATCATTAACAACATGAGCAACTTGAAAAAACTGACCCTAAATATTATGTTCCAAACAGGGAGTACCAGGAGATGGCAAAGAGATGACTAAGGAAGATTTGATTGAAATTGTGACGGTGACCATGTTCACAAGCAGTGTGCAGCATGCAGCTGTTAACTTCTGCCAGTATGAGCAGTATTCCAGTCCACTGGTGTATCCTAGTCTACTGTTTGGTAAACCTCCCAGCACCAAGGTAGGGTACCATGTAACGGTGGATGGACTCCTATGACAGAGACATTAATTCCACCTTAAAACTACTTATTTATTTATTTATTTTTGGAAATAAATAAAAATAAATCTTAAGGTGTGGTCTGGTTCCGTAGAGTGAATGGTCAGTGCAGCGGGTGTAGTGGGCCTTCCAACCCATCTGACACTGCACCACTGGCTAATCTAATTAATCTAAGTAGTTCTAGATTTTACGTTTCATATTTTTATTTTTGAAAAAAGAAGTTTGCCATATTTCTGGGGGCAGCAAACAGTAAAGTAACTAAATATAGTCTGTATAAGGACCTTTAAAACAAAAGGATATATTACATACATTGTCCTGAAACTACATTATATACATTTGTAGTCAACCGCAGATTCGCGGGCACGAGTTTACAAAATTCCAGAAAGAATCACAAATACGAGGAGATTCCTTTGAACCTGTTTTTTTTCCCCAAAGGTATACGGTTACAAAGGTATTGTCACTGAACAAAGGGTGCTAAATTTGAACAACAGAAGTATCTTGGTCCACGGTGCGGCTCGGGTCCATAGTGTTAAACGAAGCCTTGATCCCCTTGTAGTATCCTCCACCTACTGCCCATCGGAGGGTGTCTGCAGTGCAGTCTGCACGATGATGGATGTCGCCCTCTAGTAGAAGTGCCCCTGCTGTCGTAGCCTGGTTGGTGTTTGGCGATGATCTGCAGCGTTGATGTATTCCAGGAGGCGGACCCACTACACATTGTCCTGAAACTACATTATATACATTGTCCTGAAACTGGTCCTGAAACAGTTTGGATAAAGTCTTGGTTTTGTCCCACACCTTTTTGGTACTATGCTCAGACTTTTTGTCCCCCTTTCATACGTCCTTCCGCAATGCTTGGAAGGCTGCAAAATCAGCTACCAATTCCAGTTCTGAATTAGAGCCCAAAACCTCTGGCACCGTGGTTGCCTCTGAAGTTTCGTCATTCGACGAGTCAGACTCGGACTGTGCCTCAGCTTCTGCTGCGGCATAAGAAGCTGAACGCTCCTTGTCCTTCTTCTGTCCATAGAATCTATATCCACAAGCCTTAAACTTCAAGGACTGTCCCGGAGTGGTACCCAAAACCTGTTGATAAGCCGCGGGCCGCGGGCCACCTGCTCACACAAAATCTGTTGCGAGATCTACGCAGTCCTGCATAGACTTTGGGCAATTTGTTTGCACCCACATGCCAAGGAATTTATCCTCCAGGCCCGCACAGAAGATACAGATTGACTCCTTCTTCATGTGTTCGAGGTACTGTCCATCATACGCTCGCTTGCACAAGGTGAGCAAAGTTTTACCATAGTGTTGGAGTGAATCCCCTGGTTGTTGAATCTAACTACGGTATTCCTCCAGGCATTGTTCCTCCGTCTTTGTGTCCAAGATGACGCAAAGTTGTGTAACAGCATCACTCAGAGTCAGGGATTGTGAATCTCCCCAAGTCGACTGATGTTGTGAAGTAGCCATAATGCATTCTCGCATGAGCGTGTCCTCAGACCAGCTGAAAGTTCAGCTTAGTTTATAGCCGATGCTAGGAACACCTCCCAGTCTTCTCCATTACGGAAAGGCTTGAGATTCTTAGATTTTGGATTTTCACCCTTACCCGTTGATCTGTATGAACAAATGTCCGCAGGACGATCTTCGTTATATACAATCCTTGATTCCAGTTCTGGCATCATTGAACATCTACCTTTTGGTGCGCTCGTTCCAGCCGAATTAAGGCCTGCTGCTTCACGACCTGTCTTAGCCCGTGAATCGTTTTCCAACAATGGGATAGATATATTATTCAACGAATAGTTGAAACCATTATCGGACGGTGAAGAGTCCATGAAATCGGCCCATCTGCCCGCTGTCTTAAACCCTGCTGGAGTGCTGGGCAAATGCGGAACTCGTCTCTCACAACGACCTGTATCGTGCGGTGGCGCATGAGTACGCAAATCTGGGCTACCAGGTTGTAGCAGGACTGGATATCGGCGATCCAGCAGATTGATTAGATATTGTGGGCAGGCCGCATGCTTGTGTAAACCACGAAACAACCATAGGTTATTGTGTACCAGCCAAAGAAGATCTAGCATTCCCTGGACCTCTCCAGTGGAGACCTCGTCTGGCAGTTTGCCTGTCTTGTCAAATGCACAAAGCGCGTTAGTCAGAAAATTGAACATGACTTTTGCGCCATAGCCTCCTTCTGTTGGCCCGTAAGGCCTTCAGCTTTGGCATTTTGTGCATCTTTATCAGCATCCCCTGACATCTGCATTTCAGAATTCTGTGTTTGCTCTTGCTCGCCAGTCTCAATGCTAAAGCCCGCATGCTCCAGAAGTTTGCGGAGATTGTCATCCTCGTAGTACGAGTGCAATCCTAACACTGTGGGTACCAGTCTCTCAACTAAGCCATGTGTTTTCGGGTTGACGGCCAACCCTTCCTTACGCATTCCTCTGACGTGGTTAACAACTTCCTCCAGCAGAGTGAGAGCATTTTCCACAATAGTTTGTGTGTCGCCTTGATGTTTGTCAACATCTCGGCGAGGGCCTTGCATGCCTTCTGCTCGGCAAAAGCCGCGGCAAAAGCCATGACTTTCTCCTCTGCAGTACTGGTCATAGCCTGACCATACCTCTCCGGGATCCTTTCGGGAACTTCCCTACTCTGCCCTAGGCTCACAGCACCAATGTAGTGAACCGCAGGTTCGTGGGCACAAGTTTACAAAATTCCGGAAAGAATCATGAATACAAGGAGATTTGTTTGAACCTGGTTTTATTTCCCAAAGGTATACAGTTACAAAGGTATTGTCACTGAACAAAGGGTGCTTAGTTAGAACAACAGAAGTATCTCAGTCCACGGTGCAGCTCGAGTCGTAGTGTTAAGCGAAGCCTTGATCCCCTTGCGGAGATAGTAGTATCCTCCATCTACCGCCTGTCGGAGGGTGTCTGCAGTGCAGTCGGCACGATGATGGATGTTGCCCTCTGACGGAAGTGGCCTGAACTGATGGTCGTCTCCGGCTCTGATAGAAGTGCCCCCACTGTCGTAGCCTGGTTGGTGTTCGGCGATGATCGGCAGCGTCGATGTATTCCGGGTGGTGGACCCACTACACATTGTCCTGAAACTACATTATATACGTTGTCCTGTAGGCTATATTAGTTATATTGATGAAATGCTACTGTATGCTACATTACTTATATTGATGATAGGCTAATGTAGGCTACATGCCTCATATTGATGATATGTCAATGCTATGCTGAATGCCTTATATTGATGCTATGATAATGTATGGTACATTGCTTATATTGATGATATATTAATGCAGGCTACATTACTTATATTGATGATTTGTTACTGCAGGCTACATTATTTATATTGATGATTTGTTACTGTGGGCTACATTACTTATGTTGATGATATGTTAATGCAGGCTACATTACTTACATTGATGATTTGTTACTGTGGGCTACATTACTTATATTGATGATATGTTAATGCAGGCTACATTACTTATATTGATGATTTGTTACTGTGGGCTACATTACTTATGTTGATAATATGTTAATGTAGGCTACATTACTTATATTGATGATATGTTAATGCAGGCTACATTACTTATATTGATGATTTGTTACTGTGGGCTACATTACTTATGTTGATGATATGTTAATGCAGGCTACATTACTTATATTGATGATTTGTTACTGCAGGCTGTACTGACAGAGTGTGATGTGGTGGCTGCTTTTCCTCAACCCACCCTCATAGCTAGGTTGATGGTTACTGTCAAGAAGCTCAGCGAACGCAATACACGGGCCCTGGGAGAATTTGATATAGAATATAGCACTCATCCCCCTACTATAGCTGCTCAGGAAAGGTAATTGCCTAATATTTATTACATTTGTATAAACATTTTTGTCAATGATAATTATTTCACTTCATCAATTTTTTCATAGATAAATGTGATGTGTTTCAGGAAAATGAGTCATAAGTCGCAAAAAATAGATTTTGAGATACTATTATATTTGAAAAGAGGAGATCAAGCCGATTCCAATGATAGTAAACAGTCCAATAATCTAATAAGTATTTCTAGATTTTAAGTTTGATATTTTCGTTTTTGAAAAAATGTTTCCAATATTTCTGGGGGTCATTAAACAGTAAAGTAACTAAATGTAGCCCATATGAGGACCTTTAAAACGAAGGGATATATTAAATAGATTGTCCTGACATTTGATACATCGATTGACATAACTATAAGTGGCAAACTCCCCAAAAATCAGAGCATTCCAATAATGTGATCTTGTCAAAAAAACACTTTGAAAAATATCAATTTTGCGACTTATGACTCATTTTCCTGAAACACATCACAAATGGTGAATTCCAATGCTATGATACAAGATGGGATGCCACATCTCATTGTAGCATTAAGAATATTATATCTATAGATGCAAAATAGAAACCAACATTTCACTGAATTGTTATTGGTCTTTCAATGAATAAGATTATATACAAGTATTTCCATAAATGAATTGTTTGAATCAAAGCAATACTGTTACAACAAACAATGGGTGTTTATTCCTGGTACAGGTATACAGAGTGTTGGAGTTAATCAGGCAGGCAACTGATAGGTAAGGGGTCAGAGAGCCCCTTATATCCTAGGGGAGGTTGAATATGATGTAGGGGGCGTGGCCAGACCAATGGGGGTGAGGGAATACTCATTTAGGCATATGGCCATTAATAATTAAAATTTTAGGTACATAAATATATTATGACACAATGTGTTATAACAATACCAAATATATTCAGATATACCTAGTTTGGAGAATTAGGTTCAAAATACAGTTCAACATAACCAGACACTCAGATATACGTAGTATTTATCATGTTTGACTTTAATTTAGCAGAATTTAATAGATATGTAGAACACTAGATTGTGTATTCTCTGAAAATATATTCTGTTTAGAACTGACAAATATTTAGCAAGAGTTTTATGAAATAAAATTGCAAGAATGATTTAACCAATATCTTTAATAAATGATCTATGTAACCAAATGCATGATGGGAAAGATGGAGACTTGTGTTAAAAAATCATGTATAACACAGAGAAGTTGACATTAGGCCATTGATAGATAATCCATGCTTTCTATAGATTTAGATTTTGAGATGTTCTCTATAGATTTTATATTGTACCATTACTCCCATAATTCCATCTGAATCAAGATTCAAACTGGCGGCTACACACATCCCCTATAATAATGCTAATAGTTAGATTATAGTCATACATATGTGATTTAAATTTTTTGCTTCAGATTTCGCCAGAAAGTTAAGGAACTTAGAAAGGAATTCCTTGAGCGGTATGCCAAGCGTAAATACCCCTACACAGTGCTGGATCCTAATGAAATCCCCAACAGTATCAGCATCTAATCAGCTCATCTTGAAGCATGTGGCACCAACCAGGATTTACACGCTGCATTCCCAGCTATTAAAACATCAGCAATCTTACCAATTTGTAAATTGAATTAAGACAGTTCCTAATGAGCTCTGACTAATTGTATGACCTATAGGACTGAAGTTATCAATATTTACTCACTGTTTGACCTGTAGGACTGAAGTTATCAGTATTTACTCACTGTTTAACCTATAGGACTGAAGTTATCGTATTTACTCACAGTTTGACCTGTAGGACTGAACTTACCAATATTTACTCACAGTTTGACCTGTAGGACTGAACAATATTCTGCTGTGGTTATATGTTTATGAATAATAAATTCAAGAATTTCAAGTTAAGTGCAATACAAGTGATGCTTTGGGGCAAACAATTACTGTAATGAGAAGAGGTATAGGACAGATTGAATGTTGCAAAGTGTAAAGTTATGACGAAATAATATTATTGTGTAGTCACTGCAATGAGTGTTAATTGTTAGTGGAATTATTTGTAATAATACAATCGAAGAGGCTAAGTCCAGTGATGACATCCCTTCAATGTCTATGTAGTGGATGAGGTTTAACACAGGACTCGCTCATCTTGTTGTTATTATGTAATAAAGGTCAGACTTCAAGGTCAAAGCTAGAGAGCTCTATGCTTACTAAGCTACCTTCAAAGGTCCTTTGCATCTGTTCCAATGTTCATCCACCTTACAATCGATTAGATGAGATTCTGGGAGATTTTTTTTCTCTATAGAATCCCGCCTACGGCTTCTGTCTTCAGGGATCAGTGGTCGGCCGGATCTGTCACTTCCTGTTACTTCTGTCGGCCAGACAAGCGGTGACCGTATTCGAACGTTGATATAAAAAAAGGGGACCTTGTATAAAAACGAAATCTTCAGGATAACTTAATCAAGATGATTTCTTATGATATCTGAAATCTTGTTGTCTTCCCATGATTCCTTCATAGAGAAATGTTAGTAGGAACGTCGCAAGGATGAAAAAAAAAGCTGCCCAGGCAAGACACAAACTTCCAACCCTTGGCACTGAAGGCAAACGCTCTGCCACTGAGCTATGCATGTAACTCTCTTCTAAAAGCAATAATTCCCTTGGTTTTGTCTGCTCACGGGTATTGTAGCCTGGGGGAAGTTCTCGGGCAAGCCCTCAAACTTTCCCCCAGCCTACAATACCCTCGAGCAGACAAAACCAAGGGAATTATTTTTTAAATAAAGGCTATACGCCATTTACAGGTCTTTTCATTATGTGGATATACTGGTAACTTATGGTGTAGATTAATTGATTGATGTAGAAGGGACCCCTTAGAAAAGCTAAGACTATCATAGAAAGGGGACACCCTTTTCAAGAACTATCGCTATTTTTGTATTATGTTATGTTATATCTGGCAATAAACACTATACAATACAGTACACCTTTTCTTCGACACCAGAATGTGTATAACATCTCTATTTGTTATTGTGCTGAATATAAACCGTAAAACTGTGAGGTGTTACAGAATAATGAGTCATAAGTCACAAAATATGGATTTTGAGATGTCACCATGATTTGAAAAGACAAGATCAAGATGATTCTAATGATAGTAAACAATAGGACCCCCTAAGAAGTATTTCTGAATTTTATGTTTGATATTTTTATTTTTGAAAAAAGTTGTTTTTAATGTTTCTGTGTGGGTAATTGCTAGTAAAGTAACTAAATATACTCCATACAACTTTCGAAACACAAGGATATATTTAATACAATGTCCCGGAATTTGGTACATAGATTCATCTGACTATAAGTGCATAACCCTCTAAAAATCAGAGCATTTCAATCAAGAGATCTTGTGGAAACTATACTTTTAAAAATATTGCTTTTGTGACTTGTGACAGATCAAAATGTTGCATTAAAATTGTACCTCTTCCTGTATGTAATAAAGCACAATATCCCAGATATGAGTTCAGGCCACTTTTTAATAGGCACCAGGATTCTAATAACTGCCGGTGGCTCTAATAACTGCCAGGGTAAGAAATAGATGTGTCCTTCGAATGTTGTCATTTGCGGGGTGGACTGCTTACCACAAATAATGGCATGACTACGTCTACCAAATTCCAAGACGCTACTTGTAGAGTTAAGAGCGTGTTTGAAGGCATTTTCTTTGGCATAAAGTTCTCCGCATTTTGCCACAAAAAGTGGGGGTAAAATGAGTATCATGTCAAGCAAGACTCCTTGAAATTATAAAAAGGGGTCTTTTTTAGCATTAGATTTTCCATGTTTTGCCACAGAAGGGGGGGTAAAATGCTTTGAAAATTTGCGGAAAGGGGGTACTTTCCAAAGGCTGGAACAGAAAAGCGTACACTTTTTACCCCTGAGTGAAATAGATGGAACCTAGCGAGGGGGAAGTGTCCACACTTCACCCAAGCTTTGTTCCATATTTATTACACCCCAGTGATAAATAAACAAATGTAGTGTCCGATCGACAACCTTAAGCGACTATGGTAACATAATATAATCAAGATCAAGAACAACGACAACAACAGGAACTTTTGGACCTCGCCAGCACTCTCTGTTTAATAACTCAAACCACACCCGGAGTCAACGATGGCTTTAAGACTTCAAGTCAACTGACATACAAAAGATGACAACGGAACGTACATTATATATCAACACTGTATCATGTGGTTTGTACATAATGGCAATGTAAATAAGACAATAAAAATGAATAAAATACTATAGCACGGATACACGCGACCTCTGTTGGTCATCTATACCTGGCGACCAGCGCCCTCTTGTAATATATACACTGTTACACAAGAACCGGGAACGGTCATGTGAGCCCGGCTCTGGTTCAGGAAACCTAATCCAGAGCCGCGCATCACACAAATATAAATAAATCAAAATAAAAGAACTAATTTCAGTTTTCTGCCATTCTGTATGCACTTTGGGAAAGATAAGAAAAACGTCCCTCTGCTGCAAATTGGATACGCCAGAGCCATACGGCCTACAAGTCAGACATTTGAAGGTTCTACTTGTCAGCCAGACCAAAGAATGCTTGTTTCTTAGTTTATTTACGCCACAAAACGGTCTGAATCATTAAAAAGACCAAGAATATGAGTTAATCATGCTAACAAAGGTTCATTGGGATTTGGGTAGCATCTAGAAATAAACTCACAAATGGCAGCAGGTTTGGTCGAGTGACAGTAACCATGAGTAGGGGCTTTGCAAAATCAAAACCAACCAACTTCACTGCAGCTTGGGACAGACGTTAGCGGTCTGGCCACTGTCAACAAAATGGTGTCAATGCAAAGTTGATGGAATTGCTGGCAATACACATCGATAAAGAGGCTTATCGGTGGCTGCATCGTCTTTGCATCAACAACCAGAAAAAGTTTGGCAACTATAGAACTAATTCTCTTGCTTTTACATATGTAATCGCATCGACTAGACATCGCCAACGCATCGCAACGGACATTACCTCCATTGACAATGTGCCGATGCAAAATCACATCGCCGGGAAATATCATACATGTTTGATGTTCATCGCTACCCTAACCAATGCAATTTTTACATCGCCCACTAATCACCGGCCATCGCCGGCCATCGCTGGCTATTTCTGAAGGCCTAGTGATGACAAGTCGATGCAAAGACAATGCAAAATATTTTACAAAAATCTTATTGACTACCTCATCACCAATGCATCGTCAACGATTTTGTCGACAGTGGCCGGACCGCTTTACTGTCCAACGATCGTTGGTGTGCTAACCTCTATGCTTTATTTGGGAAATGCAATGTAATCATAAATATGTGATGTGTTTCAGGAAAATGGGTCATAAGTCGCAAAATTGATATTTTTCAAAGTGTTTTTTTAACAAGATCACATTATTGAATTATTCTGATTTTTGGGAAGTTTGTCACTTATAGTTATGTCAATCGATGTATCAAATTCCAGGACAATCGATGCAATATATCCTTTCGTTTTAAAGGTCCTCATATGGACTTCATTTAGTTACTTTACTGTTTAGTGACCCCAAGAAATATTGGAAACTTTTTTTTCAAAACCGACAATATCAAACTTAAAATCTAGAAATATTTATTATTTTATTAGACTGTTTACTATCATTGGAATCAGCTTGATCTCGTCTTTTCAAATATGATAATGTCTCAAAATCTATTTTTTGCGACTTATGACTCATTTTCCTGAAACACATCACATATATTAAACCCCTTTGATAAATGTAGAATAGATAAGTTTTAATCTATTTTGTATTCCATTTTTACACACAACTTTTACGCAGAATATGAGCGGCCTTCGATCCAAGTTTGTTACTCGTCCACGGGCTCCTATATTTGCTCACTATTACAAATCTAATGCGTCGAGGAAGAACAGAGAATTTCCTATCAAATAAAAGTTTGTCCAGCTTTCTAGGCTTATTAGAAATTAACCTAACCTTTATTTTCCTATCTGTTGAAGCAGCCTGGGTGGGAGGGGGTGAGGTTCAGTAAAGCATGGAAAGCTTCCTAGGATGAGCAGGGAATTAAGTGAATGGTACTTAGCATTGAGATTCTTGTTTAAACTATCGTTATTCACCTGCAGCGAACACAGGGAGCTTCAAAGATAATGCATTTCCCCCATTCTCCTCAATCCCCATGAGGACAATGGGGGACTAAAGTAAACCTAAATTGTGTGAATCAATATAACTGTTTATATGAATGTGTCCTACTATATTCCCCTACAGCCAAGTGGCTAAAGCATTGGACTTTCGAACTGGACATTGTGAGGTTGAGTCCCAGAGCAGTCAGTCATTTTACATTTGTCTCATTTTTGAGTCATTTTATTTTTTAATTTCACTTATATCTTCACCTCTTGGACTCTTGGACTCTTGGACTTGGATTTCTTTTAAACAGACACATATAGTTATTGATGCAATTCCCTTTTGATTGGTGAAGGAATTAGACAGTCTAAGATCAAATTAAGGGAGAAAAGTCTGTTGGATAGGGTTTGGTCATATATAGGTTCTCTGTTATAGAGGCATGGGTGGCGGTCATAAGCTTGTGTATATTTTTGGGGAAAATGCTTTTCGCACGGGCCAATTTGTCTAGTTATAACAATGTTTAAAGAGATAAACCACAGTTCAAAAGTTACTGGGAAAAAAACTGAAAATAACATTTTGTTTAAACTTTGCCTCGTGAAAGAACAAGGTTATGTAAATTCAAGTTACTGGGAAAAAAACTGAAAATAACATTTTGTTTAAACTTTGCCTCGTGAAAGAACAAGGTTATGTAAATTCAAAAAGCCAATAAAACAATATGACAATAGTTTTCATTTCAGGGAGCCCCGAAATTTATGGTTGTTCACTATAGAAGTCTATGAGAAAAGGACAATTTTTTTCGTTTTTTCAGTATAAAAAAATAATTGAAAATAACTTTTCCTAAAAATCTCTATAGACATATCTAACATAGTGCTTTACCCTTTCAAGCAATAAAGAATGGGGGACACCAACTTTTAAAAACAGGAATATTGAAGATGTTCAATTCTAAATAATATCTTTCAAAATATGTTGATACCCTGTTCGTTCATGCATGAGGGTACACCTGTATAGTGGCTATGTGTAGAATTCATTTCAACAGAAAAATGTTATTAGTCTGTCTGAAATCTTGGAAAACTGAGAAAATCTCCATTTTCCCGACATACTTAAATACTAAACTTTGGTGGTCTCTAGAATGAAAAAAAAGTATGCTGAGATCCATTTTTTTGCTTTTTGTGATCCCTCATCCATGTTCTTTCTCAAAGCAAAGTTTGAAAAAAATGACTAGGTGTTGTGAAATATTGTGACTATTTTTCATGCATTAGTTCCTTGAACTCCCGCCTGCAGCAGTACATATGACAGTGGTTTATCTCTTTAATAAGACTATATAATAGGCTGTAGGTATAGCCACAAGCAACACAATGAGGAGAAGAGTTTGGTCCTGTTTAGACTGTTTTTATTGAAAATATTATTGCATATTAGGAAATCATGTGACAAAATGTAGTATATGAGCATGCATGCTTTCCACCAATAACATCAAGTAATTACCATTAAGGTCAGATTTTCACAAAATGTACAATTGGCAGCTGTACATATTTAGTAAATTCTGCTAAATCTGGCTAAAGAATTATGAATACTGGGTATATCTGAGTATATTTGGTGTCACATTGATTTAAAGTATCAGTTCTGTTATGTTGAACTGTATTTTGAAGCTCATTTTTGTCTTAAATGTGGGTTATTTGAGAGGATTGGTGAAAGTGAATTGTACATTTTCTGAAAATCTGACCCATTAACTGATTACATTATTAGACATAAGTGTTTATTGATTGTAGACATTAATTGTCGTCATTAATTGTCGTCACAATATATACAATCCAGCACGGCATACATGGCTTTTATTCAATATATGGGTCAGATTTTCAGAAAATAGTAGATATTGATAACTTCAGTCCTACAGGTCAAACAGTGAGTAGATATTGATAACTTCAGTCCTACAGGTCAAACAGTGAGTAGATATTGATAACTTCAGTCCTACAGGTCAAACAGTGGGTAAATATTGATAACTTCAGTCCTATAGGTTAAACAGTGGGTAAATATTGATAACTTCAGTCCTACAGGTCAAACAGTGGGTAAATATTGATAACTTCAGTCCTATAGGTCATACAATTAGTCAGAGCTCATTAGGAACTGCCTTAATTCAATTTACAAATTGGTAAGATTGCTGATGTTGTAATAGCTGGGAATGCAGCTGTAAATCCTGGTTGGTGCCACATGCTTCAAGATGAGTTGATTAGATGCTGATACTGTTGGGGATTTCATTAGGATCCAGCACTGTGTAGGGGTATTTACGCTTGGCATACCGCTCAAGGAATTCCTTTCTAAGTTCCTTAACTTTCTGGCGAAATCTGAAGAAAAAATATTAACTGATGAAACATTTAAATCACATATGTATGACTCTAATCTAAGTATTAGCATTTTATAGGGAATTTGCGTAATGGTACAGTATAAATAAAATCTATAGAAAACATATCATGTTCAGCATGGATTATCTATCAATGCTCCAATGTCAACATCTCTGTGTTATACATGTGCCTTTAAGACAAGTCCCCAACATTTCCATCATGCATTTTGTTTTCATAGATCATTCAACAAAGATATTGGTGTAAACATAATTGCATTTTTTGATAAAAATCTTGCTAAAAATGTGTATGTCAGTCCTAACCAGAATATATCCCAGCATGTACTAGAACAGACATGGACAGTGTTATATAGGTCAAGTTTTCAGAAAATGTACAATTCACCTTCACCAATCCTCTCAAATAACCCAAATTTCAGACGAAAATAAAGTCCAAAACACAGTTCAACCTAATCAAGCAGATTGCTAGAATCAATGCAATGCCGAATATACCTGAATTTACCTAGTATTGACCAGATTGCAACTTAATTTAGTAGAATTTACTAAATGTGTAGAGCGGCCAATTGTACATTTTCTAAAAATCTGACCCATATGCAATTCCCCTATTATAATATAATAATAATATATGGCCTGGAAGGCATTTGTTTAACGACACTGGCACACCACCATTCGGGGATATAGGCCGTAGGCCTTTACAATTACAGCTTTACGTCGGGGACCATGAATTTGGAATTTCGAATTTCGAACATTTTCTGAATGCCTTTCAAGTGAGAAACCTTTGGGAGGGACCCAGGGTGAAAACTCACTCTACTCGGCACCGGTCTGGGATTGAACCCCAGACCTCCCGCTCGCAGGGCGTCATTGCTGAGAGAGAGTCCCACACTCTCCCAACTAGGGCCAAAAAAAAAATAGATGTGTTTCCGATTTATCTGGCTGAAAACTAGGTTGGGGGGGATGGTAACTTTTTTTTTTTTGTTATTTTTTTTTGTTTGGAAAACTCCTCCCAGGAACTGAAAAAAATGTCTTTTTCATAACAATAGTTGTTTTGAACATGGGAAATGTGCCTTTTGACAGTTCCAGGTTAGGAAAACCCGTTTTCCTGCTTTTATAAGCTTTTTTTGTCAAAAAATCCAAAAAAAGTAAGGTATGATGGGGAAAAAATCAGGTATGGTAAAAAAAATGTTAGGTAGGGTAAGGTTTTTCTAGGTAGGGGGGGGGGGGGGGGGTAAATCGGAAACACACCTATTTTTTTTTTTGGCCTAGGCATTATATCATAACTCTTTCATTGGTAAACCCAATGTAAATATGGGTTAGATTTTTAGAAAATGCACAAACCAGAGTTCTACATATCTATCAAAGTCTGCTAAATTAGAGTGAAAAAAACGATAAATTCTAGGTATATCTGACTGCAATCTGTATTGTATTAATTCAATTAATCTGGCTGGTTATTATGAACTGTATTTTGAACCTAATTTTCCTCTTAGATTTGTCTTATTTGAGGGGATTGGTGAAGACCAATTGTACATTTTCTAAAAACTTGACCCATATACAAAATCAGAATAAAAATGAACATAATTTTCATGAGTAAGCGTATAACACATTTTATTCATGGAAATACTTGTGTTATTCTTTGGAAGAGTAATAACACTTTAGTGAAAGGTTGGGTTTTTATTTTGTATTCATAGATTTATTCTTTGAGACGGCCTCCGCTCAGCTGGTCACATGACAGTTGATCCACAAGTCTACAAACTAACTGATTTTGTCCGATTAATCATATATGATATTAATTCCATATCATAAAATATATTCATCATTCATCATGAGCAACATTTCCGCAACATTTATTGCCTAAAATCTCCAGTAATGCTTAGATTTCACCGATTGTTTACTTTCATCCCACTGCCAGGCAGTGGGCTGGGGCCGTTGGGGACTCAAACCTTTGACGACCATAGCAACCAAGCTTAAAATCTCCAATTTTCCCCTTCGATATCTTAATTACCTTATACACAATTGTCAGCAAAATTGAACAAGTAACTGCAATTTATGAAGAATACTTGATATATCCATGTAAGATCATAGTATTTTGACCCATTTATGTAATATTTCAAAGGGGTTGAAAACATGTATTTTAGCATTAGTGGCAATGGGACTCAGCTGTTGTATTCACCCAAGTGCTCTCAGCTGATTGTAGCGGCATCTGTAAATACCTGGATTCCTGTCTCAAATAATATTCTTTATAGTATCATAGCATTGGGATTCACCATATATATCTATAAAAAAACAACTTGATATGAAATAATTATCATTGACAAAGATGTGTATATAAATTAAATAAATACTAGAAAATTACCTTTCCTGAGCAGCTATAGTATGAGGATGAGTGCTATATTCTATATCAAAGTCTCCAAGGCCCTGTGTATGGCGTGTGCTGAGTTCCTTGGTCACGACCATTATACGAGCCATGAGGGTGGGATTAGGAAGAGCAGCAACCACATCACTCTCTGTCAGAACAGCCTACAGTAACAAATCACTAATATAAGTAATGTAGCATACACTAACACATCATCATATAAGTAATGTAGCCTGCATCGACATATCATCAATATAAGTAATGTAGCCTACATTAACATATCATCAATATAAGTAATGTAGCCTACAGTAGCATATCATCAATATAAGTAATGTAGCATATATTAACATGTCATCAATATAGGTAATGCAGCATACATTAACATGACATCAATATAAGTAATGTAGCCTGCATTAACATATCATCAATATATGTAATGTAGCCTACAGTAACATATCACCAATATAAGTAATGTAACCTACATTAACTTATCAACATAAGTAATGTAACCTAAATAAACATATCATCTATATAAGTATGTATGACCACTCTCTCTATGGAAAGCAATCAGATCACACCGTAAAATGTATTTTTATTTATTTCCAAAAATAAATAAGTAGTTTTAAGGTGGAATCAAGGTCTCTGTCATAGGAGTCCATCCACCGTTACATGGTGCCGTACCTTGGTACTGGGAGGTTTACCAAACAGTAGACTGGCAGCCACCAGAGGACTGGAATACTGCTCATACTGGCAGAAGTTAACAGCTGCATGCTGCACACTGCTTGTGAACATGGTCACCGTCACAATCTCAATCAAATCTTCCTTAGTCATGTCTTTGCCATCTCCTGGTACTCCCTGTAAGGAACATAATATTTAGGGTTATTTTTTTCAAGTGTGCTTATGTTGGTAATGATAGTTTTTGTTTTATCCATTGTGCGTCTTGCCTGGTAAATGTGAAATAAAGAGAAATTTGGTTGTATATAGTGTGTATCTGGAAAATAAGTCCCTTCTCTGTTGTCCAGAGCTCTTCCGATTGGACCTTCCACTTGTAACTACTGAAGTAAATTATGTTCATGAGTAGAGTATATGGATACCAACGCCTTGTTTAGTGGTAGATATAGAGGTAGTTACCTGTATGCCCACTCCACCCTCTGCTAGAGGCGTAATCAGAGACTTGTACCAGCCTTGAACCTCGTAGTCATCCTTCAGGCCCTCACCTGCTGATGTGAGATAAATCCAGCCATTAAGCAATAATCACAAAATGGACAAAAACATCATCTACAAAGATGCTTATAATAATCTTACAGTTGGCAATAGTGACAGAAGTAATATGAAAGAGTTTTGAAAACAATCAGTCTTAACCCCAAACTCAACCCTGTGGTAGGCCTAATTTTCAATACATCAAAGTTGCTTTCAATAACAAAGAGTCTAGTGTAAATCGAAAAACATTTTCACCAAATAGTGTTTTTGTATTCCTAGATGTAGATAGTGCTGCTCATTGCGCCACTCCTTGTGACCATCTTTAACTGATCACTGCTCAATTATTTCTCAATTTACAAATGTGATATAATTTGAGTCATGAGTTACAAAAAAGCGTTTTGAGATACCATTATATTTGAAAAGATGAGAACAAGCCGATTCCGATGATAGTAAACAGTCTAATAATCTAAGAAGTATTTCTAGATCATAAGTTTGATATTTTTCGTTTTTGAAAAAAAAGTTTCCTATATTTCTGGGGGTCGATAAACAGTAAAGTAACTTAATATAGTCCATATGAGGACCTTTAAAACGAAAGGACATATTCTATAGATTATCTTGAAATTTGATACATCGATTAATAGCTATAAGTGATGAGACCACGAAAAATTAGAACTTTCCAATAATGTGATCTTGTGTAAAAAACCATCCTCCCTGGAGAAGCTGAGAGAAAGAGCCTCAAAATCATTTATTACGTAGAAGTGGTTAACAAATTCCCAGTGTGTGCCGCAATGGGCAGTCTTTGTATGGTTCAACATCTAGTACATAATAATATTTGCCAAATCTACTCTCAGACAAATTCATTCTAGAAATACCATGGGAAGGACTGAGTGGCATGGTCTGCTGACCCATGGTCCAAGTAGGGCATGGGTAAATAGCATCAAGTGGTGGTTCCAGTCTTCAGTATAGGGTGCAGTTAATATAGTGCAAATAGTAGCATGGGTGAGCTAGGCAACACCTGGTGTGAACAATAGGCACTAAGTGCACATGACTAGATGCTAGGCACCAAGCTATATAGACAGCTATATAGACAGGATGCAATGTTTTATTTCCAGTGTGCTTGCAGTGTCCAGTATGCCACTTTAACTTCCTCCATTGTTAGAAGAACACCATGGTCTTGCTTGGCATAGCTCCTGAGGCACATAACACATAGCCTTATGGTAGGGGCTATGTTGCATATATAACGGGTATCTGAGTGTCCCGTCTAATATGTGTTTACCCTTTATTTACCTGCATAGACTCCATCAATAACCTCTGTGACATACTCCTCCATCAGATCAAATAATGCAATGGCGTCATCCCTGTAGGGGTAATGAGGCAGGACATCTTTACCCACCTGTAACAAGGAAGAGACATGTAATGTGGCAGGGCATCTTTACCCACCTGTAACAAGGAAGAGACATGTAATGTGGCAGGACATCTTTACCCACCTGTAACAAGGAAGAGACATGTAATGAGGCAGGGCATCTTTACCCACCTGTAACAAGGAAGAGACATGTAATGAGGCAGGGCATCTTTACCCACCTGTAACAAGGAAGAGACATGTAATGTGGCAGGACATCTTTACCCACCTGTAACAAAGAAGAGACATATAATGTGGCAGGGCATCTTTACCCACCTGTAACAAGGAAGAGACATGTAATGTGGCAGGGCATCTTTACCCACCTGTAACAAGGAAGAGACATATAATGTGGCAGGGCATCTTTACCCACCTGTAACAAGGAAGAGACATGTAATGAGGCAGGACATCTTTACCCACCTGTAACAAGGAAGAGACATGTAATGTGGCAGGATATCTTTACCCACCTGTAACAAGGAAGAGACATGTAATATGGCAGGGCATCTTTACCCACCTGTAACAAGGAAGAGACATGTAATGTGGCATCTTTACCCACCTGTAACAAGGAAGAGACATGTAATGTGGCAGGGCATCTTTACCCACCTGTAACAAGGAAGAGACATGTAATGTGGCAGGGCATCTTTACCCACCTGTAACAAGGAAGAGACATGTAATATGGCAGGGCATCTTTACCCACCTGTAACAAGGAAGAGACATGTAATGTGGCAGGACATCTTTACCCACCTGTAACAAGGAAGAGACATGTAATGTGGCAGGGCATCTTTACCTACCTGTAACAAGGAAGAGACATGTAATGTGGCAGGGCATCTTTACCCACCTGTAACAAGGAAGAGACATGTAATGAGGCAGGGCATCTTTACCCACCTGTAACAAAGAAGAGACATGTAATGTGGCAGGGCATCTGTACCCACCTGTAACAAGGAAGAGACATGTAATGTGGCAGGGCATCTTTACCCACCTGTAACAAGGAAGAGACATGTAATGTGGCAGGATATCTTTACCCACCTGTAACAAGGAAGAGACATGTAATGTGGCAGGACATCTTTACCCACCTGTAACAAGGAAGAGACATGTAATGTGGCAGGGCATCTTTACCCACCTGTAACAAGGAAGAGACATGTAATGAGGCAGGGCATCTTTACCCACCTGTAATAAGGAAGAGACATGTAATGTGGCAGGGCATCTTTACCCACCTGTAACAAGGAAGAGACATGTAATATGGCAGGGCATCTTTACCCACCTGTAACAAGGAAGAGACATGTAATGTGGCAGGGCATCTTTACCCACCTGTAACAAGGAAGAGACATGTAATGTGGCAGGGCATCTTTACCCACCTGTAACAAGGAAGAGACATGTAATGTGGCAGGGCATCTTTACCCACCTGTAACAAGGAAGAGACATGTAATGTGGCAGGGCATCTTTACCCACCTGTAACAAGGAAGAGACATGTGATGTGGTGGGACATCTTTACCCACCTGTAACAAGGAAGAGTCATGTAATGAGGCAGGGCATCTTTACCCACCTGTAACAAGGAAGAGACATGTAATGAGGCAGGGCATCTTTACCCACCTGTAACAAGGAAGAGACATGTAACGAGGCAGGGCATCTTTACCCACCTGTAACAAGGAAGAGACATGTAATGTGGCAGGATATCTTTACCCACCTGTAACAAGGAAGAGACCTGTAATGAGGCAGGACATCTTTACCCACCTGTAACAAGGAAGAGACATGTAATGTGGCAGGGCATCTTTACCCACCTGTAACAAGGAAGAGACATGTAATATGGCAGGGCATCTTTACCCACCTGTAACAAGGAAGAGACATGTAATGTGGCAGGGCATCTTTACCCACCTGTAACAAGGAAGAGACATGTAATGTGGCAGGATATCTTTACCCACCTGTAACAAGGAAGAGACATGTAATGAGGCAGGGCATCTTTACCCACCTGTAACAAGGAAGAGACATGTAATATGGCAGGGCATCTTTACCCACCTGTAACAAGGAAGAGACATGTAATGTGGCATCTTTACCCACCTGTAACAAGGAAGAGACATGTAATGTGGCAGGGCATCTTTACCCACCTGTAACAAGGAAGAGACATGTAATGTGGCAGGGCATCTTTACCCACCTGTAACAAGGAAGAGACATGTAATATGGCAGGGCATCTTTACCCACCTGTAACAAGGAAGAGACATGTAATGTGGCAGGACATCTTTACCCACCTGTAACAAGGAAGAGACATGTAATGTGGCAGGGCATCTTTACCTACCTGTAACAAGGAAGAGACATGTAATGTGGCAGGGCATCTTTACCCACCTGTAACAAGGAAGAGACATGTAATGAGGCAGGGCATCTTTACCCACCTGTAACAAAGAAGAGACATGTAATGTGGCAGGGCATCTGTACCCACCTGTAACAAGGAAGAGACATGTAATGTGGCAGGGCATCTTTACCCACCTGTAACAAGGAAGAGACATGTAATGTGGCAGGATATCTTTACCCACCTGTAACAAGGAAGAGACATGTAATGTGGCAGGACATCTTTACCCACCTGTAACAAGGAAGAGACATGTAATGTGGCAGGGCATCTTTACCCACCTGTAACAAGGAAGAGACATGTAATGAGGCAGGGCATCTTTACCCACCTGTAATAAGGAAGAGACATGTAATGTGGCAGGGCATCTTTACCCACCTGTAACAAGGAAGAGACATGTAATATGGCAGGGCATCTTTACCCACCTGTAACAAGGAAGAGACATGTAATGTGGCAGGGCATCTTTACCCACCTGTAACAAGGAAGAGACATGTAATGTGGCAGGGCATCTTTACCCACCTGTAACAAGGAAGAGACATGTAATGTGGCAGGGCATCTTTACCCACCTGTAACAAGGAAGAGACATGTAATGTGGCAGGGCATCTTTACCCACCTGTAACAAGGAAGAGACATGTGATGTGGTGGGACATCTTTACCCACCTGTAACAAGGAAGAGTCATGTAATGAGGCAGGGCATCTTTACCCACCTGTAACAAGGAAGAGACATGTAATGAGGCAGGGCATCTTTACCCACCTGTAACAAGGAAGAGACATGTAACGAGGCAGGGCATCTTTACCCACCTGTAACAAGGAAGAGACATGTAATGTGGCAGGATATCTTTACCCACCTGTAACAAGGAAGAGACCTGTAATGAGGCAGGACATCTTTACCCACCTGTAACAAGGAAGAGACATGTAATGTGGCAGGGCATCTTTACCCACCTGTAACAAGGAAGAGACATGTAATATGGCAGGGCATCTTTACCCACCTGTAACAAGGAAGAGACATGTAATGTGGCAGGGCATCTTTACCCACCTGTAACAAGGAAGAGACATGTAATGTGGCAGGATATCTTTACCCACCTGTAACAAGGAAGAGACATGTAATGAGGCAGGGCATCTTTACCCACCTGTAACAAGGAAGAGACATGTAATGTGGCAGGGCATCTTTACCCACCTGTAACAAGGAAGAGACATGTAATATGGCAGGGCATCTTTACCCACCTGTAACAAGGAAGAGACATGTAATGTGGCAGGGCATCTTTACCCACCTGTAACAAGGAAGAGACATGTAATATGGCAGGGCATCTTTACCCACCTGTAACAAGGAAGAGACATGTAATATGGCAGGGCATCTTTACCCACCTGTAACAAGGAAGAGACATGTAATATGGCAGGGCATCTTTACCCACCTGTAACAAGGAAGAGACATGTAATGTGGCAGGACATCTTTACCCACCTGTAACAAGGAAGAGACATGTAATGTGGCAGGGCATCTTTACCCACCTGTAACAAGGAAGAGACATGTAATGTGGCAGGGCATCTTGACCCACCTGTAACAAGGAAGAGACATGTAATGTGGCAGGGCATCCTTACCCACCTGTAACAAGGAAGAGACAAACGTCAACATCCAGACTTCACAGAAACTCACATGTGTCAGAGGAAAATATGTCACAATCCGGAGTTAGTGATATGTTTGTTAATTAATGCGGTACTGAATATAGTAGGACAGCTTAGCAGATTAATGAGGACGTTTTTGACAAAAGCACCAAATTGTTACCATGTGTTGACAATTGTGATGTGTTTCAGGAAAATGAGTCATAAGTCGCAAAATTAATATTTTTAAAGTGGTTTTTTTCACAAGATCACACTATTGGAATGTTCTAATTTTTGGAGAGTACATCACGTATAGCTATATCGATGGATGTATTAAATTTCAAGACAGTATATTAAATATATTATCCTTTCGTTTTAAAGGTCCTCATATGGACTACATTTAGTTCCTTTACTGTCTATTTACCCCAAGAAATATTGGAAACTTTGTTTTTCAAAAACGAAAATATCAAACTTAAAATCTAGAAATACTTATTAGATTATTAGACTGTTTACTATCATTGGAATCGGCTTGATCTCATCTTTTCAAATATGTTGATATCTTAAAATCCATTTTTTGCGACTTATGACTCATTTTCCTGAAAGACATCACAATTGCCCTAGCTTTCCATCTTTCTCCCGATATATCATGGCAGCCATCTTGGATTTTTAAGATCGCCATTATCTAAAATCCTACATCTACAAACATCTTAGTTTCTATACCACCTAGGATCAAAATCTTGTTGTCTAAGCATATATTTTCAGGGTCAGTGAATACGCCAATTCAATTTAAAAAATGATTAGGTCTTATTTATTAACACAAAAACAAAATATATGATAAAATTTTGTCATTAGGCCCTCTGTGCCATCACTATGGTATACAACTGTAGAAATAATTATAGTGTAAGTAAAAACTGTTACTGAGCATAATTAAATATCAAACGTATCAATACTGTCAAGTCTTTCTCAATGTTTGTTATGGATCTCGCCCTCTGCATGAGAAGAGAGAATACGATGAGATAAGTTTTTTTTATTTGTCATTTTCGATGTGTACAAAAAAGGGGTACACTATTGGTTAACACGTGGGGACAACCATTGTTTGTAAAGATACAACAATAAAGAATTGAATTGAATTGAACATGCATAGCTAACTGTGAATGCCATCACTCAAAGGCTATAACATTCACAGCAACTTTCAGTAGAGTGTGACAAAATATAATATTGGTGAGTTTATACAAAAATAAATAATGGTAATATTGCATGAAAATGGCCTAAAAGTGTGCTAATCTTTTAATAAATATGTCTGGTTATGTTGAATTGTATTTTGAACCTAATTTTTGTTAGAAGTTTCGGTTATTTGAGAGGATTAGTGAAGGCCAATAGGGGACTTGCATGTCTCACTGCGCATGTCTGCTACAGTGCATGCTGGGATGGATTCAGTAAATCTGACATACAAATATTTGGCAACATTTTTATTCAAAATTGCAAGAATGTTTTCACCAATATCATAGCTTGTGCAAATGACCTATGAAAAACGAATGCATGATGGGAAAGATGGAGGGTTGTGTTATGTAAACATGTATAACACGTGGATATTGACATTAGAATATTGATGAATATTTCATGCTAAACATGGCATGTTTTCTTTAGATTTTACGCTGTACCATTAATCCCATAATTCCATGCGAAACTAGATTCAAAATGGCGGCTATACAACTCCCCTATTGATCTGACACTGAATATCTTGTAATCAATGAAATGACATACCCCGCGTTGCTCAACACTCTTCCTTGGATTTCCTTTCAATGTCATATTCCATGGGCACTTCCTCAGGATGCCCAATGCCCCTTCACGCCCAATCTGTTGGGCTTGATCTATAACACCACCCGGGCTGAGCAGCATCTCTCTTCCCAACCTGTAACGGTAGACTGGTTATATGGGTCAGATTTTCAGAAAATGTACAATTGGCAGCTCTACACATTTAAGAAATTCTCCTCAATTCGGCTGAAAAATGATGAATACCGGGTAAATCTGGGTATAGTTGGTATCACATTGACGTAAAGTATCAGTTCTGTTATGTTAAATTGCATTTTGAAGCTATTATTTGTCTTAAATATGGGATATTTGAGAGGATTGGGGAAGTTGAATTGTTCATTTTCTGAAAAAATGACCCATAGACAGTTGCAGCAAAACGGGTCAATAGTCACAAAAATGTGGTGTGTTACAGGAAAATGAATCACAAGTCCCCAAAAATGGATTTTGAAATCTCATTGAATATAAGACCATGTGGATTTTAATGAAAGTAAACACTAATACAAATAATAAGTAGTTTATATGTGATGTGTTTCAGGAAAATGAGTCATAAATGGCAAAAATATATTTTGAGATATCATTATATCTGAAAAGATCAGATCAAGCTGATTCCAACGGTAGTAAACTAATAATCTGATAAGTACTTGTAGATTCTTAGTTTGATATTTTCGAAAATAAATGTGATGTGTTTCAGGAAAATGAGTCATAAGTCGCAAAATTAATATATTTCAAAGTGTTTTTTTCACAAGTTCACATTATTGGAATGTTCTACTTTTTTGAGGGTTTATCACTTAGAGCTATAACAATCGATGTATCAAATTTGAGGACAATCTGTGTAATATATCCTTTCGTTTTAAAGGTCCTTATATGGACTAAATTTAGTTACTTTACTGTTTATTAACCCCCAGAAATATTGGAAACTTTTTTTTCCAAAAACGAAAATATCAAACTTAAAATCTAGAAATACTTATTATCTTATTAGACTCTTTACTATCATTGGAATCGGCTTGATCTCATCTTTTCAAATATAATAGTATCTCAAAATATATTTTTTGCGACTCATGACTCATTTTCCTGAAACACATCACAAATGTTTCCAATATTTATGGGGGTCAATAAACAGGAAATTAACTAAATGTAGTCCATATGAGGACCATTAAAACGAAAGGATATATTTCATAGATTGTCATGAAATTTGATACATCGATTGATACGGGTATAAGTGGTAAACCCTCCAAAAACTAGAACATTCCAGTAATGTAATCCTGTGAAAAAAACACTTTGAAAAATATCAATTTTGCGACTTATGACTCATTTGATGAAACGCATCAGAAATACTACTGGGTATTGGTATAGCTATATATACCTGTGTAGCCCCAATCCATGAAATCACCAATATCTAGGTACACATCTAGGGCAACTTCCAGGAAACCTCCAGAATTACCTCCAAAAAATTCACCCAAGATCTTCCCATAACTCGACTAAATGTGAATAACTCCTCCCTCCTTTATACATATCTAATCGTTGAAGTATCTTGTCACCAATAACCTGACTGGTAGTGATTTGTCACACATTTGTGATGTGTTTCAGGAAAATGAGTCATAAGTCGCAAAATTGATATTTTTCAAAGCGTTTTTTTCACAAGATCACATTATTGGAATGTTCTGATCTTTGGTGAGTATGTCACTTATGGTTATGTCAATCTGTGTAGCAAATTTCAGGACAATCTTTATAATATGTGATGTGTTTCAGGGAAATGAGTCATAAGTCGCAAAAAATAGATTTTGAGATTCTATTATATTTGAAAAGATGAGATCAAGCTGATTCCAATGATAGTAAACAGTCTAATGAAATAATAGGTATTTCTAGATTTTAAGTTTGATATCTTTGTTTTTGAAAAAAAAGTTTCCAATATTTCTGGGGGTCATTAAACAGTAAAGTAACTAAATGTAGTCCATATGAGGACCTTTAAAACGAAAGGATATATTACATAGATTGTCCTGATATTTGATACCTCGATTGATATATCCATGTGGAATAAACTCCCTAAAAATTAGAACATTGCAATAATGTGATCTTATGAAAAAAACACTTTGAAAAATATCAATTGTGCGACTTATGACTCATTTTCCTGAAACACATCACATATATCCTTTCGTTTTAAAGGTCCTCATATGGACTACATTTAGTTAATTTACTGTTTATTGACCCCCAGAAATATTGGAATTTTTTTTTCAAAAACGAAAATATCAAACTTAAAATCTAGAAATACTTATTGCATTATAACACTGTTTACTACCATTGGAATCAGCTTCATCTCATCTTTTCAAATATAATGGTACCTCAAAATCCATATTTTGCGACTTATGACTCATTTTCCTGAAACACATCACATTTATTAAATCCACAAACCATGGGCCTACTAGCTAATTTAGTTTATCATTATATAGGATAACTAAAAAAACGACTTTAGATTATACAACGGATGTAATACTTCCCTCCAAACAATTAGATCATCCTCAGAACATTGATCATATGGGTCAGATTTTCAGAAATTGTACAATTGGCAGCTCTACACATTTAGGAAACTCTGCGGAATTTGGCAGGAAAATGATGAATATCCTTTATATGTTAGGTTATGTGGTATTGCATCGGTTTAAAGTATCAGTTCTGTTATGTTAAACTGCATTTTGAAGCTCATTTATGTCTTAAATGTGGGTTATTTGAGAGGATTGGTGAAGGTGAATTGTACATTTTCTGAAAATCTGACCCATATGTGATGTGTTTCAGGAAAATGAGTCATAAGTCGCGAACGATAGTTTTAAGTTTGATATTTTCGTTTTTGAAAAAAAAAACAAGTGGTTCAAATATTCACTAAACAGTAAAGTAACCAAATGTAAATGTATGAGGACCTTTGAAACGAAAGGATATAAATTATTACATAGATTGTCCTAAAATTTGATACATCGATTGACATGACTATAAGTGACACATTAAAAAAATCAGAACATTCTAATAATGTGATCTGTGAAAAAAACGCTTTGAAAAATCAATTTTGCGACTTATGACTTATTTTGCTGAAACACATCACAATATGATGTCTTACTGGAAATATTGCATAATGGATATTTTTGTAAGTGTTTTTGAAAGTGTTTTTCAAAACGTTTTGCTAAGGTTGTTTTTAGAATATATTTACCTTCTTTACTAGTAAATGTCCACTTGTCCACTTATATAAAATACTTGTTTTTCAAAAATAAAAACATCAACCTTGTACTATAGAAATACTTATTAAACATCATATTGTTTAGTGTCATTAGAATCAGCTTGATCTCATCTCTCCAAATATGATGATATCTCAAAATCCATTTTGGGTGACTCATGTAGTACTTTACAATAGGGGAGTTGTATGTCTCACTGCGCATGTCTACTGCAGTGCATTCTGGGATAGATTCAGTTCAAATCTGACATACAAATATTGGGCAACAATTTTATCGAAAATTCCAAGAATGTTTTCCCCCATATCAGAGCTTATATAAACGATCTATGAAAACCAAATGCATGATGGGAAATATGGGTACTTGCATTATGGGAACATGTATAACACATGGATATTGACTTTAGAGCATTGATAAATATCCCATGCTGAACTTGGCATGTTTTCCATAGGTTTTAGACTGTACCATTAGTCCCATAATTCCTTGCAAATCCAGATTCAAAATGGTGACTAATCCCCTATTATGTGGTGATGTCTAGAGTTGTGAATGGTATACCTTATGTCTACTTACTTGTTAATGGAGAGCATCTGTACAAAATGTGGAGCGAGCAGCCTGAATACAGGGTGGGAAGGAGACAGGTTCTGGTTGATGGACAAACACAATGATTCCATCACGTGGTGTGTGAAGCCTGAAATATCATGTTAATCAGTTATCACACTTTTAGGGGCTTATCATGCAAAATTCTGCGGAACCCAGATAGCCAAATAGCGGAAACTTCCGCCGCCCATGTTCGTGGCCGCTGCCACCCGCGAAAACGGTGATAACACTAGCAAAAAATGTAAAGATGGTCACAGGATTAATAACTATGAAAAGAGTATATTCTCAGCTATCCATAGGTATATAATTTTACGTATTTGAAAGAGTTTACGGAAATTTACGGAAAGGACGGTACTGATATACTCTTTGGCCCAAAGTGTTCATTATAGGATTTCAGTAGGATTATAACGAACACTTAAGTCTTGATATCACTTGTACGCTTCTATGGCTGTATGGATGGCTTTGTAAACGATACAACACATTGGACTAAGGGATGGGGATGGTGGATGGGGGCATGTGATAAAGTAGTTAATCAATGCTTGCTGGTTCGTGAAAGTGTTGATGTGTTGATTATAATGACCTCGCACTGATGTGCTCGTTCATTATATACAACAAACAACACTTTCTCTCAGAAAGCATGGATTAACCACTACTTAATTAGCTGCAATTCATGTCAGTATAATATTCAATGTCAGGTATTTTTTTTTTCAATTCTTTACTCAATGCAATCTGAAAACAATTGGAAGTTGGGATGCGTGGTTGATGAAGTGGATCAGATGGTAGCAAACATGTGTATGATAACAAAAACTGATTGAGCTAAACCGAGGCTTGTCATGGGTCAGATCGTCAGAAATAACCCAAATTTAAAAAGAAAATTAGATTCAAAATCCAGTTCAACATAACCAGACAGATTCATTGGATGAATACAATACATAACATACTCAGATATACCTAGTATTTATCCTTTTTCAGTCTAATTTAGCAGAATTTGATAGATGTGTAGAACTGTAGATTGTGCTCTTGTTTGAGAATAATCTTTCGGTCTTACCAAAGTGTTCACGGGCTTGATGGACAGATGTTTCAGCCGTATTGAACCACATCTTCACAAACAACCACAAGTATGGAGAGTCATCAGGCAGAAATACCTGCATGTGTGGAGAAACAATGTAGATTTGTGATGTGTTTCAGGAAAATGAGTCATAAGTCGCAAAATTGATATTTTTCAAAGTGTTTTTTTCACAAGATCAGATCATTGGAATGTTCTGATTTTTGGAGAGTGTGTCATTTATAGTTATGTCAATCGGTGTATCAAATTTCAGGACAATCTATGTAAGATATCCTTTGGTTTTAAAGGTCTGCTTATGGACAACATTTAGTTACTTTACTGTTTAGTGACCCAGAAATAAGGGAAACTTTTTTTTTCAAAGACGAAAATATCAAACATAAAATCTAGAAATACTTATTATTGTATTAGACTGTTTACTATCATTGGAATCAGCTTGATCTCATCTTTTCAAATATGATAGTGTCTCAAAATCTATTTTTTGGGACTTATGACTTATTTTCCTGAAACACATCACATTTCACAAATTTCATTCAAAGAAATTTATCTAAAATAAAAACAGAGGGAAAATTAATATATTTCAAAATGGTTTCATTTTCAAGATATCTTTATGCGATTGTTTTCATTTCTAGGTACTTGTTGGTATGATGTTTCTTGCATAAATACTTGTACAAAATTTCAAAAGACAGGGTATTAAATATATCCATGCATTTAGAAGGTCTCCTAGGGAGAATATTTAGCTACTGTACTGATCAATGTCCACCAAGAAATATTGCAAAGTGTTTTCTTTCAAAATTAGAAAATATCAAACTTTAAATATAGAAATACATATCATATATTATCTATATCTTTGGGACTTAATTACACATTTTCACAAATATCAAATCACAAATAATAATAATATTATACTTCATGGAATGCAAACTAAATTTCAAATGAGAGTTACACACTGTATTAATCACTAAGCTACTACTAACTGGTACTGAAGATGTACTTACTGGATTATCATCTGAAGGAACCTGATGAAGTTGAATAGCAACAGGTTTCAATGTATCCAAACTGTCCCGGTAGAACAAGGCAATGGGGGCAACAAGCTGCAATGTAAGAGTGGCTCATTTAGTTCAGCAGAGATTACAATAGCCTTTTCCAGCATTGGTGCCTCCCTCCATGAATCATGTATACTGAACCCCCTTCAGGATTAGCATGTGAGCTTCTCCTGTGAGGGGCTCCCAAGAAGAATAAAGCAGTATAGATCCTTGAAGTAACTTGTCCGTCCTCTTGTCCCTTCTCCTATTGCAGTAATCCCCTTTCTGACCATCAGCTAACCCCCTTTACCACTGTATTGAATGGTAGAGAAACCAGAGTAATCTTTGTACCTCAGGCAATGTACATATACTGGTTGTACATTTACTGTACACTTACTGTACATTTACTGTACATTTACTGTACATTTACTGTACATTTACTGTACATTTACTGTACATTTACTGTACATTCACTGTACATTTACTGGTTGTACATTTACTGTACATTTACTGTACACTTACTGTACATTTACTGTACATTTACTGTACATTTACTGTACATTTACTGTACATTTACTGTACACTTACTGTACATTTACTGTACACTTACTGTACATTTACTGGTTGTACATTTACTGTACATTTACTGTACATTTACTGTACATTTACTGTACATTTACTGTACATTTACTGGTTGTACATTTACTGTACATTTACTGTACATTTACTGGTTGTACATTTACTGTACATTTACTGTACATTTACTGTACATTTACTGTACACTTACTGTACATTTACTGGTTGTACATTTACTGGTTGTACATTTACTGTACATTCACTGGTTGTACATTTACTGGTTGTACATTTACTGGTTGTACATTTACTGTACATTTACTGGTTGTACATTTACTGTACATTTACTGGTTGTACATTTACTGTACATTTACTGTACACTTACTGTACATTTACTGGTTGTACATTTACTGTACATTTACTGGTTGTACATTTACTGTACATTTACTGTACATTTACTGGTTGTACATTTACTGTACATTTACTGGTTGTACATTTACTGTACATTTACTGGCTGTACATTTACTGGTTGTACATTTACTGGTTGTACATTTACTGGTTGTACATCTACTGTACATTTACTGTACATTTACTGTACATTTACTGGTTGTACATTTACTGTACATTTACTGCACATTTACTGTACATTTACTGGTTGTACATTCACTGTACATTTACTGGTTGTACATTTACTGTACATTTACTGGTTGTACATTTACTGGTTGTACATTTACTGTACATTTACTGGTTGTACATTTACTGTACATTTACTGTACATTTACTGTACATTTACTGTACATTTACTGGTTGTACATTTACTGTACATTTACTGGTTGTACATTTACTGTACATTTACTGGTTGTACATTTACTGTACATTTACTGTACATTTACTGTACATTTACTGTACACTTACTGTACATTTACTGGTTGTACATTTACTGTACATTTACTGTACATTTACTGTACATTTACTGTACATTTACTGGTTGTACATTTACTGGTTGTACATTTACTGTACATTTACTGGTTGTACATTTACTGGTTGTACATTTACTGTACATGTACTGGTTGTACATTTACTGTACATTTACTGGTTGTACATTTACTGTACATTTACTGTACATTTACTGTACATTTACTGGTTGTATATTTACTGGTTGTACATTTACTGTACATTTACTGGTTGTACATTTACTGGTTGTACATTTACTGGTTGTACATTTACTGTACATTTACTGGTTGTACATTTACTGTACACTTACTGTACATTTACTGTACATTTACTGGTTGTACATTTACTGGTTGTACATCTACTGTACATTTACTGTACATTTACTGTACATTTACTGTACATTTACTGTACATTTACTGTACATTTACTGGTTGTACATTTACTGTACATTTACTGTACATTTACTGTACATTTACTGGTTGTACATTTACTGGTTGTACATTTACTGTACATTTACTGGTTGTACATTCACTGTACATTTACTGGTTGTACATTTACTGTACATTTACTGGTTGTACATTTACTGGTTGTACATTTACTGTACATTTACTGTACATTTACTGTACACTTACTGTACATTTACTGGTTGTACATTTACTGTACATTTACTGGTTGTACATTTACTGTACATTTACTGTACATTTACTGTACATTTACTGTACATTTACTGTACATTCACTGTACATTTACTGTACATTTACTGTACATTTACTGTACATTTACTGGTTGTACATTTACTGGTTGTACATTTACTGGTTGTACATTTACTGGTTGTACATTTACTGTACATTCACTGTACATTTACTGGTTGTACATTTACTGGTTGTACATTTACTGGTTGTACATCTACTGTACATTTACTGTACATTTACTGGTTGTACATTTACTGTACATTTACTGTACATTTACTGTACATTTACTGGTTGTACATTTACTGTACATTTACTGTACATTTACTGGTTGTACATTTACTGTACATTTACTGGTTGTACATTTACTGTACATTTACTGGTTGTACATTTACTGTACATTTACTGGTTGTACATTTACTGTACATTTACTGTACATTTACTGGTTGTACATTTACTGGTTGTACATTTACTGGTTGTACATCTACTGTACATTTACTGTACATTTACTGGTTGTACATTTACTGTACATTTACTGGTTGTACATTTACTGTACATTTACTGCACATTTACTGTACATTCACTGGTTGTACATTCACTGTACATTTACTGGTTGTACATTTACTGTACATTTACTGGTTGTACATTTACTGGTTGTACATTTACTGTACATTTACTGGTTGTACATTTACTGTACATTTACTGTACATTTACTGTACATTTACTGTACATTTACTGGTTGTACATTTACTGTACATTTACTGGTTGTACATTTACTGTACATTTACTGCACATTTACTGTACATTTACTGGTTGTACATTTACTGTACATTTACTGTACATTTACTGTACATTTACTGGTTGTACATTTACTGGTTGTACATTTACTGTACATTTACTGGTTGTACATTTACTGGTTGTACATTTACTGTACATTTACTGGTTGTACATTTACTGTACATTTACTGTACATTTACTGGTTGTACATTTACTGGTTGTACATTTACTGTACATTTACTGGTTGTACATTTACTGGTTGTACATTTACTGGTTGTACATTTACTGTACATTTACTGGTTGTACATTTACTGTACACTTACTGTACATTTACTGTACATTTACTGGTTGTACATTTACTGGTTGTACATTTACTGTACATTTACTGGTTGTATGTTTACTGGTTGTACATTTACTGTACATTTACTGTACATTTACTGGTTGTACATTTACTGTACATTTACTGTACATTTACTGGTTGTACATTTACTGTACATTTACTGTACATTTACTGGTTGTACATTTACTGTACATTTACTGTACATCTACTGTACATTTACTGTACATTTACTGTACATTTACTGTACATTTACTGTACATTTACTGGTTGTACATTTACTGTACATTTACTGTACATTTACTGTACATTTACTGTACATTTACTGGTTGTACATTTACTGTACATTTACTGTACATTTACTGTACATTTACTGGTTGTACATTTACTGGTTGTACATTTACTGTACATTTACTGGTTGTACATTCACTGTACATTTACTGGTTGTACATTTACTGTACATTTACTGGTTGTACATTTACTGGTTGTACATTTACTGTACATTTACTGGTTGTACATTTACTGTACATTTACTGTACATTTACTGGTTGTACATTTACTGTACATTTACTGTACATTTACTGTACATTTACTGTACATTTACTGTACATTTACTGGTTGTACATTTACTGTACATTTACTGTACATTTACTGTACATTTACTGGTTGTACATTTACTGGTTGTACATTTACTGTACATTTACTGGTTGTACATTCACTGTACATTTACTGGTTGTACATTTACTGTACATTTACTGGTTGTACATTTACTGGTTGTACATTTACTGTACATTTACTGGTTGTACATTTACTGTACATTTACTGTACATTTACTGGTTGTACATTTACTGTACATTCACTGGTTGTACATTTACTGGTTGTCCATCTGCTGCTATGGCACATGGCAGTTAGACTTTTCAAGATATGACACTGAGGTTTCTTCCCTTTTTGCTCTTTTCCTTTCTGTCATGGATAGACTAGCGCACTTTGATTATTTTTATAATCTAAATAATATCAATATATACAAATAAATGCAATTTATCCACACACAACCCCTTATTTATGGGCATTACCAACAAATCAATTTTTAAACTAATTATTCTTTAACAGAAATGAAATGTTTCATCTGATAACCAACTTCACTTTGGTCTGATTTCTGGTCTATGAGAATAGCCTAAGGGACTTACTCTACTAGCTAATAGCCAAACACACTAACATACTAGTATATGGGTCAGATTTTCACAAAATGTACAATTGGCAGCCCAACATATTTAGGAAATTATACTAAATTAGGCTGAAAAATGATGAATACCGGGTATATCTGAGTATAGTTGGTATCGCATTGATCTAAAGTATCAGTTCTGTTATGTTAAACTACATTTTGAAGCTCATTTCGGTCTTAAATGTGGGTTATTTGAGAGGTTTGGTGAAGGTGAATTGTACATTTTCTGAAGATCTGACCCATATACAAATGAGGGAGTTCCTCAGGCATTTGAGATGTCTTTCTGTCAAAAAGAAATCAAATTTTATCCTTAGAGGTTGGGGACAAAACAGAAGTCCATAATGGGTGCTATACCCTATTCTATTATATAAATAGGATGGTATAAGATTGACAAAATACCCATTATAAAAATAGCTAAATGTAAATACTATACCACAAGTTCCTTATTTGATATCTCGATGCCATGAAGGCATTCATAATCAATTATGAAAAGCCTCTTTTCATCTATGGCCTCTGCAATAGACTTTCCTTCTAGGAAGTTTGCCAGCAGTTCATCAGTAACAGCAAGCCTTGAAATAAGAAAAGATTTAGAGTTATTTGGGTTTTTCTTTAGCTTTGGTCTCTGCTCATCCTAGAGCAGGAGTTTAAAAGGAGCATTTATGTATGTGATGTGTTTAGGAAAATGAGTCGCAAGTCACAAAAAATTGAAAAAGGTTATATGATGCAGATTCCAATGATAGTAAACAGTGGGGCATCTAATAATGAAATCTATATTTTACGTTTGATATTATTATTTTCAAATGAAAAGGTTTGCAATATTTCTGGGTAGACATTTACTAGTAGGTAGCTAAATATATATGTGGCCGATGTACATCAAGTGCTGTACGACAGAGATTTCACATGCCCACTATCACACTAAATGTGATGTGTTTCAGGGAACTGAGTCATAAGTCGCAAAAAATAGATTTTGAGATACCATTATATCTGAAAAGATGAGATCAAGTCGATTCCAATGATAGTAAACAGTTTAATAATCTTCTAAATAGAAGAGGGAAGTGCATGCTGAGATAAGTTTTTTTTATTTGTCATTTTTAATGTGTACAAAAAAGTTTCTAGATTTTAAGTTTGATATTTTCGTTTTTGAAAAAAAAAGATTTCTGGGGGTCACTAAACAGTAAAGTAACTAAATGTAGTCCCTAGAAAGACCTTTACAACGAAAGGATATATTACATACATTGTCTTGAAATTTGGTACATCGATTGACATAACTATAAGTGACAGACTTATATATTGTTGATTATGTTATCCCAATTTAACACTCAATTTGTTGATATGTAGTTGAACATCATCAAACTCAGGACCTGACGGGAAACAGGGGCAACCCTAGTCAGTGTAATGTCTAATAGATGGCACATGCCACTGTTCTACTCCTGAATAAAGAAATGTTCAAAAAAAAAAAAAAAGACTCCCCAAAAATCAGAAGATTCCAATAATAAGAAAACGCTTTGAAAAATATCAATTTTGCGACTTATGACTCATTTTCCTGAAACACATCACAAATATACAAAAGCTCTACGTCTTAATATGAGGGCATCCCAGTGAATGGTTTTATTGATGTAATAAAAAAGGCTATTTAAACTGCAATAATCAGTTGATTGGTATTAACACTTGTGACTTATTTTCCTGAAACACAAATGTGATGTGTTTCAGGAAAATGAGTCATAAGTCGCCAAAAATAGATTTTGAGATACCATTATATTTGAATAGATGAGATCAAGCCGATTCCAATGATAGTAAACAGTCTAATAAAATAATAAGTATTTCTAGATTTTAAGTTTGATATTTTCGTTTTTGAAAAAAACAGTTTCCAATATTTCTATGGGTCGTTAAACAGTAAACTAACTAAATGAAGTCCATATAAGGACCTTTAAAACGAAAGGATATATTACATAGATTCTTCTGATAATTGATACATCGATTGATATAGCTATCAGTGATCATCCCACCAAAAATTGGAATATTCCAATAATGAGATCTTGTGAAAAAAACACTTTGAAAAATATCAATTTTGCGACTTATGACTCATTTTCCTGGAACACATCACAAATGAACATCAAGTTTGTATCAACAGTACCCAAGTTGTTAAATCATTCCATTATGACATTGAGGTCAATAGTATTTATCAACAATGCTCAATGTAAGGCATGAAATCAAGGCACTTTGTATTGATAAAACCCTGTCGTAAGGTAATCACATTGTCATTGATATTTTCCTTTCTGGGTGAAGTCGCCAGAATTATGTAACTTTTTTACATTTTCTGGCAACTTGACCCACATAACTTATGCTAGTGAGTTGCAGCACCAATATTTTTCAAAAGTGCTTCATCCACAAGATAGTAAGATAGTAATGTTTTCATTCTAGGGGTACCTAGTGCTATGAATACTTGTACAAAGTTACAAGACAGTGCATTAAATATATCCTTGTGTTTTTTTAAGTTTTTTTAAGTTTCTATAAGTCATCCTATGTGGGTCAGATTTTCAGAAAATGTATAATTCAACTTCGCCAATCTTCTCAAATAACCAAAATTTCAGACGAAAATAAAGCTCAAAATACAGTTCAACATGACCAAACAGATTGCTAGAATCAATGCAATGCTGAATATACTTGAATTTACCTAGTATTGACCAAATTGCAGCATGATTCAGCCGAATTTTAGTAAATGTGCACAACTGCCAATTGTACATTTTCTGAAAATCTGACCCATATAGCCACTCTACAGAAGTTCAGAAATTCATCCAGAGATATGGTAAAACTTTTTTTACAAAAATGAGGTAATAGTAAAAAGGGTGAGTACTTCTCTGGTATCTTGGTGCAAAGTGCAATTTCATTGGGGACGAGGCTGGCAAGTCTCTGTTCTCCAAAGTAGTCATCCCTCCAGTACCACTCCTCACGGTTGGCCTGCCACACAGCAAGGGATTGTTTCATCACTTTATTATGACACAATCTATCAAGCTTCCTCGAGCAAAACTTCAGGCTAAACAAGGTAAATTATGATGTGTTTCAGGAAAATGAGTCATAAGTCGCAAAAAATAGATTTTGAGAGACTATTATATTTGAAAAGATGAGATTAAGCTGATTCAGTCTAATACAATAATAAGTATTTCTAGATTTTAAGTTTGATATTTTCGTTTTTGAAAAACAAAGTTTCCTTTATTTCTGGGGGTCACTAAACAGTAAAGTAACTAAATGTTGTCCATAAGCAGACCATTAAAACCAAAGAATATATTACATAGATTGTCCTGAAATTCGATACACTGATTGACAGAACTATAAATGACACACTCTCCAAAAATCAGAAGATTCCAATAATCGGATCTTGTGAAAACAACACTTTGAAAAATATCAATTTTGCGACCTATGACTCATTTTCCTGAAAAACATCACAATTTAGTTTTTAACATCCAAATACAATGTAATAGCAAAAGGCACTCGGGTTCAAACTGATTGAGACACATCAGATATAGGGAAACACCCCTTCCGGTTTGTCCTGTTTTCTGATTTGTCTCTATCAGTTTGAAACCGAACAGAAGGCCATTTGCTATAATTATATTATTGGGATTCATTTGAAATCTGACATACAAATATATTGCAACATTTTTACCAAAAGATTGCACAAATGTTTTCACCAATAACAAAGTTTTTATAAATGAAGAAGGAGTAATGTAAACTCCAAAACATTGGTATCTCATTGAATAAACCATCCTCAAAGCACTATATTATCCTCCAATTGTCTTTGTTACAGTTTTGGTGTTTTTCATTATAACTTTGAGTTTTTATAAATGACCTATGATAACCAAAATGCATGATGGGAAAGATGGGGACTTGTACAACATGGATATTGACATTAGAGCCTTGATATATATTCCGTGCTGAACATGGCATGTCACCTATAGATATTACACTGTACCATAAATCCCATAATTCCATGCAAATCAAGTGTTAAAATGGCAGCTATGCAAATCCCCTATTGAGTGTTCACCTACCTGGGACTCTGGTAATAACTTGTTTAAGTACAACTTCTTCAGATCCTTGAATGTGTTAATCTTGCTAAGTTTGGCCTTTAACTTGGACTTGATTACCAGATGTATCTTGGCCGCATTCAAATTACCCTGGTGGTAAAATATGGCACTACTCAATCACTTGTCTACTTTATAATATACTATTAAGACTTTATATGGAACTTTCCTAAAACCTTGATATGGAAGCTTAGGGTGAAGTTGCCAGAAAATGTACAATTTGACCTCACCAAAATTAGCTTCAAAATGAAGTTTAACATAGCAGAACTGATACTTTTATTCAATGCAATATCAAATATATTCAGATATACCAGGTAATGACCTTTTTTCAGCCTAATTTAGCAGATTTTGAGAAAATGTGCAATTGGCAGATCTACATACTTAGTAAATTTTGCTAAATTAGACTTAAAAATGGTCAAAACTAGGTATATCTGAGTATATTTGATATTGCATAGATTCAAACAATCTGTTTTGTAAAATTGAATTTCGAAGCTCATTATTGTCTTAGATTTGTGTTATTTAAGAAGATTGCTGAAGCCAAATTGTACATTTCCTGGTGATTTGACCCTTATTATACTTGTAATATACAGTGCATTCTGGGAACATATAGTAGGGGAGGAACCTGTCAGAATAGGAAAGAATAAGAATCATGCAAAATGTGATACCTTCTTGAACTTTGGTATGCTGTTAGGTGAGACCATAAGCTTTTCAAAAACCATCTACTGGTGACTGCCCATTGTATGCTTGCCAGAAAAGATGTCAGTTGCTTTTCCCACATGAGCTAGGTGAGCAGCAGATGGTGTGTATGATTGGCTTTCTGCATCTCGAATTGTGCACACAAGAAGCTGGAGGCAAGTTGATGGGAGGTTCAGGCTGGGAGAGAATGTTCCACTTGGCAAAGATATTGGCAAAGATATTTACACCTGGAGTGGCATCATCTCTGCGTGGTGGAAAACATGTGAAAATGACACCCCAAGCTTACCTTCTCACCTTAACATGGCTTGAAATACTGAGTAAAAGGGCATATCACAAGTATTGTCAACAATCTGGACCCCATGAATCCTTTGAAATGTGGGAGCAAAAACTGTTTTTGACATCTCCAACAGCATGTTATTGGGGTCAAATAGTCTGAGATTAAGCTGCTCTTTTGTTTGCAACCAGCACCTTGGTAACTGGCCTGGTACCCTTTCTGCTATTGATGATTTGTGTCCATATTTCTTTGCTTTAGGTCCCACCAATTACCCTCAGTGGGTCCCAGTATTTCTGAGAGACAGGGCTCTGCTTCCTCATCGCCATCCTGCAGTCCATGCTAATTTCATGGAGGGCCACTTTGTGTTCCAGCGAAGTGAAAACAAGTTCAGTCTAATGGGCCTGGAACAAAGCAGGGAGCACAGCATCATGCTTCTTAAAGAAGACAGTGATCCTAAAGGTGTTCATGGTGAGGCTGAAGATAAATTGGTGCAAGCACATCAAAAGATTGGTGTCAGCTTTTGTTTGGCATTGTGCCTTGGCAAAACAGCTATGTGTGTCAGATCCTGCACAATATGCTTGGGAATGGAATGGGCGCCTGAAGACATGGGTCCCATATTGGCCAGAACTGGGCGATGCCAGTGCATCCTGTGCACTTTTGCTTCACTGCTCTTGTGTAAAACCTCGCAAAGGGAAGTGTAAATGTTTTAAGGCTGTAACCAGGTGTACGCCGTTGTGTAAATGTCAAGGTGGTTGCTGCAACAACATTGATGAGCATTCTGTATGATTGCACTGGTGTAAGTTTTATCAGTTATCACAGTTATCTGTGTTGTTTTCCTTAATTTTATTGGCATGTCCAAGATGATATAATACAGTTTATTTCACAGACTTTAGATTGTTCTGACTGTTATGACTTGGTCTATAACCTTAAATTAGAAACTACTTGGATTCCTCATACCTTAAAACATTGAAAAGCTGGTATTATACATGGATATTGCTAAAAGGAGTGAGATATGATATTTCTTTTGCCAGACGGCGGCCATATTGGATTTTGACAGTGAAAAAGACTTTGAAAGTAAATAGTAAAGATATAGTGCATTTGCTTCTGATATTGGCCATTTTGTATTTTGCAGCTACCGGCCACCAGGGGTGTGGACCAACTTGCTGCTGATTGTTTTTGGAAAGCCTATGGCCTCACCTAACAGCATACCAAATTTCGAAGAGGTATCACATTTTGCACGATTCTTACAGGTCCCTCCCCGCTAATACAGAGTTGGACAACATTAACAAACAGTATTAGGTTATTTTTATGATTCAATCAATTGAGGTTCTCAATGTTTTCCATTATAGATATCAGATGGAATGCTATTTTTTAAAAAATCAAATTAATTACCGGGTTATCTGTGAAGAAGGAGTGTTCCAGGGGCACCTCCACAACCTGAAATATAAATACATGACAATGTCAAAGTGACTTATCAAAGGTCAATTTAAAAGTATTCATACAGGTTAGCCAATCTTTAATCTTCATTTGCGTAGCATGAGCCCCCCCCCCCCACACACACACACACACACATTACTTATCTGGCTGACAGCTAGGTAGAGGGGATGATATATTTTTTTTTTTAAATATTTTTTAGGAAACCACCTCCCAGGAAGTGAAAATAACAATAGTTGTTTATAAACAAGGGAAATGTGCTTTTTGACAGTTCCAGGTAAGGCCAACCTGTTTTTCTACTTTTATTAGCATTTTTTGTCAACAAAATGTAGGATATATGGTGAAAAAATGTTCATGTAGGGGACAGTTTTTCTTTGGGGGTGGAGGGGGGGGGAGGGGGGGGGGTGGGGGGTGGCAGGGGGGGGGGCGGCAGCTTTGAAAGTGAAGCTGTCCACTGGGAATTATACATCTTGTGTAAGGGCTGTTCTCCGATTTCTTTTGCAAGTGAGTGAGTGAGATTGGTTGCTTTACACACTTATCAACACATTGAAGGTTATATCAAGGGTGGGAGAGCTGAGAGGGAGACATCTTATGATCTTACCCAGGAAATTGAGATAGAGAAGAAGGGAGAGAGACAGAGAAAGTGACAGAAAGGCACTTCATGGCCTCACCTGGGACCATGTCTTTTTTTGTATTAGTCATCTGAAATGTGAAGCATATTATACATATATATGAATATATGTGGTAATACCTGACCATACCTTCCTGCCATTGCGGTCACCTGACTTTTCCCTGCACCTCACTCTTCAAACAAACTCGTACTGACCACATTGGTATTTTACACTGGTATTTTTTCCTACATTGATTCTACACTGACTCTACACTGACTCTACACTATGCCTCAATGCTCTGGGTGCAAACTGTAACATGCTTCTCCCGTTGGAACCACTGTCTGCAAATACTACCTGGCTGCAGTAAAAAGTGTAAGTGTAAAGGTCTCATGAAACTTTGGGTTGTATACTCGCAGAAATTGAGGACAATGACTACAAGAAGCCGGCGTCGGCAGAGTATTCAAATTACCTTATCGGTTACCAATGTTCTTGCACAGATTCTTGGTAGGCTGGATAAGATTGAACAATCTTCTGCTAACAGCCAGCAACAGCTACAACAGCAGCAACAGGGTCAGAAATTCCCGTCCAACCATCTTGCGCTGACTTGACAGACTCAATCTCACAGCTGTCACTAACTGTCACTAACCAAAGAAAGGTAGGGAAATGAGACAAAGTATTTCGCCCAAGTCATTGGTCAAAATGTTTTACTGAAGGATATGGATCACCACAAGGTTACTTCTGAGTTGTCAATCCATGGAATGATATGTGTGTCTGGATCCCTTGTTAACTCTGGTGGTGACACAGTAGGATATCTGTCCCATTTGAAGTTTGTTTCCTGTCAGCTTAGTGAAAATGTGTTTTCAGTTATTGCCTGTATATCATACCATTGTCACATTGTTGACAGGGTGATTCATGGCAATAAGTCTTTCTCTCAGCCAAGCATCACCAACATTGGCATGTTCCTCTGTGGTGGTAAAGTCAAATTGGAACAAATTCACAAAATGAAGTTGTCTAACTTCAACAATAACAAGCCTGGTGGCCTTAGAGCCTTCGGTTGTGGGTCGACTGAAAGTGACAGCAGACTTTGGGATGACTCGGCACCGTTTGATTCAGTTCCCAAACAATGGCCTAACAATATATGTTTCAACATAAAAACATGCTTCGGTAAATGCTCAAGGTTGCATGTGTGCAGACATTGTTGCTACCGCCATCCTGTTGGAAATTGCCGGATTTTGAATAAAGGATCTCAAAGGATACGATTGCTATGGAGGTATTGCTTCTACTATCTCTTCAAGGCAGGTTGACAATGATTTTGCCCTGCCGCGTGATTATCATCACCCAGAATTTGACTGTATTGATGATTCAGACTTTTGGGATGACCTGTGTTTACCTTCTTATATGATGATGTTTCTTCTTGTTCTATCAGCTGTTATTTACCTGTTATATGTGATGTGTTTCAGGAAAATGAGTCATAAGTCGCAAAAAATAGATTTTGAGATACCATTATATTTGAAAAGATGAGATCAAGCCGATTCTAATGATAGTAAACAGTCTAATGATCCAATAAGTATTTCTAGATTTTAAGTTTGATATTTTCGTCTTTGAAAAAAAAAGTTTCCAATATTTCTGGGGGTCACTAAACAGTAAAGTAACTAAATGTAGTCCATATGAGGACCTTTAAAACGAAAGGATATATTACATAGATTGTGCTGAAATTTGATACATCGATTGATGTAACCATGAATCATCAACCCCTAAAAATTAAGAGCATTCCAATAATGTGATCTTGTGGAAAAAACACTTTAAAAATATTAATTTTTCCGACTTATGACTCATTTTCCTGAAACACATCACATATGTGACTATGACTAAGGTTTCACATGGGGTATCAACTCTCGCATCAACATTCGCTCGGTTTCCTACTCAAATGAAACCTTCCTGCTGGTTGAGGGAGTTGAGGACAATATGAGAATGATCCATACTTACAATCATTCCAATTATATTTTTAACACTGACTCACAGGTGGTTCCTTACCATTGTGAAAATTATAATTCTGTTACTTCAGGAGAAGCTGCTGCATTTGTAAGTGGCCTACTTAGGTCAGAGCTTGACAAATGTAAATGTTTTTTCTGCATCTGATCCTACTTGTGTCCACGCTTTGGGGGCAGTGCCTAAACATGATGCAGGCTATCTCCCTATTAGTGACTGTAAGAGACCTGAGGGCATATCCATCAACTCCCACATGAGTGAGACTGCGCTTTCATTTTCCGTTAATACTATTGATGATGTCTGTAGAGTTCTGGAGAAGGGAGACTATATGTGATGTGTTTCAGGAAAATGAGTCATGAGTCGCAAAATTGATATTTTTCAAAGCGTTTTTTCTACAAGATCACATTATTGGAATCTTCTGATCTTTAGAGAGCGTGTCACTTATGGTTATGTCAATCGGTAATTCAAATATCAGGACAATCTATGTAATATATCCTTTGGTTTTAAAGGTCCTCATGTGGACTACATTTAGTCACTTTACTGTTGAGTGACCCCTAGAAATATTGGAAACTTTTTTTTTCAAAAACGAAAATATCAAACTTAAAATCTAGAAATACTTATTATTTTATCAGAGTGTTTACTATCATTGGAATCGGCTTGATCTCATCTTTTCAAATATAATGATATCTCAAAATCTATTTTTTGCGACTTATGACTCATTCTGCTGAAACACATCACATATGGCTACTCTTAACATAGCAGCTGTGTACCATTCCATTACCATGACATCCATCACCTCCACCTGATGTCATAGCTTTGTGTCCGGCGAGACTTCACAAGAGATTGCTTCTCAAAATGGCATTGTTGACATAAGCTTGTCCACCGAATGTGGTTTCATTCAAACCCAATTGGCGATATATGCAAAAGAGATGTACATGTCTCATTACAATATGATTTGTAATGCACTTGTAATAAATTTGCTTTTCAGTCTCTTTCAATTGAACATGTTTTTTTAACCAATATTTGACGGTATACAATATTGACTGTATAACATTATAGAAGTATTCATATCATGACCTTATCAGCTGTCACTGATTATGTGGAATCATTATTTGCTTGCAGCGCAAAACCTGTGGAACCGGGCATACGTTTCATTCATGATAGGGTGTCGTTGTGATATTGTGGCTGGCAGACCCGGTTCTAGTGATGAGATTGCAGGTGTCGCACTCTGTACGGGATCTGTTGACTGCAGCAACATTAGGCCTGACCCAGAAAATGTATCCCACTTTGAAGTTTCAACTCAACAGATCCCACACAGAGTACGCTGTTAGGGGGTTTCTCCGAAAGCTGATGTCACCCAGTCTACGGCCAGGTTGAGTGCCACTAGCTACGCTGACCGGCCTTCTGCAGTGAATGTCAACAGAAATCAATACTAAAACTAACCCTAAACCTAACTTTAAATTGGTTGTCCTAAGTCCGTAAATTGGTTGTCCTAAGTCCGTAAATTGGTTGTCCTAAGTCCGTAAAGGGATTCTGGTTGGTTTAAGGTGCAATGGTTAAAAGTGCAGTGTGGTAACTACGAGAACTACAGTGTGGTGCAGTATGGTAACTATGAGTGGGCACCAAGGAAACGTATGGTGTACTGAACCTGTGGCAAGACACACTGGGAGTGTTCCAATTGCAAGAGAGGCCAATGATGCAACGCAACAGTTCTTGAAGTCTCAGGAGCTTATACACGGGGAAAGAACGCTCATAATCATGTGTGGCAACAGGGCACAGACCTGGAGGCGCTTATATTCATTGAATGAGTTGACTCCTATGGCAATGATTTTAATTTTACAAAGTTGAAGAGATATCATGCAGACATAACTTTTTAAAAGAAAAGTAATTAAGAACTATTTATTTTTCTAAATAAAATGCATTTTCCCCGGACCATACTTTATAATGCATTAATGCAAGCTTCGCCCTATCGACGGTTATGCATTAATGCAAGCCACGTCCTATGGACAGTAATGCATGCCACGCCTCTATCATGGGAATGCATAAATGCATGCCACACCCCCCTCACGGGAATGCATTCATGCATTCCGCGCCCCTAAAGGGTTAAAATGGCGGCTATGCAATATGCAAATCCCCTATTTTAGGAAATTGTAAATTGTGAAAAGGTGCCATTACCACTAAGCCAGTACCAGGAGTCATCTCACGCATCTTGAACAGATTCTTCCTTAGCTCCATCTCTTGTTTCCTCTGCCCAGCAAAAGGGTCGTCCTGCGGGAGGAACGCATCATGTATCCTACAGGTGAAATCATCAGATTTATGGTGATATAATATATAGGGCTGAAGTTATCAATATCTCGCTGCTCTTTTAGATTTTATTTAAGCTGGGTTATCATTTCCCAGAATCTCCAATTTGTTCTAACATCCCCAGCACATGTACAGAAACAGATGAATCAACCAGGTTTGAGAAAATCATAAAATGTATGGAAGTATATAACACGGTGGTAATCAGTGAGGGAATGTTATACAGTGTATTGGAGTCTATAGAAATAGTATGTAGAAAACCCGCTAGGCGGGGATCAAGAATATGGTTAGAGGTTAAGTAGTGTAATAAACAGTTATGGACAATTTTATCAATCAATTTGCTTCGAGTGGGTTCTAGGAAAATGGGTCTATAGTTGTTGATTTGAGTGCAGTGGCCATCCTAAAAAAGAGGGATGATGAAGTGGCCACCCTAAAAAAAAGGGATGACCAGGCAATTTTCCAATCCTGAGGAAAAGCCTGTTCAGAAAAGGACAGTCTCACTCTGTTTATCAACTCCCCAAATCTTCAAAGTTTTCCGTATAGGTGTGATTTACGACTCCGGGGCATTGATGGTCACTGTGGTTGGGTTGAAATGTGGGTGGAAGATTATATTATCATGCCCTCTCCTCAATGTGATACTGTTGTTATGAGCTATTGAGAGTTGATGATGCTCTTTAAACAAAACATAATGAGGAGTGAGTGAGTGAGATTGGTGTTATAAAGTTTGAAATGGGTCTAAGTTATATTTTTCCTTTCTACAGCATGGCTCCAGGTTGATTCCGATTCATTCCCCTACCCCACCAAAATTTGTTTTGACCAAGCCTAATTTTCTTTAGGTATTCTTTGTTAATCAAAAAAGGTAATAAAAGCAGGAAAACAGGTTTTCCTGGGCAGGAAACGTTAATAGGCATATTTCCCTTCTTTAAAACAACTATTGTGACTATTGTTATGGAAAAGACATTTCTTTCAGTTCCTGGGAAGTGGCTTCCTAAAAAAATGAAAATAAAAGTTACCCTCCCACCCTGTCCTAGTTTTCAGCTAGATAAATAAGAAACACCTATTTTCTTAGCATTTCCACCCTGACTATACTACTGACCCTGGGCTATGAATACTCCTTTTAATCAAATATATCATTCAAACAATTCAAGAAAAGTATTATGATTATAACAATTATTAAAGTAAATAGTTACTTGGATGGTTCAAAACAGATCTCTTTCCGTTGCTGTCAACAGTTTATAAAGATGAAGAATTAAAGGATGAATATTCCATGTAATTGTAAGTAGACCTAAGATTGTGGCATTGGAATAAATTGTATGTTAAATCCTTATGCATAGAGGGAAAGTCCAAATACATGAAATACATATCCCTCAAAAAGAAGTCTGTCATGGAGTAAATGATGCCAAATGATGCAACATGTGCTATTGTAAAATTGACAGTGCAAAATGTCTAAGTTTTAAGTGAAAGTAGTCTCATTCGGACACACATTCGTCACGCCCCTACCGGCCAGAAGGCTCACTACACCTCCTTACCGCCACAACACTCGCGGATTCCTTATCACTCCAAAGTCCAAAGGTACAGGTGAGGTCCAGGTCTGACCGTTATCTCAAAGTTGATCACAGGGGAAGGGAGGGGAGGGGCTAACCGCCAGGTCAGGGGAGGGGGGGTATTGATTAAAAATGGGAGGGAGAGGGGGAGGGGAGATAACCCTGTGACCTGGTCACCATCCAAAGAGATTGGTCAGAGTGGCAGTGGTCACTCTGAACCTCATTTTAATATTTTCCTGTCATTGTTATCCTGTGGCTGATTGGATCTCTAATCTAACCTGTTAATTAGTTGGTCCAGAGCGACCTAAGCCAATCAGCGCAAGCCCAGTGTATTCCTTCTAATCTGTCTAGTATAAAAATAAAGACCAGTGTTTAGTTCGATATCTTTTAAGCGATCCTACTGACTTGAAGCATACATCTCTGTGTGTTGCGTTGATTAATTTCTCGCTCAACAACTGACCCTGAAATATTACGAAGAATGTCTTGCACTTCTTCACTATCATTCACTGTTCCCAGGAAAATCAAAGGCATTGGGTCCAAAGTTTAAGTCATTATCAGATTACCCCTGACCATGAGTTTCTGCCAAGAGGCTCATAAAACTGTCAGGAGAGAATGGGGAATCATCACCTTAATCACGGTCAGTAAAGATTTTGGTATGCGGAGGGAGACCGAGGAAAAGTTTAGACAAAATTCGAGATTTGGTAGCATTACTAGGAAAGTGTCTTTGAGAATTTGATTAGGAATTGCAGATGCCTTGTTAACCCATTCAGGACAGCACCGCCAACATTGCGTCATGCTTTACAACCAAGCGTCCTGAGTAAAATATACATGTCACATCATGACGATGCTTCACTGCATCCACTGCTATCTGGATGACGCACATTCTAATAACGTCATGTTTATTAAGGACGGCCAATAACGTTGCCACCATTGAATAACATTTGTTATTATAATGCTTTTTGGCAATACGCATCCTTTCCCACAGAGCACTTTATCGCATTACGCATCCTATGCACGGAAGTGCTTTTCTGCACTAGCGTCCTATGCATGGGAATGCTTTTACGCACTAGCATCCTATGCATGGGAATGCTTTTACGCACTAGCGTCCTATGCATCGGAATGCTTTTACACACTAGCGTCCTATGCATGGGAATGCTTTTACGCACTAGCGTCCTATGCATGGGAATGCTTTAAGGCAATACATGGCCTGAATGGATTAATATCAACCTTGGTCATAAGGGATAAGGCGAGTTCGATATCATTAATAGTTCTGATTACATTGATGGAGGTATTGGCATCAGATACAATTGCTCTCCTTTCAGTCAATATGGAGTCTTTAAGCAAGTGGTTGGTTATGTCAGCAAAATAGGAATTCATGAAGTTAGGTAGTCCTGAGTTAGAACTGAGTACTCGTTGGTAATTGTTGAGATTGACAGTTTGGTTGTCTTATAGAAGAAAATAGAATTAATGGTTTGCCAGAATTATATGGGGTCATTAGTTTGTCTTTGTAAGTAGATAAGATTTCTAAGCATACAGGATTCTTCTGTTTTCTTCCTTCTTATGGAGTTTGGCTTCAATAATATTCTCAGCAGTCACTCACAAGGTCACTAACATTGTGGTTCATAGTGCCACAATCACAATGACCAATGACCAAAAATGACTTTCAAAATACAGTTTAACGTAACCAGACAGATTGCTAGAATTAATGCAATGCCAAATATACCCAAACTTACCTTGCATTGACCACATTGCAGCCTAATTTAGCAGAATTGACAAAAAGCATAGATCTGCCAATTGTACACATTCTGAAAATCTGACCCAATTAAACCCACCTGAGCTTAAGAGCTGCTCCCATGGGGATCCAGCGATGGATGGGGAACGAGTGCACATCGGAGGTCTTGAGCCTTTCAACCTTTACATCGCAGATGAACAAATCATCATTGATGATGGAGTCCTTTCTCCACACCTCCAGGTCACAGATCTCACCTAGGCTTGCCTCGTCCCCCAAACCTGCACTCACATCACGAATGAAGAATTGATCAACCTTCCCAGCTTCAAAATCATTTTGGAGAAATTTGTCGAGGGTGAAGTCTTCAGATTTCACGCCATTTGTGTCTGTAAACCTGAAACAAAGCTGTAAAAAAAAAAAAAATGGTTTTATACAATTCTACCTAAAACTATTTATCTAATTCTACCAAAAGTTGTTTATACATTTCTACCAAAACCTATTTATTGAATTCTACCAAAAGGTATTCTTCCTAAAAATATTCATTCAATTCTACCAATTGTTGCAATTCCACCCAAAACTACCCAATTGACAAGGGCCCAACTGTAGGATCACCTTGTGCATAATAACAAGATAATAGGACAAGCAAAGATAATAAACTAAAGAAACAGAAATAGAACACCATAATAATCTACTTACATCATTGTCTGTGCCGCTGTACTTAGTGGGGCCGATGTTGACAGTCACCACCAGGGGGTCACTGCCAGTGGATACCAAAGCTCTCTTAATAGTGTTACCCATTGTTATCACTAGATGTAGCCACCTGTCACAAGATACAATTCTTAGTCACAGTTGAGGTTAATAACTGAGGCCTGCTGGTGCACTGTTTGGTGCATAATACTGAGGTTAATAATTGAGGGGCTGCTGGTGCACTGTTTGGTGTATAATACTGAGGTTAACAATTGAGGGGCTGCTGGTGCACTGTTTGGTGCATTTAATTCAATTCAATTCAAGTATTCTTTATTATGCTGATCTTGCTGCACAAAGGATTTCCATGTCTGGTTCATACAAAATTATACAACTTTGAATTCGCCAGTTCTTCCAGAGAATGCCTCTACTTGATTGGTTTGGTGCATGATACTGAGGTTAAAAATTGAGGGGCTGCTGGTGCACTGTTTGGTGTATAATACTGAGGTTAACAATTGAGGGGCTGCTGGTGCACTGTTTGGTGCATAATACTGAGGTTAACAATTGAGGGGTTGATGGTGCACTGTTTGGTGCATAATACTGAGGTTAACAATTGAGGGGCTGCTGGTGCACTGTTTGGTGCATAATACTGAGGTTAACAATTGAGGGGTTGATGGTGCACTGTTTGGTGCATAATACTGAGGTTAATGATTGAGGGGCTGCTGGTGCACTGTTTGGTGCATAATACTGAGGTTAACAATTGAGGGGATGCTAGTGCACTGTTTGGTGTATTCTTTGAGACAGGAATCCGGGTACTTTGCAGGTGGCGCTGCGGTCATGGCAGTAGCAACTCCCACGTGGGTGAATACAAAGGTGTTTCTAGGCTTCTTATCCACTGTGCGCAATGGGTGCCCGGGTGTCGATGGACAGATTTTAGGAAGTGTTCTTGCTTGTGTTTAAAGTCAATGTTTTAAACGTTGCGCAAAATTTTAGTGCTTAGGGGTGGAGAGAAGGGTTAGCCTTAGGCTGCCAACTCTCCGGCCTTTGGCCCGGGGCTCAGGCCTTTTGGGGTCCTAAAATGCCCATCTCCGGCCTCCGGATTCGAACCCTGTAAAAGCTGCTTTTCTCCGGCTTTATGGAGGGTTTGAAGATCAAACCCTAAAACATTAATAATTTTGGAATTTTGGGTTTTATTCCGGCCATGCCGGTCACTTTGTAAAGACCTTAAAATCTGCCTTATTGGTCAAGCAACTAAACTGCAAACAAATCTGTATTTAGTAGTCTACTGATGAAAGTTTCCACCTAGTTATTAAGAAAAGTAAACAGTATAGCCTATATGCCATTTTGCCGTTTAATTATTGATTGAAATCCGAATCAGGGATCATAGTAAGGGCTTTGTACTCGTTAATAACGAGTACATTTTGTTGTGAATGAGTACCATTGATGCTACACTCGTCCACACTTGCGAGTACCAATAGGCAAAGTTAAAAGATTGGAAATTCCTACACAAGATTTCATTGACATATCCATATTGTATATATCATATAGAAATACATTTGGATACGCTTCCCTATTTCTGACCAGATATTCCTATTTCTGGAACAAATATTTTATGGACCAATAACATGTGCACATTATATGGGGTTGATAACTCTACTCTACTCATATAGGGAATATCATCATTAAATATTTCTATTTAAATTATTTCCTTAGCCAATTCTGGACTTAAAATATCAATTAACCATTGGGATAAAATTTCCCAACCCATATTAAACAATACAGACACACCCTGGGCGTTGTATATTTGCCTAATGAGTTCTAACAAGCAAAACCATGTTGTGCTAAACATTAATTTAATTAGTGGAAGGAGTTTTTTTGGTATAATTACACAGAAATTTACCCATCAAGGGTGGATGTGATTATATTCATTGATACTCATCGTTGTTTGTATCCATCACTGGATATAATTTTTATATATTATTAAATATCAACATCATCTCATCTCATTATTCCATTAAACTACTATAACACACAATTGCAAAAGGAATTGTCCAACAATGACATGTAAAACCGTGATTATTATACAAATGTATCTTTAAGAATTTCAGGATGCGGTGGAATACAGGAAAATCCCTAACCGTAACAAAAAATCTGACATTGGCAAATGCCATGTTTTATTTCCTGAAAAAAGTTTGTGTAAAAAAAAAAGATATATTGCGAAGCCTTTTTTCACACTTAAAATATAGAAATACATATCATATATGTCCTACTGTTACGATCATTTGGAATCGGCTTGATCTCATCTTTTCAAATATGATATATGATATGACATCTTCCAGTCCAGGGAGATTTGTAAAGTAAATGTGAATATTGATAACAATGTATGAAGATAATACAAATTGGATACCGTTACGGCGCGATTGCCTATAGTTAAGTATGTACGGGACAACTGTAGTGTTGATATCTTGAAAAAACATCTAGTCGTAATATCTCATAATAACTTGAATAACCCTGTAATTTCATTCTCTGCAGCAACTCTGCTATCGTAATAATCTATTGTATAATGTCTAGACCTAAAACACGATGAGGTCGCGTAAGCTCAAACAAGACTATGATTGAATACCAATATTAATGAGATAAATTGGTTATCTATAACCTCGCTTACACTGCTTGTACTCGCCAAAATAGCTTTAATTCTCGATGATATGAACAAACACTGAAATTGGATTTGTAGAACCTAAGAAGTCCAACATTACATCATTAGCTCTCATAACATTACATTGTATGGATTAATGATGTAACCCTGTATATTATTATCTTGTCTAATTTACACCTCCTTGTCGGAGGATGCCCTGGAATATCTACATAGTAGAGGGAACATCCAATTTGGTATCATTTTTGATTCTGAATAAAAGTTGTTATATATGTGACAATTCAGTAATGGCGACTTGTGATTCATTTTCCTAGAACACATCTCAAATGGTGTAAACTAGGTATATCTGAGTACATCATTATTGTCTGAAGACAAATTGTAAAAAAAAAATCCGACGAACTGTCCGACTGCTTAGCAGCTTTTTAATGTGACCGGCTTTTGTGTTTGCTCGTCGCTAGGCACTTGACACTTCCGGTTAATCAAGTCAGTTCAGGTGAGTCCGTTCGCTACTCTCGGTACAACTATATATGATGTGTTTCAGGAAAATGAGTCATAAGTCGCACATTTGATATTTTTCAAAGTGTTTTTTTCACAAGATCACATTATTGGAACGTTCTAATTTTTAGGGAGTTTATTCCTCATGGATATATCAATTGAGGTATCAAATTGCAGGACAATCTATGTAATTTCAGGACTATCTATGTAATATATCCTTTAGTTTTAAAGGTCCTTATATGGACTGCATTTAGTAACTTTACTGTTTATTGACCCCCAGAAATATTCGAAACTTTTTTCCAAAAACGAAAATATTTTCGTTTTTGAAAAAAAAAGTTTCCAATATTTCTGGGGTCAATAAACAGTAAAGCAACTAAATGTAGTCCATATGAGGACCTTTAAAACTAAAGGATATATTACATAGATTGTCCTGAAATTTGATACATCAATTGACATAGCTATAAGTGACAAACTCTTCAAAAATCAAAATATTCCAATGATGTGATTATGTGAAAAAAACACTTTGAAAAATATCAATTTTGCGACTTATGACTCATTTTCCTTCGATCTTTTCAAATATAATGGTATCTCAAAATCTTTTTTTTGCTACTCAAATCATTTTCCTGAAACACATCACAATTGAGTCCTAATAAAATTATCTAAAGAATGGAAGATAAGTACTTACGAGTTATGTGCAAGTCCTGTGTGATGCTAGAGTTCTGTGTCCCAGTGCCTGCCACTGCCTTCCTATATATGTGCTGGTTACATGTTAGCTTAACATGTGTGATGTGTTACAGGAAAATGAGTCACAATCTGAACCATCTATGGGTCAGATTTTCAGAAAATGCACAATTGCCAAGGCTACACATGTAGTAAATTCTGCTAAATTAGGCTGCAAATTCGTCAATATTAGGTAAATTTGGGTATATTTGGCATGGCATTGATTCTAGCAATCTGTTTGGTTAGGTTGAACAATAATTTGAACTTTATTTTTGTCTGAAATTTGGATTATTTGAGAAGATTGGTAAAGGTGAATTGTACATTTTGTGGTGACTTCACCCACACACAATGGTGAGTGTATGGCCAGGTGTGGGCGGGGCAATGGCCTGCAATAATGTGACACCAGGGGTCACTGCTCCCAGACAATAGAGAGGAGTGGCAAGGTATGCGCAGTGCAATGCCCTGCAATAATCATATTAACAATGGATGATAAACTCATTCTTTATAAATAATATATATATTTATGGCCATAAATATATATTGTATTTTTATTCTGAATCAAACAGTTACATCATTTTGTCATAACAGGCAGCCAGCCTCTCCATAAGGGCAAAGTACTTATATATATACCATGTGTATGCCATATGATTTATTTAATGTCTTGTCAATTTTACTATATATGTCTATACATATTTTTATTTCTTTTTACATAATGTGGTTAATAAACATATTTATTGGTTCAGAAATAACATATGTTTGATTTAATTATTTTCAGGTAGTTATGATTAATTACGAAAGGATGACAAAATCTTGTTCTTTTGCCCAATAAGTGTAACTAAAATATATGACTATTTAAGAAAGTCCAATAATAATAAAGCATCAGGTATATTACACCTACACACAATAGTACTGAGACCATGATTAATGGCCCTGGCCCCCCATCAAACTATAGACCAATAAGTATTTTTTTTTATTACCATTTTGGCCGTACAATTTACAAATACAAATACAAAAAGCGCCTGTCCAACATGTGGATGTGTTCTCGCGTCGCCTCAATTCCTTAGTAGATCAACGATCAACCTTACACTTTGTCATTTACCTTTACAATTACCCTACTGTAAGTTTACACAATAATAGATTTCATCCTTAGTGGTTACTTAATCACGGCCCTTATCTCCTCACAATTATTCATCTTCCAATTCGAACTATCAAACAACAATTAATTATACATCTAATCAACTTATTAATGTCATAATACTGTTTACCAGTTTTTGTAAATTATCAAATTTCCAGCAAAAGTATTAGAAAAGGCTATACATCATCAGTTCTATTCTTAGATTGAAAGAAAAAAGATGTTGTACACTCATCAAGATGGATTTAGAACTAAGAATTATATCAACCAAGCTCACCATAGAATTTTCCAGAAAATATATGAAAATATGAACAATGAACAAAAGACGGTCTGGCTTTCTTAGACTTCAAGAAAGCCTTTGATACCATCGACCATAGAATATTATTACAACAACTAGTCATATAAAATCCATAATGATGTGTTGCTAAAATAAGAAAATAGCAAATGAGGCTCTGCAAAATGATTTACAACTGGTAAATCTATGGTTCAGGAAAAACAAAATAAGGGTCAGATTTTCAGAATATGTACAATTGGCAGCTGTACACATTTAGTAACTTCTGCAAATTTAGGCTGCAATTTGGTCAATACTAGGTAAATTCGAGTATATTCGGCATTGCATTGGTACTAGCAATCTGTTTGGTTAGGTTGAACTGTATTTTGAACTTTATTTTCTTCTGAAATTTGGGTTATTTGAGAAGATTGGCGAAGTTTAATTGTAAATTTTCTGAAAATCTGACCCATATATATCAATATAGATAAGAGTAATATCCCAGCGATATTACTTACAAATCAAACAGACAATAAAAATAAATATATATTTTAAATTGGGGAAAGATCAGATGGAATATACTGATAACTATACATATCTAGGGCTAAAACAAGTTAACATTTAAAAACCACCTGACCCAAAAAATCTCCCACTTTTATCAGCTTCCAAAAGCATGGAACGACCTACCCAAGAAAGGAGTGTGACATGCCCACCAATGAAAGATTTTAAAAAATTCCTTAAGAGTAATATCCAATAGGAATTATGTTAACCTTCATAACCGTTATAACTTTTATAACCTTGGTAGAGAAAGATAAAATGATTTATACTACATGAAAATATAATATTGTAGTGAACCTGGTACCACACCAATTGCAGTAAATCAGGCCTCACCCAAACTCAGGTTCAATCTTGATATGGCAAAGTAAAACCAGACACAGTTCTGTTAGTATCACCGGTTTATTCACCTCTAGGTGTAAATGTCTGTCTAGATTGCTGGGGAGCGGGTAGACCGACACTTCATGAATTACCTCTATATTTGATACTCTAGGGAGTTGCATAATCCCAGGTAATGGCTAAAGTAGATTCTCGTGGATCGTGTTGATTCTAGTTGATCTCGCTAGCTTGTGTAGTAATAACTTGAGTAAAGTGTAGGTCCACGTTTGGAGAGCTGAATATAGCTTATATTGGGTCCAATCTTGAAACATGTCAATCAGTCAATATCTTAGGTGCAAAGGTGGACCATAGTCAGATCCCGCAGTCTAAGTCTGTCTAGTCAGTCAAATCAGAACAGTCTCTCTAAGTCTTCATACCGTCAGAGTCTTCGAGCAGTAGGATATTCGTAGTGTATTCGTTCAGTAACAGTTTGGAGTCTGAGAGTGACAGGACCTGGGGTCTATATATATTATTAGGGTTTCATCATCTTAACTGGGCCTTGCAGCAATGTTCTAGAACATTCTAGCAATCCCCCGGTACCATTCCCTTAGAATTACTTAGTATGGAAGGAATAGAAGGATGACTTGCATCATTCCGGAAGTTCAGAGACAAGCTCGCGAGCGACTCATCTCTGATGCAATGTACCTTAAATCTATGGAGGGGCAGGCCTGGCACAATACTCTGACTCATGTCATCATGAGGGGGCAATGCCTCAGTACTGCGCCCTAGTGCGATATCGGATAACAAACTGACTGACTATGGCCAAATACAATTAATACATTAAATACTTTATTTAGGCACCTTAATTGCTTTAATCAATAAATCACTCATTAACTCAAAACACATAAAATAATCTTTAGACATTAACATAGGGCAACCCTGTGACACCAGCGGTGTGCAGTAGTCAGTCATCATTTTAACAGACATGAGGAGACTCACCATTGAAGGCAAGCAGTATAAAAGGCTACCTGGAGAGGGTAGTGTTTTTTACCACAGGCTACACAGAAATAGTTAATATGCAATAGTTGTAGAAACCGGGGTGTAATACATCATACACAAGATATAGGACTAGATAAGGTGAATACAATAAACTGACAACTCTAGAAGAGTAATACATAAAAGATTCATATGATATGGTAAGGGGAAATAGAGCATAAATATTATTAATATGTAAACTACACAGCCCAAGCGCAGGCACCTCTATTGGTAAGAAGGTGAACCTATCCTTTAAAGATGGCCACGCAGTGGGATATTGCAGAACAACTACATATATTTACAGTGTTTTGGCATAACAGGTAAATAATGCGGCTTGGGTCAGACCTGTTTTCTTTAGGGCAAAAAGAGTGGCTTTTGTCCTGTCATCTTGACGGCTCTCTGCCATATGTGACATACGTTTCACCGCTGTTCTGGACCTGTACCTATCACTCCCATACTTAACTTTTAATGCATTTGTAAGGTCAAGCAACAAAAGAAATGTTTATATAAGGTGTACCTACACGCTGCCATGACATCCACAGATCAACTTCCCTAATACAAACAAATAAAACTGCCAAACTAAAGGTATGAGAGCTTGCGATAGAAATCAGTGTGAACAGAGCAAGAGCGAGAAAATGTAAAAATAGTGTGTTAACCGAAAGGTTAGAATCTTTGGATATTAAGAGAAAATTAACTAAAGAACAACAACGCGAAAAACTAAAGATTATAAATGAATTAAAGGAGCTTGAGCTCCAAAAATCAGAGGGAGCTATACTCAGATCAAAAGCCAGGTGGGCGGTAGATGGGGAAAAACCAACAAAATTCTTCTGCGCTTTAGAAAAATATAATTCCTCCAAGAAAGTGATTACACAAATTAAAATTAATGAAGAAATGGTCACCGAAAGAAAACAAATTTTGAAAGAAGGCGAGAATTTTTACTCAAATTTATATGCAGCTAGAGCGGGTAACCTTTCAGCGACAAGCCAATTTGTTGACTCTGAAAATACTGTAAGATTAGACAATGAAGACAATGAATATCTGTGCAAGTCGTTTAGCACAGAGGAAGCAGAAAAAATTTTTAAGGACATGAAGAGGAATAAATCCCCTGGTTCTGACGGATTTACCGTCAAATTTTACAAATTTTTTGGTATTTAATCAAAAACTTGTTTGTGAATATGATGATAAACTGCTTCAATGAAGGTCTAATGACTGAGGAGCAACGGAGAGGCCTTATAAGCGTTATACCAAAGAAAAAAAACGACCTCAATTATATTAAGAACTGGCGTCCCATTACTCTACTTAATGTGGATTACAAGATAGTGTCAAAAATCATTGCAGCCAGATTAGCTACTTTCCTTCCCCGTATAATCAACGAAAATCAATATGGTTTTGTTAAGGGTAGATATATCGGAACAGCAGTGAGAAAGATTGATGATATAATATCTTTGCTAGAACTTAAGAGCCAGAGCGGTTTGGTTGTATCCCTAGATTTTTCTAAGGTGTACGACTCCGTCTCCTGGGATTTTATGGAGAAAGCCCTTAGGGATCACAATATAAGCGATAACTTTGTGAATTACATCAAAACACTGTCGTGCGGATCTAAAGCAGTCTTCTGTAATAATGGCTTTTCTTCCGACTGGTTTGCGGTGGAGAGGGGGATGAAACAGGGATATCCTGTTTCATCGATCCTCTTCACCATAGTGGTAGAGAAGCTAGCCCAAAAAATCAGAGATTGTGATGAAGTTAGAGGAATTAGTGTTCTTGGTCACCAAGAAAAGATTATCCAATTTGCTGATGATACTACACTCATTATTAAAGATGAAACATCTCTTATCCAAATTTTTAAAATAATTGAATCCTTTGAAACAGCCTCAGGACTGTCACTAAATCCTGGGAAATCCAACGGTTGTATAGTTGGTGATGTAATGCTAACTAGTAAAATCAAGCATGAAATCAAATGGGGAAGCAGACTAAATGTACTGGGTGTGACACTGTTATCACCTAGAAACGAGAAACTCATGTCTAAAATTAACGGTGAAGCTGTAATCTCCAACATGATGAATGTTGTGTATGATTGGAGAAACCGTTTCCTCACTCTGAAAGGTAGAGTTGTTGTTGCGAATGTATTTTTAACATCAATTATTCAGCATACAATATCTTGTATCTCTATGGATAAAATACTAAGGAAGAAAGTTGATGATATTATTCTGAATGTCGTATGGAATGGTAAGCACAGATCTATCTCAGCCCCATTCCTCACCCAGAGCATAGATATGGGTGGAATGAATTTAAGATTGATAGAAGATATATACGAAGTTAACCGAATAAAGTGGGTGCAACGGATCCTTTCCGGAAGGCATACTGCCTGGTTCTCGGTATTGGAAGAGTGTTTACAAAAGAATGTAGAAGATATATTCTTAAGTAGATATCAACCAAAAAGGTATATCAACAATTTTCATAAGGAGTTATTCCTTGTTTGGAATTGATATTTTTATACACAAAAACCAGAAGGACCTGAACAGGTCAAGAGAGAGCGACTATGGTCAAATAGATATAAAAATCAAGAACAAAATGGTAGATTGGCCCCGTTGGAAAAATAGGGGCATAAATGTACTAGGGGATATCCTAGACGAGCAAGGTAAAATAATGTCCACCAATGAGTTAAATAGGACATATAATATTGAGACAAATTTTGCAGAGAGAATAGAGCTCGCTAGAGCCTTTCCAAGAGAATGGATAATGTTAATGAGAAACTCAGTCAACATGCCAGATGAAGGGAAGATTATTGCACAGATAGGGGAAAAAAGAGTTAACATTGTGAATTGCTCCTCGAAACTAGTACACCAAGCGTTAATCAAAAAGAAGAAACTAAATTTGGAGAAGTTTGATAAGTGGCAAGAGATTTTAGGATTGTCGGATACAGAGTTTGATGGGGTCGATTGGAAGAAAATCTTTCGAAGAGTCTATCAGGTCTCTGAGGAGACTAGACTACAGTCTTTTCAATACAAGGTATTACATAGAGTTATACCATGTAATGATCACTTAAAAAATATATCCATCAAAAGAACAAAACAATGTAGTTTCTGTAAAAGAAAAAATGGATAGTGTAAGCCACTTCCTGGTGAATTGTCCTAAAGCCAAATCCCTTTGGCGAGAATTGTTCAGGTGGATCTACAATATCGGCTATGTCAATAGATACCGTACCAAAATGGTGACAAAATAATAGAAAAAATTAATGGTACCATACTTGTGAACCCAGTGTTAATTCTATTGGGTATTCCTGTCGGTAATGACAACACTAGAGTGATCAACTGGTTAATAATACACACTAAGTCCTTTATTCATAGGCAAAAGTTGTTTTATAATAATGAATTGATATTTGTCCACCTCATTAATGAGTTGAAAAGTAGGTTGAATATTACTATACGATCGATACAATTAACCGCATTGAGAAGAGGAAAGATCTTCCATGGAGAAGACTTAGAGATGACTTCTCTGAAATATCAAGCCTACAAGGCTGAAGGAGTCGATTGAACGCCTGTGATTTCATTATGTTGTTGAGGAAGACATAAACCTGTGTACTAATATCTTGATTACCATTAAGCAATCTCCACCCTTTGTAGGAGTATTCGCATAAAAGTTGATAATAAATTTCTTAATTATGTTGATGTCTTAGAAATGTAGAGGCCGAGATGGCAGGAAATGTTTTAATAAAGATGTTCCAAAAACAAAAAAAAACAAATAAAAGTGCCACTAGTTTTACCAAACTAATACTTCTAAGTTTATATCATTTAATTTCAGACTTTGTTCAGTAGAGTTAGGTAAGCATGTAAGTATTAATCCAATACTTATTTACAATGTACTGCAAGGCTTACTAGCCCCCACCATGTTGGTGAAAACCACTCAAATATATTTTACTCATTGTTTTATTTTGTTATATTGTTTCCTATGTGTATTTACTATTTAGATGTAGAAGGTCCTGGCAGAAGAACTGTCTCTAATGAGAGAGTCCTAATTTTCATATAGACATTATGTGCAGCAAAATGAAAAGAAAGTTTCAATATATTATAATACATATTTACAGTGTTTTAGCCTAACAGGTGAAGTGGTGGTGACAGCAATTAACCTTAGCTGTAGCTGTAGCTGTGACAGCTGTATTCACCACATACAGTCAGCCACATCCTATCACTGTCACTAGTTGATACTTACTTGACATCATGCGGTCCACTGTCACTGAACCTGACAGCAATCAGATTCTAGTTATTGTTATAGACTGGCACTCAGTATATTGGTCAGATTTTCAGAAAATCTACAATTGGTAGCTCTCCATCATTTAGTAAACTCTAGTAAATCAGGCTGCAGAAATTATGAATACTAGGTATATCTGAGCATATTTGGTATTTCATTGATTCTAGCAATCTGTTTGATTATGTTAAACTGAAACTTGAACCTTTTTGTCTTAAATTTGGGTTATTTGAGAGGATTGGGGAATCCATTGCTTGTTTCATGTGTTTAGCATTAAATAGAATTAGCAAATACCCGTGCTATGCACAGGATTTGCTAGTGGGACAGTGGGGCCCACATCCTCATCTCTTCTTGTTTCCTCTCCCACTATCTCTTCTCTCCCATTTCTCTTTCAAGTTGTCTCTATAACTTAGTATCATCATACCACAAATGGAACCCAGTTTAGATGCTTTTTTTGGTCACTGTTCAGTGTTGTGTTGTTGTTGTGTTGCCTGTTCCTGTCCCTGTCCCTGTCCCAATTCCTCTCCCTCTCCCTCCTCTCTCCCTCTCCCTCTCCTTCTCCCATTCCCTCTTTCATTGTGAGGTAATTAGTGGACGGGTTCCCCCTGCTAGATTTCAAAAACCATCACAAACAATAGTTTATGAACTGATTCAACTCTGACAATGCTCCTTTCGGTGGAAACATATCAACTCCCATCCCATAGTGAAGCAATGATGTGCCTGTCCATGACGTCATGCTTTGGGTGACCCAGAAACCTGGTGTAGGGGCACTGATAGGTTTGTTTTCAGGCAGCACTGGGGGCATTGGAGGGGGGTGCTCGATGTAAACCCCTTTCCAACCCTAATTTGTTAATGAAACATAGTGGAATGGTTCGGCACCATTTCTGGCAATGGGCATGTGAAACATAATGGAGATCAGGACAGCGGTTTCGGAGAAGATAGCGGTTTAAGGCTCCAAACCCTTATTTTATTAATATATAGATTAGTTACCATTTATTCAGACTACTCTTTTGTGTGCAGGCTCTTAATTGAGACCCGGTGACTCCTTAGTGAAATATGGTAAACATTGAGGACCAGGAATGGGCATTGGTTGATGTAGACCCACACATCAGCATAATATGTTTTTATCTTGATTAGAGCAAAATTGAATCAAGCACACATAATATTTGTTTCCGTTAAAGCTGGGTTCCACTGGCCGGCTACTTCTCCCGCTACTGCTCCCACTTCTTGATGAAATAAGTGGGTGCAGCAGTGGGAGAGTAACAGGGATGGGTGCTATTAGGCACCGCTACAAACCCACATTACTTTCTGCTTCTTTTGGAGCATTGTGGAAGCGTAGAGTGCTCCCGCTTCTATCAAACATGTTTGATTTGAAGCGGCCGTTATTTTGTAGTGGCAGGTAGTGGGAAGTAGTGGGAGCTGAAGCGGCCACTGGCACCACTATACGCTACTTCTCACGCTACTTGATGCGCTCATTTCTATGTGAATAAAATGTTGTCTGGTTACATTTCTGAGTAGCATTAGAAGTAGCAGTGGAAATAGCGGGGCAATAGCACCCATTCCGGTATACCTTCAGTTGCTTGTTCCCACTTCTTTAGAAGCAGGAGCAATAGGCCGTCAAAGAAACGGCAGGAGTAGCAGGAGTAGTAGCTGGCCAGTGGAACCCAGCCTTTATGGTCAGCATAACATGGCTAGTTTACAATGGCCCTTTTTTTCTCATCTTTTCTTTCATTCTCTCTTTGCTCTCTCTCTTCTCATCTTTTCTGTCTGACTCTCCTCTGTCCCTTTGCTCTCCTCCCTCTCTCCTCTCTCCTCTCTCTCTCTCGCTTGTCTATATCTACCCTCTCTTCTTTCTCTTTCTTCTCTCCATCTTTCTCTCCTCAATCTGTTCTCTTCTCCGTTTTCCCATCTTCCTCCTCTCTCTTGTCTCACCTCTTTGTTTTCTTCCTTTCTCCTTGTATTTCCCCCTCACTCTCCTCTCTTCTCTTTCACAGCCTCTTCCTCTCTCTGTTTTGTCTCTCCCTGAACACCATTCTCTTCTATCTGTCTCTTCTTCCTCCTGTTGCTACTCTCTCCTCTCTCTCCTCTCTCTCCTCTCTCCCCTCTCTCCCCTCTCTCTCTCTGCCTCTCTCCCTCTCTCCCTCTCTCCCTCTTCTCTCTCCTCTCTCTCCTCTCCCTCTTCTCTCTCTTCTCTCTCCCTCTTCCTCTCTCTCCTCTCTCTCCTCTCTCCCCTCTCTCCCCTCTCTCTCTCTCCCCTCTCTCCCCTCTCTCTCCCTCCCTCTCTCTCTCTCCCTCTCTCCCTCTCTCTCCTCTCTCTCCTCTCCCTCTTCTCTCTCTTCTCTCTCCCTCTCCCTCTCCCTCCTCTCTCTCCTCTCCCTCTTCTCTCTCTTCTCTCTCCCTCTCCCTCTCTCTCCTCTCTCTCCTCTCTCTCCTCTCTCCCCTCTCTCCCCTCTCTCCCCTCTCTCTCTCTGCCTCTCTGCCTCTCTCCCCTCTCTCTCTCTCCCTCTCTCCCTCTCTCTCCTCTCCCTCTTTTCTCTCCTCTCTCTCCCTCTCCCTCTCTCTCCTCTCTCTAGTCTATCTCCCTCTCCCTCCTCTCTCCCTCTCCTCTCTCTCCCTTTCCTTTCCCCTTCTATCTCACTGCCACCTCTTGCTCCTGTCTCTCCCTCCTCCTCTCCTCTCTGCCCTTCCCTCTCCCTCCCCCCCCCCCCTCCCCACACCAACCCCCCTCTCCCCGACATCAGCCACACCCCCTCCATACATCACCACCCTCATACCACCCTACCAGTTGCCTACTACGACACCAGTTCTATCTGTGCACCTACCACACAACATATTACCAATCACACTTTGGACAAATTTTATTCAGATTAATAAGCTGGCATGGCCATAATTAAGTGGCTCGGGTCAGACCTGTATTCTTTAGGGTAAAAAGGGTGGCTTTTGTCCTGTCATCTTGATGGTTCTCAGCCATATGTAACATATGTTTCACTGCTGTTCTGCACCTGTACCTGTCACTCCCATACTCAACCTTTAATTGCAACCTACCGGTTGCCTCCAAGACACCAGTTCTATCTGCGCACGTACCACACATGGTATTATCAACGCAACAGTTGCTGGGGAACATTACTCCTGGGTTTGTACCGCTACTAAAAGCTCTTTATTGTGATTATTGTAATCATTATTATTGATTTAGATAAGAGGTGCTCATAATTATGGTTATAATCAGTTTAATGTTATCACCAGCAAAGTACCAACATGACTAAAAATTTCAAGAGCAACATGCACTAGGTCCTTGTATTTGGGGTTGCTTTTTTAGGGGACACCATATTCATTAACACTGTATCAACCAGTGGAAGACCAGCTATAGTAAGCTGGTCTTCCACTAGTGTCTGGGTGAGGGGAAGATACTTTACCAGGACTAGTTCACCTCATACAGCTGGTCTTCCACTAGTGTCTGGGGGAGGAGGTGATACTTTACCAGGACTAGTTCAGCTCATACAGCTGGTCTTCCACTAGTGTCTGGGGGAGGAGGTGATACTTTACCAGGACTAGTTCAGCTCGTACAGCTGCTCTTCCACTAGTACCTGGGGGAGGAGGTGATACTTTGCCAGGACTAGTACAGCTCATACAGATGGTTTTCCACTAGTGCCTTGGGGAGGAGGTGATAGTTTACCAGGACTAGTTCAGCTTATACAGCTGGTCTTCCATTAGTACCTGGGGGAGGAGGTGATAGTTTACCAGGACTAGTTCAGCTCATGCAGCTGGTCTTCCACTAGTACCTTGGGGAGGAGGTGATACTTTACCAAGACTAGTGCTGCCCATACAGCTGGTCTTCCATTAGTGCATGGGGGAGGAGGTGATACTTTACCAGGACTAGTTCACCTCATACAGCTGGTCTTCCACTAGTGCCTTGGGGAGGGTATGATACTTTACCAAGACTAGTGCTGCCCATACCGGGGATGCTACTTTAGCAGGTCTAGATTGACCATAACACAGCTCTACATTGGTACATCTTATAAGTACTTCATACGTTTTTCATACAACCTCACACATTCATTGATTAATGACACATTTATTAAATCTGTTATTATTCTGCTATTATTAATTAATCACACATTTATTAAATCTAGATTGGAAAGAATATTTCAATAACTCTAACCCAGAGGACTGCTGGACTCTTCTTCTACAGAGAATTAATTCCCATCTTGATAGGATGTGTCCCCTTAAGGAATTTAGAAACGTTCGTACTAAACCCAAATGGATGACAGACAAACTCGTTTTTATTATGAATGAAAGAGATAAATTGTATAGACTAGCCAAGAAAAATAGCGACCCTGAATTATTGAGGCAGGCAAAGGTACTGAAAAATAGGGCCAACCAAAGATGTAGATCAGCAAAAGCTGCATTCATAAAGTCAAACTTGGAGTTCTTTGATAAGGATCCCAGAAAGTACTGGGAGTTCCTCCGCCCCATCGTTAGGCCTAACAAATCCAAGAAAACCACGACTATAAATCTTGAAAAAGACAATCAAATGCTTGGCTGACTAAAGTACCGGATGCTTTCAATGATTATTTTTCAAATGTAGGACCAAACCTAGCTAGTCGAATCCCCCAGAGTCCAGTAGATCCCATCTCTTATTTATCAGACCTGGAGACATTAGCTTCTCCCTCAAATCCTGTTTTTGGGTTTTCACAAATTACCCCAGAAGAGGTCCATAAGATAATTTCAAAAACGGATACCTCAAAGAAATCTGGGATAGAATATCTTCCTTTGAATATATTGAAGTCATGTTTACTTTCATTGTGCACCCAGTTCACCCACATTGTTTACCTGTCTTTGCTGTTGGGTAAAATCCCTGCCCCCTTTAAGGTTGCTAAGGTCACCCCTCATCTTTAAATCTGGTGAGAAAATGCAATGTAATAACTACAGGCCCATATTCTGTATTTCGCTGCCAGCTAAAATTCTAGAAAAGGTTGTTCAGGATCAGATAACAAATTATTTTGAAACAAACACTCTATTTAGTAATACTCAATATAGCTTCCGAGCAGGTCGCTCCATTCAGCAAGCTCAAACTGATTTTCTTTCTAATATTTACACGAATCTGAGTAATAAACTCCTGAATAAAACAGTTTATTTAAACTTTTCCAAAGCCTTTGATACTGTCCATCACGAAATCTTATTAGAAAAGCTGGCAGCATACGGAATCCAGGGTATGGAGCAACTCTGGTTTACCAACTATCTTTCTGATAGGAAACAAATTGTACAAACGAACGGCCTGAAATCCGATGAAGGTACGGTTACGTATGGTGTCCCCCAAGGAACTATATTAGGGCCTATACTATTTACAATTGATATTAACAATCTTCACACACCCTATGGGCACTGAGTGCAATGGAGTGCAATGGAGTGCAATGGCGACTGCAATGGGAGTGCAATGGAGTGCAATGGAGTGCAATGCAATGGGAGTGCAATAGAATTACACTCCTATTGCAGTCAAGTCTCTAGTTGAGTGCAATAGGAGTGTAATTCTATTGCACTCCCATTGCAGTATCTTATTCCTTTGCTATATTACATTCTACAACAATCATCAAGTTACATTTATTATTTAGATAACTAAAGGATCTTTTCCCATTAAATTATTGCCGATTTTTTTTATACAAGAATTCCGACTGCAATGCCAGTGTATTTCTATTGCGCTACCATTGCGCAATGGCCATTGCATATCTATTGCAGTAATGTAGTGACCATTTATTGTCTAAATCGTTGGAATTGGCATTTTTGAAAGATATATGACCCCCCCCCTTGGTCCGTTGGTCCGTAAAACAGGCAAAATTTTCGTTGGAAATTTTGAAAAATCTACATTTTCGCTGTCCATATAGGATTTTTATTGAAGTTCATATGAAATAAATATTGAAATATTTTAAAAATCTTTTCGTCTATATGACAGAAAAATGTTCCTAGACTACAAAACCAGTGAAAGAAATGTTAAAATCGCTGAAGCCTAAGAGTAATACATAAAAGGCTATGACATAAAAAGTCACTGTTAAATCTTGATAATTCTCGATCGAAATGCAATCTTAAAATCAACCAGATGTCATAAAAAGCTAATCTAGAATGAAATTCATGCAATAATCCATTTAATTACAACCTTGCTACATCGTAAGGAAGCCATTTTGAAAGATATATGACCCCCCTTTGCTTGTGCAGACCTAAAAATGTTTCGCCAAAATTCCAGATAAATCCTGAATCTCCTGTGTCCGATTCCGATAATAAAAGTAAATTTTGAACCGATTTTATAACTCAAATTCCGACGAACATAATGATATTTCACAGCTGAGACTTTAACAGCAGATGGTCAAACCTGTTTTACATCGCACCAACTAGTGACCATTTCCAACGATTTAGACAATTGTTGGAATTTACGATTTTTGGAGCAGATAATTAGTGTCTATTTTATATTTTCAAAAAAAGAAATTTACTTATGCTCTCACAAAGAAGCTTGAAATGATATTCCAGGTATGCCTGCTTGTGAAGCAAATATTTCGGCCAGGGATACAGTAAACAGTAAACAGAACTTTTAATTCTACTTCTTGCCAAATTTTGGATAGTAAAAAGTAAGAGTGGATTCTTAATATAAGGGGGCGACAATGTGACAACCATTGTGTCTTCCAGAGGGAGAGGCTTGCTGGCTCATTGTGTGTGGGTTCAGGTAGATGAAGCGTGGGTGGGTGTTTTTCTTGCATAAACTGATGAAAATTATAGTTCTCATCATGTTTGCATACTCAGCAAAGGTATAGTGGATTTTCAAACTTTTAAACACCCATGATTTATTAGAAAACATGTAGCCTAGGCCACACACTGAACTGACTGAGGGTTCGCAGTCAAGTAGTCAATATCCAAGCTATGTCCAGGTGTCAAACAAGCCCACGCAAGCTAGGTGTTAAAGCTCTACAGTGTGTAAAATTAACTTCCCCCCCCCCACCCCACTGTGTTTTTTCACCGCACATTCATTTAAATTACATATCAAATACCAAAAAATTGCCATTATTCGGATATGTACATTTGGGTGCAAATTTTCCGTAGAAAATAAATCATGACATAGCCTGACAATTCAATTCCTTATTTCCCTAAATTGTTTTTGTTTTAAGATGGTTATTCAGCTATGACATTTTGCACAATTGAAATGCAATAATTCTCAGTACGTGCTGCGTTTAATATACATAGCAAAAACGGTAGAAAAAATTAGTAACAATAATTTAAAGAGTATATTTTAGGCATTCGTGACAAACATGGAAGATAAATGTCATAAAGTATAAAAGAATTAAAAACCTTACACCCGAACATGGCTCCATTTTCGTGACAAACTAATTTATATTGCATTCTAGGCTGTAAATTTAAAATATTCAGAGAAAAAATTCAACAGATAACAGAGACTTTTGACCCTGCGAGCATAGTCATTTAGGCAACCTAAATAATTGCGGGAAAGTATTTCTTGCAAGACACAGAAACAGACAAAAACCACACAGTCTAGTTAATACATTATTTCTTCATCCAATCAAAAATCATTTCTAAGTTGAAAACTGGTTATCAGAATTTTCTGGATTTATTTTTTAAATACATATTTATCTTCAATCGATCTTATGTTTTGGGGGAGGTTGTTCCAGAAGGTGAAGATCTTAACGAAAATACTCTGTATATATTTTATATGAAACTCATATTTAGCAAGTGGGATTGTAAGTTTATTTATCTGAAAGCTTTCAGCTATGTTAAACAAATATTTTGTGCACATTTCAACATCAGAATCTCATAAAACCACACTGCCGCAATGCTATAACACAGGTATGCATGCATACAGGTATCCCCTGTGTATAGTACGCTTTAGCGCCGCCGGCGCCGCCACCAGTATCACAGGACTCCCCTCTAGGCCTAAACAAACAGCTGGACATCGCCCTCCATTTTGGAACTGGACATTAATTCTACTAGGCTGGATTTCTCGCATAAAAGACCATCAGGTAAGGAGCATTATAGTACTCATCCTTTAAGACAAAAGGATAGCAATTAAACGACTGATTTGTAAAAACCATTGAGTTCTATTAAAACTATAGTTTGTTGGTATAAATTTACAGTTATGCAACGTTACACAAAACAATTCCAATATGGCGCATAAAGCCAAACAGTGCCGCCAAGCTTTACAAGGGTAGTCGCCGCCTCCCCTTGCGCCGCCTCTCCTTGAGTGGAGGCGGCAGTGGTGTGTAGGGGACGGGAGGTTGAATAGCCTCCTCAAGGGGAGGCGGAAGAAGTATGTTAGGGGAAGGGAGACACATAACTTATAGCCTATACATAATAATGTAATGAGAAATAAATATCCGTAGTAACTGTAATTTCTACCATAGACGCTTCCTATTTTAAAATCTAATAAAATAATCTGGATACATAATACCTATTAATAATGACAATTATCCTCTCTCACATTCTACATGGTGAGGGCAATATTACAATAAGCCAGCCTATTATAACACCTAGGGTGATTGACTATTACACTCAATTGTCACCAGCCACAGTAGTTATAGGACCATGCACGACAATGTACCAGGTGAATAGGTATACCATTTAGCGCGACAATTTTGGGAGCTAAAACACATTCCACCTTCTTATATTAGCTCCATGTAGCTTCATAATTGCTGACAAATGAACGATCAATATGGTATAAAAGTTATGTCTATAATATATCTCTGCATAAATGGGTGGGTCACTTTTCGACGGGGTCACTTTTCGATATAGCCATATTTCTTCCCAAGAGGAATGGTACACATGTTTAAAGTTCAGTAATCTATTTAACTAATCCCTTGGAAGAAGGAGAAAATCCGGAAGAGGCTTTTTGGTCGTGTAAACGCCTACTGGAACTCTCTACCGATTTTAGTAAAGGGAGGTGAAGAGGATATGTGTACAATCCTATTATACTACATTAAATGTCTGGAAAATTCCAGACCCTGATCACTTAATATAGCCATTCCTGATGTCGATATAGTCTTTCTGGATTGATCTGAATTGATTCGGATTTATTTTTCTTTTGTATGTTTGCCTTCATCTATTTTCTGTATCTCTTTGGTCAGTAATATATTGATGTTTATACCCAGGTGATAGTTCTTATACTTGTATTGCTTCAATTTTATCATTTTTTCGCTTTTTCTAAAAAAAATTCTAAAAATTTAATGTGTCTGTACGATCTGACTCTCTCTTTTTTGTTGTAAAATCGCTACTTTGATTTTGATGTATCGACTCGATATTTAATATTAATCTTTTTCCATCAGCTAAAACTGAGAATAGTGTATAAAAACATAATGTCTCTGGCTGAATAAAAACATTTAAAACAACAAAACATATTTAAAATAACCCAACATACTTTGATACGGTACAATAACACTTATTTTTCTAAACCTGGACTCGGATATGAAAATCATCTATCTGCAAAATGGATAAAAATTTAAAGTCCTCTGTGAGTAAAATCCATATGATATATAATCATTTGCTAGCCTGTAACCATATGAATGTGTATTCAAGGCCTTATGTGCGCCGCCCAACAGCTGCCGCTAGACTGTAAACCTACTGTATTACAGGCTTGGTGGATTCTAGAATCAGATGGTTTAATTGGCCGTGTTCCAAACACTATTACAATGTTATTGTGGGGCTAGAAGTATTATTATGTAGATGTGTGGAGAGTAATACATATACAGTAATACAAGTATATGAATAACAATAATATGATTTCTGGCAAAGTATTCTGCACATGGCGAAAATTTCTTTTTGGTGAATATCATTGAGTGTTAACACCAATGTGAGGGTAGTACTTGGACTTATGGGTTGGGTGGTATACTATACTATACTTTGACTGTGGGTGGTACTTTGACTGCCGACCTTAACGGCATACATGCCATGTAAAAGAATATACATATTATGCATAATGAATCTGAAGAAGCTTTCTTTTATTAATATTCTATTATCAATATTTATCTAATTCAAGTTATAATGTAATACTGTATGACTGAGAATAACGTCCAATGATACTGCAGAATAAACGCTTTAAAACAAACATAAGTGATGATATAATACAATTCATGTTCTTAAAATTTCAGGAACTTTGACGCTAAACAACAATATGAGTCATGATGTCAGAGGATGGTGTCATGATAAAACAAAATGTTACATCTCAATCGATGCTGAAAACTGTTGAAAACCATTGAAGAATGACACAGCAACTATATGGTGCCTGACGTCACTAGATGCGGACCTGATCTTGATCTGTGCACCTGACCTCACCTTTGCACCTAATTTATACATATTAATTTTGTGGTTATCGATATAAGTATGAGAAACTGAGATATATCGCTATGTATGTGTATTGAGAAGACAGGTGATCAATTCTAGAGTGGAACATTTAGCCTTCTCCTCCACCCTACTCCTACCTATTCCCCCCAAAAAAAACCACACACACACACACTCATCCACCTCCCAGCAACCTCTTGCTCATCCTCCCTTCTCCTCCTTTTCCTCCTCCTTCTTACATGATTAGATTTGAGCGTTTAAACTGGTTCATTCATAAGCAAATCACAGAATATAAAGATGTGAGGTATACCGGTATACTCACACTCTGTTAGGGTGTACACATGTAATTGTGTACCCAAGTGTAGTTTGTGTTATTTAGAGGTGAATTAATAGATTGTGACTTCTAGTCTTCATGAGTTCACATCCTCACCTGATCTCACTTTATCTTGCTAAACAGTTGGGAATTGAGTTGTGAATTCACATAAGATTGAGTCCCTGGAATCGTAGAGCATGTGCAATTTGGGCAAACGTGATGTGATACAATATACTTGTATATGTTTGTATGTACATGTGTATATATACAGGTGTGTGTAATACTGTATGTATACAAACGGGTTTGGACATACATATGTATGTATAAATATGCAAGCATATGTGTATATCATATGCATATATATATATATATATGTATATATATGAATGTGTGTGTACATGTACAGGGTTCTAACCAGGATTTTTTCTCAGAGTGGCGCATGTCGGCGATCCCAGCCCTTTTGCAGGGGGTATGGGAGGGGGGATAATAAATTGCTTAATAAATAAATAGCTTCATCAAAACAGGATTTAATGCAATGAATTTAGAGAAAAGTGTATTGGGGAGCATGAATTATATTCCGAATATCAATATCAGGCTCCTTAAATAACTCTTTGAAATAATGCAGGAATAATACTTTTAATTTTCTGTCATGTTAGAATTGAGAAAACATTTGATGTTTGATTGTATACATGTATGTGTATGTATACATATGGGTCAGATCTTTATAAAATGTACAATCAGCAGCCCTACACATTTAGGAAACGCTGCTAAATTGGGCTGGAAAATGGTCAATACTAGATATATCTGAATATATTCGATATTGCTTTGATTTGGACAATCTATTTGGTTATGTTAAACTGAATTTTGAACCACATTTTGTCTATTAATTTGGGTCATTTGAGAGGATTGCCGAAGGCATGTTGTACATTTTTGTTATTTTCGAATTGAATAATAAAGGAGTAAACTGTATAATGTAACCATTGTCTTCAATTTCGCCGATAATAACTCATTTCTTTTTCATACAGCATAGTACAGTACAGTACAGTACAGTAATTGCAATTTTATATTGTATATAAACGAACCATAATTAAAGCTAATATTTTCCGTTTTCACCCCCGCGAAATTGACCATCCCCGTCCCCCCCGCGAAATTGACCACCCCCGTCCCCCCCTGAAGCCTGGCCCACGATGCTCCCACTGTGCTAAAAATAGATTTCTGAGTGCAAAAAAAGACCATTCTATTGCAGTCACATAGCGTTTTCATTGCGCAATGGCTATTGCGGTCACATAGCGCAATAAGTGGTTACACCCATTGCGGTCACATTGCACAATCATTGCGCTATGTGAACGCAATAGTGAGTGCAATGATTGCACTCAAATGCCCATAGGGCAGTAGTCAATCACGCAAATATACAGCACTATGCCGATGACATGGTTCTATTTTATAATAACTCTAATAATGACGATCTATATAATAACCTCCAACAAGACCTTGATAATGTTTACTCTTGGTGTGAGGTCAATAAACTTTCTCTGAACTAGAACAAATGTAAAACCATGTCTTTTGCACTGAGCTATTCAGCAAAGAAAAAAATCTCAATCTACTGATAAAAGTCTCAGGCTAGGCCAAACAAAATTAGATCAAGTCCTGGAATACAAATATCTTGGCTTTACACTTGATGATTTACTTACGTTTAAGTCACACACGGAAAAAACACTCTCGCCCAGGTATCAGCTAAAATTGGCTTGCTATACCAGGCAAGAGAGTCACTCACAGCCAAGGCTAAGCACGAAGTTATTAATACTACCTCTACCAAAATTAGAAACTCCCTGATCTACAAGTGCCAAAAGAGATGGAACGAACTAGATACTGAGGCTCACAAAATTGAGGACAACCATACTTTTAAGAAATACACAGACAAACTTTTATTCCCTTTTGCCTAAATCATTTGCGTGACCGTGCCTGCTCCCCCCGCCCCCTCATACTATCTGTTTGACCAGGGTCGAATGGAAAGGTAACTTGGGATAGTGCCTAACCGTCCCCCCCTGGCTTCCAGACATAAATTGTTTCCGATTTTATGAAATAAACACCAAAACCGTAAGAAAGACGATGCAAGTTAGTTTTGCTTAAGTCGTTTTATTGTTGTATGACCAACGTTTCAGAGAACATTTCTCCTTCTTCAGGGTTCTTTCTTCAAATTGTTTCCCTCTATTTCTGATGAATGCAGAAATATATCTTGTCAATATACATATCTTGTCAGATCCTTCACCATGATTACTGTTATCCTTAAGTCAAACACATGCAGGGACCATTGTCAAATCCCTTTCTAAACTGCTCTCTCCTATAAATATCAACAAACTCTCTTTTGTATGAGAGGCCACCTATTTTCATAAATCTTCACTACATCTACATGTGTATTTGTGCATTCTGTACTTTGTACTTTATATTATATTCTACGTAACTCTGTGGCTGGTTATTAGGGCAATCAATAGATCAGTGAAACAAGTAGTGGGCTGTGAAGCTCTAGTGTTGACCTAGAACCCCTTTTATTCAAATAACAACAACATGAAAAAAAAAAGTAAAAAGAAAAAAGAAAGTACAATGGCAATTGTTTAGCGATGTGCCTTGTCTCAAGGCAAGGAGGAGAATGGACGAGTGAGAGAGTGATTGAGCCGGGCTCGTCATGGGGCACCTGGTCACGTGCACACCTTCCCTACCATCCTCTCACTGCCCCCTAGTGTTTGTGAGAGTGACAATAAAATGTCCCTAATATGTACAATGTGCCTCCTCTGATCCAATGGGACAGTAGACTTGATGCCACTGCATATGGCTAACTATTATCTGCAATATGTATACATAAGTATTGCCTGACCATCACATTCGCTGTAATCTCGTGATCTAATGTCTTGTGCCTTAGAAACGTTAGTCGAGGTATTAAAAAAAACAAAAAACAAAAAAAAACAAAAAAACAAGGGGGTGGGGGTGAACAAGGTAATTTATGGGAAGATGAGATCGGGGTGGCAGGAGTAAAATGCACTACATTTGTATCACTTTATTCACAATATCAGGAGTATTATATCGATCTTTGTAAATTACAGGTTATGCTTTCTCATGAATATGTACACTTTTATACACGTTATCATTTTGTACTATAACTCATCATAGATATATTGTTTCAGACCCTAGGGCCAAACAATTGTTACCTTGTGATTCAGGGCAGGACATAACATGGGTGAAGTCCCCAGAAAATGTACAATTCACATACAAATAACTCAAATTTCAGACAAAAAAGGTTGAAAATACAGTTCAACCTAACCAAACAGATTGCTAGAACTCTCTATACTCAAATTTACATTGTATTGACCAAATTGCAGCCTAATTTAGCAGAATTTATTAAATGTTTAGAACTGCCAATTGTACATTTACTGAAAATCTGACCCACATGGTGGGATTATGTTCAGTAACAGCCTGTCATCCACCATACTTCATCATTACCGGCCCTGCACACGGTGCATCTCTGCCTGTCAACTACCGCATCCCATGCTAACCTGTGACACTATTGCACTGAAGGATAAGTTGGTCACCTATTATTTGACATGTGGGTCAGATTTTCAGAAAATGTACAATTGACAGCATGACACTTTTGGTAAATTCTGTTAAATTAGACTGAAATTTGGTCAATACTAGGTAAATTTGAGAATATTCGGCATTGCATTGATTCTAGCAATCTGTTTGGTTTGGTTGAAAAGTATTTTGAACCTGATTTTTGTCTTAAATTTTGACTATTTGCATGGATTGGTGAGGTTGATTTGTACATTTTTGGAAAGTCTAACCCATGTATTACAGAAAGATTGATTATATATATAAGTCACAAATATTTCTCAAAGTCCTTCCCTGGGCCTTTGTGGGAATGCTTATTTTATTTTGGGTATATATGGCCACCTTTAAGGTGGTATTGAGTAAGACCAGATCTGATTTACTCAGAACTGACAATTACCTCCTACATTGATATAACCTGTGAATTCATTTCAATGAGAAATGTCAAAGTGTCAAGATTGCTCTAACCAATGAGTAGATCATTATGAACAAGTTACTGTATATATCATAATAAAGTTTCTAAAAAAAAAAAAAAAATATCCGGTGCATTAGTTATAAGAAGACAGTATGAACCAAATTCAGGGTTTATTGAATATAGCCTTGGCATCTTTTTAATTAAAGTACTGGTGGTTTACCAATTCCCTCAGACATATTGCAAACCTACTTTTCAAACATGAATAAATCAAACATAAAATATAGAAATATTTTTAGAATTTCCTAAATGTTTTCATTTTTGGAAATTTGTTCTACTTATAACTCATGTTTCTGGGAAACTTCCTATTTGTAAGACAAGGCATTGGTGAATGTAGTCTTGATCAATGGCGATGCCTGTGAAGAAATGCGGGCCATTCATCATTATAATTCAGGGTCAGTAGTTGGGCGAGAAATTAATCAACGCAACACACAGAGATGTATGCTTCAAATCAGTACGATCCTTACAAGAGGTCGAACTAACGCTGATGTTTATTCTTATACTAGACAGATTAGAATGAATACACTGGGCCTGCGCTGATTGGCTTAGGTCTCGTTGGACCAATTAATCGACAGGTTAGATTAGAGATCCAATCAGCCACAGGATAACAATGACAGACAAATTATTAAAACGAGGCTCAGAGTGACCACTGCCACTCTGACCAATCTCTTTGGGTGGTGACCAGGGGGCTGAATGAGACAACTTTAACTTCACAAATTAGACAATTTATGCTTGTCAGTTTTACACCTGCTTTACCGCGTAAAGTATAACATGGTTCTCTCAACAACAGAAACTATCACATCGTCACTCCCTTCCTGCACATTATGAGTTTACCCTACTGGCCCTTTTCTCAACATTTTGTCATATAAAAACATGTAATAGTATCAAAAATGGACAAGGGAAAGCTATTTCTACATTCAATTCAAGTAACGCAACTCAAGTACATTTAATTCAAGTAACATAATTCAAGTAAAGTGCTTACTTGTAAATCATAATTAATCAACATAAACGGTACCCACATATACATTGGATTGTGGCATACCAAATGCACCACCACTCTCACCAGTAGCTCGTGGCCACCACCACCACTATAGCCCCACTGCAGTGCTCTCTCCTCCTACCACCACTATACTGTTGTGGCTAGGCTTGACACAGTTTTTAGACACAAATGAATATGAAGAAATGAATATTAGTAGGTAGTAGGGAGGGACAGCAGGGTAGGGGGAGGGCATTGTCATTGAAAATGAGAAAAAGAATCCATACATATACAAATAAATAGCTGAAGACTTCTTCTGCATGAACCTCTACTCTACCGAGCACACACTTTCTGGACTTTAACAAGGCTACTGGTAGTTGTTAGTGTTTCCAACTGGCAGTTGTTTGAACATGATCAGCAAGCTGTGCCTAAAGTTAAACTATTGCTATGAAATAGCTTTTTTCTTTTTTAAACATATTTCATTTTGACAAACAATTCCACACAGGCGGTATGTTTCACATCCTTGAAAACAAATATAAAGGGAACAAATATAAAGGGAACAAATGTGATGTGTTACGGGAAAATGAGTCATAAGTCGCAAAAAATACATTTTGAGATACCATTATATTTGAAAAGATGAGATCAAGCCGATTCCAATGATAGTATACAGTCTAATAATCTCATAAGTATTTCTAGATTTTAAGTTTGATATTCTAGTTTTTGAAAAAAAAAGTTTTCAATATTTATTGAACAAACTGTATTTAAACTTGTATTTAAACAGCAAAGTAACTAAATGTAGTCAATATGAAGACCTTTAAAACGAAGGGATATATTATATGGATTGTCTTGAGACTTGCTATGAAATAGTTTTTTTCTTTTTTAAAATGTTTCACATCCTTGAAAACAAATATAATGAACAAATATAAAGGGAACAAATATCATCATAAGAGAAAATCACAACGTTATACTAGATGGTGTATGCAACACCCTTACCTTTCAGACATTACTTTTGTAATTACATTGATATTGGATTACTTTACAGCTGCACTCTAAGTTCAACTAAATATGGCCACTGACAAGCTATCATCCAACCTGACATCACCTTTACCAGCTCTGACTGAGAGTGCATCTGCACCTATCAACATGACATCAACATTGCTGGCTCTGAACATGAGTGCATCTGCACCTATCAACTTGACATCACCATTGCTGGGCCTAACTGAGAGTGCATCCTCACCTATCAACCTGACATCCCCATTGCTTGGTCTAACTGAGAGTGCATCTGCACCTATCAACCTGACAGCATCATTGCTGGCTCTGAACGAGAGAGCATCTGCACCTATCAACTTCTTGATCACATTCTACACACTTTCCATCCTGGAGTCAGTAATAGCAGCCATTAGTAATCTCCTCCTCCTCATTGCCATCTACAGGAGTGACTCAGCCCAAGTGGTCTACAACCTGCTGGTCAGTTGTTTAGCAGGAGGAGACTTGTCATATGTCATCTCCATCATCTTCTCCTTCTCCACCTTCCTTGTCAGTTTTGATGATAACGAGGAGCTGTGGGCGATGCTCTGCAGGGTGGATGTCACACTTGGAAGGTTCTGTGCACTGGCTAACTCTATATTCACCATGCTTATTGCCCTGGATAGATACATCTTCATCATCAAACCTCTGCATTACCACAACCTCATGAGCTGGGGGAGGATGAAGAAAGTGGTCGGGTACATTTGGGCGACTATGACAGTTACGGCCATTACAACGTTCAGTTTGTCAATGAGTATTGAAACTGGGGTAGCAAGTGAAGCTAGTGGCAAGACTGTACAGTGCAAGTATGGAAGCTTTATGCCTTTATTCATGAACAACATAGCATTTGTAGTGATATTCCTATCCACCGTCTGTACTGCTTGGCTTTACATAAATGTTGTAGTTACTGCTCGAAGACAACAACTTCAGGTACGACATGAGGAACAAAGGTTTGGGATCAAATACAAGACAAGTTTACAGCGGAAAATGACTGTTACTTTGGGTGTCAGTGTTACATTCTATTTACTGACTACCCTGCCTGTGTACATTGCAGGCTATATTGCCCAGAGACTTGACAGAGTGTTTTTCATCACCAAAAGCATGGCTTTGTTTTATAGAATCAATACATTTCTGAACCCACTTCTGCTCTTCTGGAGACATAAGGAATATAGGAAGGCTCTGAAGAGATCCAACTCAGCTGTTAACTCTATTGAGCATTTCTGAAGGTCTTTCATACCTGAAAACTCAATGGTTGATTGAATAAGAGTGAATAATGCACAAGGGTCAGATTTTCAGAAAATTGGCAGCTCTATACATTAAGGAAATTCTGCTAAATTTGGCTGAAAAATAATGAATACCAGGTATATCTGGAATATCTGGATCTCATTGATTTGAAGTATCTGTTTTGTTATGTTAAACTGAATTTTGATTCTCAATTTTTTTCTTAAATTTGGAGTAGGCCTACTCAAGAGAATTGGTCAATTGTACATAAGGTACAGTGCGATATTCTATGAGACTGAATCCAACAAGGTGGTAAACTGTTTCATTATACATGCTTTTAATGATAGAAATAGAATAATATGTTTGGTCATGCAGTTGAAATTTGGCTGTAAACCTTGTAAAAAACGGATTTGTTGCCATCACTACCACACGTAACTCACTAGTGAAATATGCTCTGTTCATAACTCACTCTAGATACGTTGTTCTCAGAGCAAAGGTTTGTCGTACTTAGACAGTAGCAAGTCAAATTTAACACTTGAAAAGCATACCAAAGAATGAGGATTGATATTGACAGTCCAGAAATTGACATTGCTTGATATGACACACATGGAAAAAACATGGACTATACCCACAGTGTCAAAAGTCCTAGTCTAGATAAGTATTATTGATTATTGTGTAGAAACCTGATATCACTCGACCTTAACAATAGCGAGTGTACCAATATTTGTGGTGATTTGTTTGAATATACTATGGATAAGATTATATGCTATGTCTTGTGACCACTTTTTCCCTATGTACTGCTATGTTTAGTATTTTGGTAAATGTGATACATGTAAACACCTTATTAGAAACAACAATATATTTGTAGATCCAAAAATCAGGCTATTCTGACAATATTTATGCTCGATCTATAAAAATGTTTATTAGTCCTGAATACAAAATTTACAAAATCAAATCAAATCAATTTCATGTGGTCGGGATGGAGCTTCATGTGTATGGCGCTAGCTAATAATGTGATGTGTTTCAGGAAAATGAGTCACAAGTTGTAAAATTGATATTTTTCAAAGTGTTTTTTTCACAAGATCCCATTATTGGAATGTTCTGATGTGTGGAGAGTTTGTCACTTATAGTTATGTTAATCGATGTATTAAATTTCAGGACAATCTTTCTAATATATTCCTTCGTTTTAAAGGTCCTAATATGGACTACATTTAGTTACTTTACTGTTTAGTGACCACCAGAAATATTGGAATCTTTTTTTTTTTCAAAAATAAAAATATCAAACTTAAAATCTAGAAATACTTATTATTTCATTAGAATGTTTATTATCATTACATCATTACATTGGAATCGGCTTGATCTCATCTATCAAATTTAACAGTATCTCAAAATCTTTTTTTGCGACTTATGACTCATTTGCCTGAAACGCATCACAATTAGAAAATGAACAGCAGCCAATGGAAAAAGTGTAGGAGTTTGAAGAACTGGTATGAGGAAATAAATTGGGATAAGGAGGCACATATTGTATGTCTAATTAGAAACATGGCTGGACATGAAGGATAGTTCCACATACTTTGGACAACCAAACTATGATTTAGTTTAGTATTGACTAGCAAATACCCGTGCTACGTACAGGATTTGCTAGTTGGACAGTGGGGCCCACACCCTCATCTCTCCTTGTTCCCTATCCCACCATCTTTCTCTTCCAAGTTGTCTCTATAACTTAGTATCTGTATTAACATCATACCCAAAATCCCTGTTTAGATTCTTTTTCTGTGTGGTCGGGAAAATCTCTGATTTTACCTGCTCTGATTTCACCCGTGACCTTAGCAGGCAAAGAAAACAAATTAAATTCACACACTGTAGGCTACAGAGTGCTGAAGACTGAGGCAAAGAAAGAAAGGGTGAGAGAGAGAGAGGCAGACAGACAGAGATACAGCTGAGATGCGTTCTGTCACCAGTCGATCTCACCCCCCCCCCCGGCGATCTCACCAACCGATCTAATCCCCGGCCGATCTCTCACCCGCCAATCTCATCCCTGCCGATCTCTCACCCGCTGATACCAGTGAGAGAGAGACAGAGAGACAGAGACACAGCTAAGATGTGTTCTGTCACCCGTCAATCTCACCCCCCTGTTGCTCTCACCCACCAATCTAATCCCCCACCAATCTCATCCCCCGCCAATCTCACACCTGCCGATCTCTCTCCTGCAGATCTCTCATATTCATCCCCCACTGATCTCATCCCCCACTGATCTCATCCCCTGATGATCTCTCTCCTGCCGATCTCTCACCCGCCGATCTCATCTGCTGCCGATCTCTCACCCGCTGATTCCATCCCCCGCCGATCTCATCCCCCGCCGATCTCTCTAGCAGATATAATTTTATTTTTCCTATACAGGTTCAGTAAATGTATTTATAATATCAGAGCTTACAACCATTTTTAGCTCTTATTATATTATAAGTAACATTACCAAATATAATTTACAAAATCTGGAGTAAAGTGTAGAAAGCCACATTTTAAAAAGTGTCCATGCTATGACACCTAAGCACGCACTGACCTATATACACACACAATATGCAAATTGCCTCATTCTGGTGTAGGGGGACTGATAGAGGTTTGTTTTCAGGCACCGATGGGGACCCTGGATGAGGGTGTTCAATTTTAACCCATTTATAACCCATTTATAACCCTGATATCTTCCAAAAGTTTTAATAAAACATAGCGGAATGGCTCGGCACTATTTTTGGCAATGTGCACGAGAAATATAACGGCGGTCTGGCCAGCAGTTTCTGAGAAATGACCGTTTCAAATATAATGGTATCTCAAAATCTATATTTTGCAACTTATGACTCATTTTCCTGAAACACATCACATAATTATAGACATTCTCAGTATACAATGTCAGATTCTAATAAGCGTTTTTTGACAATGGCAGAGTTCATAGATCTATGCTCACAACTTTAATGGATGAAAAGTAATCCCTAGACTCAAGTTAAAACTGAGTATTATTCAATATAGATAGTTTTCATCAGTTCAATTTTCCCGTATTTGGGATATATAATCCTTTGGTTGTACACAGTTGTGATATTGTGTTTCCAGGTTGTTCCAATAGAGTGGTATTTTAAGAAAAATCGATCTAAAATTGACCCCCATGTTACTGTTAATATCAGGTAAATCAGGGTGTTTCCCTTTGCAGAAAGTGTAATAAAATGGGCCTGTCCATATATCATGTGACTGGACTTTGAAATAAATGATAAATATGTTAACTGTATATAATCTAACCAATGTCTTGTCTTCTCTTGCTTTAATTTCACTGATAATAATTTATCTTTTTTCCTTATACAGTACAGTACAGTAATTACGATATGATATCAGATGTAAACAATCCATAATTAAAGCTTATAATCAGTTTTCACCCCGCCGCCCGCGCGAAATTCTGACCATATTCTGACCTATTCTGCCCGTTGAGTGCACTCATTGCACTGGCTATTGCGTTTACATTGCGCAATTGTTGCACAACAGGTATTGCATTCACATTGCGCAATAAGTGGTTTCATCCATTGCGTTCATATTGCACAACCATTGCGCAATGGGAACACAATAGCCAGTGCAATGATTGAACTTAAATTCCCATATGGAATTTGACTTCACCAATCCTCTGAAATAATCCAAATTACGACAGAAATGAGCTTCAAAATGCTGTTTATATTTATATTTAATGCTCTGCGTGGGTTTGGATCTGATTAAACATGGCAAATGAAAAGACAAACTTGTTAAGAGAAATAATACTTTATTTTGTGTTTTATATATTTTCATAATTTAAGTACAGCATCTAAAGCACATAATATTTTTCATGGATAATGATGAATAAAAATCGATGTCCATCGATATAATACATATGGCTGAACAGGTTCCATCACATTTTGATGTCTAATAGGAAAATGAGTCATAAGTCGCAAAAGTGATATTTTTCAAAGTGTTTTTTTCACAAGAACTCTTTATTCAAATGTAATCATTTTTAGAGGGTTTAGCATTTATAGTCATATAGACCCATGTTAGAAATTTCGGAACATTGTATTAAATATATCCTTGCGTTTTGAAGGCCTTTGTATGTAGTATATTAAGTTACTTTACTGGCATTAAAAAATAAAAATATCAAACTTAATATAAAAATAATTATAGTGAATAATTAGTAGTTCGGGAATAATTGCCTCGACAGGGTGCTGCTATAAATGGATGCATTCGCCTCAACTGAACATGGACCCGGTTGAGAAATAGCCTTTCGGATTCCCGCCTTTTCGTACTTGGACAAAGTTCCAATAATACAACATCATGGGTATTCCTTATGTAGTCAAATCATTTACCATAATATGTGTGTGAGTACTTCTGGACTTCTGGGAAGACTCTGTGTTATCATACTCAACTGTTGTAACGTTAAACCATGTTAAGCATTTGTACCCTAATTAGGAAATAATTCCCTCCGTTTTGGCTGTTCACGGGTACTGTTGCCTCAGAGAAGTTTGAGGGCTTGCCTGAGAACTTCCCTGAGGTAATGGCTTTTATGAGATTATTATGATTTGATGAGATTCAATTTCTGGGAGACAAAAAAGGATAAACAAACCTTTTCTATTACGGCCGAAAAACATCAGCACACACCATGACAGTCACCATACTGTCTACGTGACCTGACCCGGAAGTGCTTGCATGGATCCGTATTTTACTGCCACTTAAATTTCGGCCACTTTCCACTGCTACGCAAGCGTCGGCCCTCCTTGTATCACTAGCAAAATTCAGCCACGATGCCACTACCAATTCTCATAGCGCAGGGGTTAGAGCACTGGGAGCACAGGGAGAAGGTTGAGGGTTTGAACCTCGTCCAGGTCTATCAGCTTTTTTTTTCATTCTATACTTGTTGGGCCGTGTAGAGCTGTCACTCCACACGGCCTGGACGGGACGGAAGGTGGGTTTGCACTGGGTGGGGCTGGGCCGGGAGACGAGGAAGGCTAGCGATTTGAAAAACAAAATATCATAATAATGTTTCACTGTGTGCCAAGAAAAACGGCCTAAACATATCTAAATTACATTCGCCAGGCGCCTCTAGCAGCTGCCCCTCCCTGGAAGAGATGAGAATCGCCGGAAGCAACTGGGGAGGGCTCCAAAAACAATAGATCCAGCCAACCAGGGTTCTATGGAGTCCGAACATGCAGCGGGCTTCTATAGAGAGAAAAAAACATCCCAGAATCTCATCAAATTGTTTCTAAACATCTACATTGACTGTGTACCAAAGTTGCCACTTCTCTTGTGAGGCCAATACCTGGTCACCTCTGTTGGGTCCAATATTCACGATTGGACATGGTTTGTGTGGGGAATAAAGCCTGTGATACCTAAAGAGCTGTGTGTCTGGTCTTCTTTCCCTTCACTAAGATTGAGAGATATCGAACTTGGGTAGTGAGACGGAAATCACTACAGAAATACATATTAGATATCCTAGTGTTTATTATCATTGGAATCACCTTGATCTCCTCTTTTCAAATATAATCATTTTTTGCTCACTTATGACTCACGACTTACGACTTCTGACAGTTTACATGCCTTTGTCATAAGGATAGGTTTAGGGTTATAGTTAGCATCAGTATCCATCCATGTACTCTATTCTGCTTCACAGAACACATGAAAATACAGTGCGTAATGGTCACAATGCTCTATTAACATCCTGGCAGCTAGTATATAGACGCTTCCGTGGACAGCTTCAGACTCCAAGACCCAAAATAAGAATAATAGAAATACACACAACCACTACATATCCTTCAAATACCGATCTTTCATAACTTTTTTGATAATCGTTTTTTTTGATAATCGTTTTTTCATATAATCGTTTTTTCATGATCTTTTTTTTATGAGTGACATGTTCCAGGAAAAGCAGAAGCAAAAAAATGATTTTGAGACATTATCATATATATTTGAAAATACTGTTAAAATCCATTTGTTGTGTATTTTGTGACTCATTTTTCTTTTAACACATCACAATTGACATTTTGATACTCTTATATTTGATTATTGTAAAAATGATGGAAATTAATTTTGATATTTCATCATCAGATATATGAATTCCGTTTAATTAATTACATGTGTTAGGGGGGACACCACCAAGAACACCACCGTCTGGCCTCAGGTATAATACATGACCACCATTTCTGCCACCCAACCCCCCGCCCCCCTCACCCCCTCCCTCCCTCATCCTCACCCTCCCATCCATTCTCCACCCCATTATCATTACATAAATACCAGAATGGAATAAAAGAATCTGTTTAGATGATACAACGTTCATGGCCACCATTTTCCTCTCATCCCGCCCATCATACTTCCTACACACACACAAATCCCTGAATACAATGAAATGAGAATTCCTTGGTCTAAAATATAAATTATTAGCAAATGTGAGATGAGTGGAGGAAGGGATGAGCAGAGGCAGGGCCTAACCTAACTCATATATCCTTATTTTACCCAAACTACCAACAGCAAGCAGAGGGCGCTGAGAGCTGCCTCTATCCATTACAGCAAGAGCCCATGGGTACTCTATAGTAGCCAGGTCCAGCTGGAGGGTGTGTGTATACACCCCCTCAGGGCTGTATACACACACCCTCCCATTGTTCCTGTCAGCTACTATAATGTGTCCAGTGGGACTCACACAGACTCCAATAGGCCAGTTCAGTTTTCCCGCCTCACTACCCTTCCCGCCTTGGGTGGTCAGCTGCCCAGTGGACATGTTGTATACATGAAGTTTGTGGCCACTAACAGTAGTGGCAGTGAGGGTGTCCCCCCGCACAGTGAAGGCATGGAGGGTCTCTACACCCACCTTGTGAGTGCTTACATGCACCTTCCCCCTAGTGTACTTATATACAGTAGATCCTGCACCATTCACATGAATATCATGTTCCCCCAGCTGTACATACCAGGGTCCACCGTTCACCTCCTCAGGCCTCCACTCCACGGGTGTAGAGGCTGGGGGCAGACACAGCTTCACATGTGACCTATCCACTGCTGCCGCCCAGCCTCCATCCTGGCTGCAGCTAACTGATGAGAACTCCTCCCCTTCATGTAGCAGCTCCCTCTGGTGCAGCTGGAGGGGACTGCCCTGGAAGGAAACCCTCCACAGCTGCTCACCCCACCGTCTGGCCACCATGAGGGCTCCCTCCGGGGTCCAGGCCAGGTCAAACACCCCTGTCTCACCCCCAGCACCTGGAGGAAGGTCCACCTGGAGGAGGAACACACCTGTAACAGTAAATACAGTAATTAGTCTCAGTTTTATATAAATGAAATTTTTCTTAGCACTTTATACTTTTCTCTAAATTCATGTACCAATCTTTGAAAAAAAGAAGGATTCAGAAAAAACATTTGTTACCCCAAAAGAGAGGGGTACAATGGTAGGGAGGGGTAGAGGGGGAGGTAGAGGGAAGAGCAAAAGGTGGAGGAGGGAGGCAAAGGGAAGCACCAAAAACTACTCAACTACAAGAAACTACTCAACTCCCATAAATGAGTCTTATTAGGAATCAGGTGAAGCTAAATTGAAAATATTTTTCTTTTGCATGTCTCTTAGCCCCTGGGTCCTGTTTCCCTGTCCATACCATATTTTTCGGGAAAAAGGTTTTTTTGATGAAAAAAGGCCAATGTTCAAAAAAATGGTATAAATAGAAATAGTTTTATTGCTCCTGATTATTTTATCCCTCATATTGCATGGACATACAATGAAAGTGTCACACACATGCTGTCACACATGCTGTCACAGCTCAGCTCTCACACATGCTGTCACACTCCTGCTGTCACACATGCTGTCACACTCCAGCTCTCACACATGCTGTCACATATTGTGTCACACTTCAGCTCTCACACATGCTGTCACACTCCAGCTCTCACACATGTTGTCACACATACTGTCACACTCCAGCTCCCACACATGCTGTCACACTCCAGCTCTCACACATGCTGTCACGCATGCTGTCACACACAGTGTCACACTCCAGCTCTCACACATGCTGTCACACTCCAGCTCTCACACATGCTGTCACATTCCAGCTCTCACACATGCTGTCACAAAGTGTCACACTCCAGCTCTCACACATGCTCTCACACTCCAGCTCTCACACATGTTGTCACACATACTGTCACACTCCAGCTCTCACACATGCTGTCACACTCCAGCTCTCACACATGCTGTCACACATGCTGTCACACACAGTGTCACACTCCAGCTCTCACACATGCTGTCACACTCCAGCTCTCACACATGCTGTCACACATGCTGTCACACATAGTGTCACACTCCAGCTCTCACACATGCTGTCACACTCCAGCTCTCACACATGCTGTCACACATTGTGTCACACTCCAGCTGTCAAACATGGTGTAACACACAGGCTGTCACACACAAGTTGTCGCACTCAGTGTAGCAAACGTGCTGTCACACACACGTTGTCACACATGTGCTGTCATACACAGGTTGTCACACTCCTGCTGTCACATACATGCTGTTACATACAGGCTGTCACATACAGGCTGTCACACACATGCTGTCACACACATGCTGTCACACACATGCTGTCATACACATGTTGTCATACACATGCTGTCACACACATGCTGTCATACACATGCTGTCACACACATGCTGTCATACACATGTTGTCATACACATGCTGTCACACACATGCTGTCACACACATGCTGTTACACAGTGTCACACACAGGCTGTCACACACATGCTGTCACATATATGCTGTCACACACATGCTCTCACACAGAGTCACACACATGCTCTCACACACTAGCTGTTACACGCAAGTTGTCACACAGTGTTACATACAAGCTGTCACACTCATGCTGTCACACAGTGTCATACATAGGCTGTCACACAGAGTGGTGTGATTAACAGCATATATCAGGAAGGCAGGTGAATGTACCTTTGGTAGGTGCGATGACTGGTTGAATGGTTGCCCCTAAGTTACGGGGAACTAAACTGGAGGATGGTGCTGCCTCCTGCTGGGACTTGGTGGAAGTGCCTCCTGTCCTTCTTCCTGTACAAGCAAGATATGTAAATTAGTACATAATACTTATATTTTATTTGTACCAATACTTTTACTGAGTATTACGTCAGGATTATACACCAAACGGTGCACCAGCAGCCCCACAATGACAGCCATTAACCTCAGGATTATGCACCAAACAGTGCACCAGCAGCCCCTCAATGTCAGTCATTAACCTCAGGATTATGCACCAAACAGTGCACCAGCAGCCCCTCAATGTCAGCCATTAACCCCAGGATTATACACAAAACGATGCACCAGCAGCCCCTCAATGTCAGTAATTAACCTCAGGATTATGCACCAAACAGTGCACCAGCAGCCCCTCAATGTCAGTAATTAACCTCAGGATTATACACAAAACAGTGCACCAGCAGCCCCTCAATGTCAGTCATTAACCTCAATATTATGCACCAAACAGTGCACCAGCAGCCCCTCAATGTCAGTCATTAACCTCAATATTATGCACCAAACGGTGCACCAGCAGCCCCTCAATGTCAGTCATTAACCTCAATATTATGCACCAAACAGTGCACCAGCAGCCCCTCAATGTCAGCTATTAACCTCAGGATTATGCACCAAACAGTGCACCAGCAGCCCCTCAATGTCAGTCATTAACCTCAGGATTATGCACCATACAGTGCACCAGCAGCCCCTCAATGTCAGTAATTAACCTCAGGATTATGCACCAAACAGTGCACCAGCAGCCCCTCAATGTCAGTCATTAACCTCAGGATTATGCACCAAACGGTGCACCAGTAGCTCCTCAATGTCAGTAATTAACCTCAGGATTATGCACCAAACAGTGCACCAGCAGCCCCTCAATGCCAGTCATTAACCTCAGGATCATACACCAAACAGTGCACCAGCAGCCCCTCAATGTCAGCCATTAACCTCTGGATTATGCACCAAACAGTGCACCAGCAGCCCCTCAATGCCTCAGGATTATGCACCAAACAGTGCACCAGTAGCCCCTCAATGTCAGCCATTAACCTCAGGATTATGCACCAAACAGTGCACCAGTAGGCCCTCAATGTCGGCCATTAACCTCTAGATTATGCACCAAACAGTGCACCAGCAGCCCCTCAATGCCTCAGGATTATGCACCAAACAGTGCACCAGTAGCCCCTCAATGTCAGCCATTAACCTCAGGATTATGCACCAAACAGTGCACCTGCAGCCCCACAATGTCAGTCATTAACCTCAGGATTATACACCAAGCAGTGCACCAGCAGCCCCTCAATGTCGGCCATTAACCTCAGGATTATACACCAAACAGTGCACCAGCAGCCCCTCAATGTCAGCCATTAACCTCAGGATTATGCACCAAACGATGCACCAGCAGCCCCTCAATGTCGGCCATTAACCTCAGGGTTATGCACCAAACGATTGGCTCATTATCTAATATCAATATGGCAGAGAAAGTGGAGTAAGCAACAGGTTAGTTAACATATAGATGGTCAATTCTCACAAAATGGGGGCAGTCGGTGCTTTTTGATTCCAGGGTTCACTCAGCTTACATTTCTATTCTTTTGGTTCATTTGTCATTCCATCAATTACATCTATACTTTGAGCTTTTGGGCCATATTTGGTTTCATTGAATTTTGTACAGAAAATGATAAAATAAAGGTGAAAATTGACGTTTTTAAAAACTGAAATAAATAAAATGAGAAAGAAGGCACTCAAAATGATGAATTTATGATCGAATTTGGACTTTACATTATTTTGACTTTATAATATGAGTAATTGGAGTGTAATAACAAAACTGCAAAGTGTGCTGAACAGGGCTATCCGTATTGTATTCAACAATCAATGAGGTCTAACAACCAATGAAATGCGTGATAATCTAAGAATTGACCCATTCAAAAAAAGAGCAGACATTGCCATACATGTTTGCAAAAAGTCCTGAAAATATTTAGCAAATGCCTAGACAAACTAGGCAAGCCAGAGGGATCAATCTTGTTCAGCCAGTTGCTAGAACGGAAAGTACAATAGATCTCCCCATGTTCAAGGCCCAAGGGTCTGGAATAGATTGAGCCCTAATGATAAGATAAGAAAGTGGGATGCTCTGAAGAAAACCCTAAAAAATACTAACAACTGGAGGGATAATACTTGAACCGAGATGCACCGAGATGCACACTGCCGAACCTAAAATAAATACTGTTGACTAGACAGGTAATGAGACTCAAAGAGTCAACAAGCTATATGAGTAGAAAAGATATAGTTCCTAACTATCAAAGGTGCACTTACAAGTTGTGTTTTATCTGCGAACACATCGTATCTATGTTTTTAATAGGCCACAAAAAAATTACAAAAATGATATGTATTGATAGGTGATGAAATATACAGCAGGAAATAATATGTAATATATTGAGCTGAGTTGTTTTGAATTGAAACGATTCGGAGATATATAAGATCATGTACCAGAAGATCATATATGTAATAATTAAATAAATGAACAGGTTAATGGTTGAATAATTAAATCAATAAGTTTAAAATCCAAATGCTATATATGTTACATTGTAGTAGAGATAGTAGAGATCAACAGCAAGAAATTGTAATTTTAATTTACATGTTTTATTTTCAATTGGCAAATGAGATTTATCATGTTATGAAACTTTGTTAAAATTTATTAAAAAAAATAATAAAAGGGATTCTAGGGGTTTTCTTCAATTCTGGGTGAAATATAGGAGACATACAAATTGTTGTTATTGCCATTTTTTTAGCTTAAAATAATTGCTAAAATTCGAAGGGTGTCGGGACGGTAAAATCAGTAAAAGATTACAAGAAATTAACTCACAATACTATTAAGGTAACTATGATTAGATTTCGATTTAGAAACTTTTATTGTCAACATATCATCGCTGACAGAGTACGGTTCTCCAACTAAAGGGAGGTCTCCATGTTCTCTGATGTTTTACATAATCCATGTAAAGTGAACAAATATTATGGGATTAATTTCCCTCGATTTGTTGGTGTCTTTGGCATCTGTTTGAAAATAAACCCCAAGGCCCATAATTATTTTCAAACAAAAGCCGAAGACACCAAATTGAGGGAATTCATCACTTTAATAGCGGATTTTTGGATTCAAAACTACTGTTTAAACACATATTAACAAATATTAGGCCCTAGTGTCCGGGGCTCTAATGTCGAGCGCCCAAAGCATCAGACTTCCGGTTTACGAATGTCGTGTTCCTTGTGTCTAGGGACTTAAAAAAGAAATAAATGAAAAATCTGAAGCGGTAGAAATGTTTTAAATATTGATAGCGAAGTTTTCCTCTATGGAAATCAAGAAATCAATGAATGGCGATTTCAGAAGCCATGTATACCTGTTTACGTTCGAGCGAGCAAGGCAGAAGCAGTGTGGAGACTTTCGACATAGCCACTCTGTGCATGGTGCACTTTGCGTTGCATTGTGTATGGTAGTCTATATAGCACACAGACAATTTCATTCGAAAGTGCCCACACATCAACAAACTGAGGCTTGCACAATGTCTACTGTCATCATGTTATGGAGGGGCCTAGGCTGTAATTACTTTAAAATGGCCAACAGTGAAGGAATGACTTTAAGGTGACCAGTACAAGGATATTTGGAACATTATCGGTGATTTTGGAGCTAGTGGTAGTGATATTTTGCAGTTTTACAGAGCCTGGCTTGTTTCGTCTGATTGTCACTGGGAGGCAGCCATTGTATCACAACATCGCTTGCACAATGTCTATCGTCGTCACATTATGGTGAGCCCTGTGCCCCCAAAACTTAAAAATGGCTAATATTTCCATCAGAAACAGTGGAGAAAAAGACTTTTGGGTGACCAGGACTTTGTACAAGTTCCAAACTGAACGCGGAATCGATGACAAACAACTAGTTGATGAGGTAAGTGAATGAGCAGAAATGCGGGAACGATTGTAATTTACTACATCCGAAAAATAATATTCTACATCCGGAAAATAATATTCTACATCTGAAAAATAATATTCTACATCCGAAAAATAATTTACTACATCCGCTATCCTAAGTGACTACATCCGCTCAAAACAGTAATTTATCACTATCCAAAACCCCAGCAGAATCCAAAGATCGGCTATTAAATGCATATAAAGCCAATGATATTCAAGAAAGAAAGAAATCAAACTTGTGTGGCCGCCCCTTTAATTTGTCATGGTTGGCACATTCTTGGAATGAATACGTCGGGATTCAATTCATTTAATTATTCTGTTATTACCTCTCAAACCCCTTGTGTATATTGACCAATGTGTACTAGGGTCAGATTCTCAGAAAATGCACAATTGGAAGATCTACACATTTAGAAAATTTGGTTGAATTAGACCTAAAACTCATCATCACTAATTATATTATAGTTTTGCCTTGATTCAAACAATCTGTTAGGCTATGTTGAATTGTATTTGGTACCAGATTTTGTCTTAATTTTGGATGATTTGAGAGGATTGGTGAAGGCGAATTGTGCATTTTCTAAAAATCTGACCCACTAGTAACAACTTCATATTCTAAGCATATGAACAATTTGTATGGAAAATATTTGAACACATAGCCAAAAAACTTTACCCCAACTTAGGCAGCCCCTCCCTCCTGACGTAGGCGGTGTAGGCACCCCCACCGTAGGCGCCCCCTGACATAGGCACCCACACTATGGAGGCTCATGGGGGCAGCAAGTTGACTATTTTATTTAGTCTGGATAACGTAAATATGACTGTGCTGACTTCAAGAATTATAGACAAATACCTCAATGTTTTCCACAGCCATTTTTGGGAATGCTTGGAGTATGTGCCCAGATGAGGGTGGGGTGCCTAGATGTTGGAGATTGGGTGCCTACGTCAGGATGGGATGCCTACATCGGGGCATTTTCTTTTAAATTTTCCACATCTCTACACATTACAGACCCTCTCAAACCTCGTTAAATATGTCATCCAATACGTTGGGAGTGGTATAATGTTGAAAGCTCATTCTTAAATGACAGTGATTCCTCACAGCTTTAGTTCATAAATCAACAAAATTTACCCCGAAGTGGGCACCCAGAAAATAGGGTTAAAATTCAAATTGATGCTGAGAGAGAAATATTCATTCAATCCTGTAGCACTTCAGGTTAAATTTCCTAAATACTCTATTCATCATGACCTGACTGACTGGCGGTAAAATCAACTCAGGACAACCATTGAAATTGATTATAGTCAGTGTTGAAATAGACAATAAGCATGGCGCTGATAGCATGTAATGCATAATCATGCATGCCAGTAGGTTTACCATAAGTGGCAGTGGAGACTGGCAAGCTATGAAAGTGTTTTGAAACACCATTTCTACATAGTATATAGCAAGATATGACTCACATTCACCATGTTTAGAATAAGAAGGAACTCAGAGACAGTTTCCCGTCATTTTGGGCATTTCTTGGCAAAGTTTCAGTCCGCACCACCCAGGTGTGGATAGACATTTGGATGCTGCTTGGCAACAGACAACGTTGCGTCATTACCTCAAATTTGATTGGGTGATGTGTCACAACAGGCATGACTCATGCATATCTGAATATAAACAACATTCATCGTCAACAGAGCTTGTTGCAAAACTTAGGATTACAAAATAGATATCGTGCCCCGCAATAAGATAATATGCCCATGCATCACATTATTCATATAAGGTACTACATGTAAAGTTTGCCTGCTCAACTGTGTGCAGAAGTCTAGGTCTCAGTGTTTTGTATTTATTTTGTATGGGCTGCTTGTCGACCCTATTCACGCATACATCGTAGCAAGGTATAGGGTTGATGGTTCGGCTATGGCTTTATGTGGCCGTATATGAGATTTATAACAAGAGGTGTCAACATGTATGTCACATGTAGAACAATATAGAATAAGTATCAATACAGTCCATATTCTAATCCATCTAAATTACCCTGTCCCAGTCCTCAGGGAGGTTCTGAATTCTTTCCTCCTCTTGCAGAGGTAGCACCCTGATTCAAGTTTGTTCCATGCTTCAGGAATGATTAATTTCTTTATTTTATCAGTCCTCGGAGTGATAGTTTTAGTATTCTTAGTATGAATTCTTAATTGAATACTTTTACCGTTGATATTCTCATTTCTCAGGCTTAGCGGGTGGTACGCTAAATTTAAGAGGGGGGACTATTTTGTATGTATAAAGTGGCTAATCCTCTCTCGGCTGTTGATCATATATATTATTACTTTTACTCTCGTCCAGTCTGCTGTCAATTATGACCATTTCAGAAAACACACACAGCACTAGCATTACCTTCTGCACCACTAGTTGATGGTCAGAAAGCACACACACACAACACATAATAGCATTACCTGCTGCACCACTAGTTGATGGTTTATCATCGTAAAGTCCTAGGCCTACATATGAATATAACATATAAGAGGTTAAAAAGTATTAAAATGCATGAAATATATGATAAAAAAGAGGATTACTGGTTCAATAATATCACTAAATTAAGTCCTTTATTGTATGAAACATTATATTGAGTACAGGTCTCCACATTTCTCAAATATTAAGCAGCATTTGACCAAACTCTTTTGATGTAAATGAAATCAATTTCTGTGACTTGTGACTCATTTTTCACCCCACTTTGCTCACCTGTGAAGAGTTTATCAACCTGCTTGGTGGCCTTCTGTGTAGCTGCCTCCTGTACACGTGATGGGGAAGGGATCTGTACCAGAGTCCCGGTCTCTACTTGTTGGTGCCTCTGCCTCGCTGCAACACAAGAGTTAGTGGTAATTTGACAAAAGACAATGAGTCATTGATACATTGGGACATTTCTATGCACACAAAGACACAACCTCCATTTTGTCTACCTTGTGGGGATAGAAAAGTTCCAACATATCAATGATGAGGTTGTTTTTTGTTTTTATATCCCAAGTCCCCTATTTTGAATATGTATGATCCCAAAATCTTGATTGATCATTATTTACCTTTCTCGATTCGGCAAAACAATGTTGCACCATGAAATAAAATGAACGTCATTGATTGGCGCAACTTGATTTACGCAACCAAAACCACAACCAAAAACATTTCTGCAGGACTAGGCACATAGAGGCACCTTATTTATGTGCAACAAACAATTAATTTAAGTCTATTCATAATGTTCTCAGCTCTTCTGATTTGACTAGAAACAGTACAAGTCTGTAGCAGAGAGTTATATGCTAGAAACAGTACAAGTCTGTAGCAGAGAGTTATATGCTAGAAACAGTACAAGTCAGTCTAGAAACAGTTCATTGGTCTACCTGACAAGGCGCGGGCAGCAACATGTCCATTTCCACAACACCGGTGACAGAACCGGTGGCCACACTCCGGTCTGTTAGAGCTAAACCTCTGCTGACATGAGTGGCAGAATGGCTCATACCTATTGGTGGAAGATAGTAAGTCTATACAGTAGAGAGAACATCTAGTAGGATACAGGGAAACCTAAGTACAATGAACATATATATTTCTAAGCTGAACTCTTAGCAAACTTTTAAACTAAAAATTACAGATTCTCCTCTTGTTATCCTGTTCTTCCCCAGCCTTCATCTTCAAATCATTTAACCAAAGTTTTGGACAATGTTGTGCACCTAGTGGCCTGTTTATAAGCCAGGTCTCAATTATAAGCCCATCTCAAATACATGCTAATTCAGGGTCATGAAAAAAATTAAATTAAAATTTAATTCTTGATTGAATGCTTTAAATATCAGTTCCAAGCCAGGGGGAGCTGTAAGAAATACAAGCTAGGTTTATAAAAACTCTAATATGGTCAGACCAATATTTCATTGAGTAATATACTATATGTCCAAAATCACTAAATTAGGTCCTTTATTGACTATGATTATCAAAAAGACTTACTATATCTGAGAAAATATTTATAAAAAGTACTACTATACTGCCCTTTTTACTTCCCCTAATAATTTAAGAGGCAAATTATAATGTAAATAACATTGAGCCACCTTCGTCCATGACGACTGTGGTATTGTACACTGTTAATCATCAATGTAATTAACAGAAAACTTGCAAACCTCCCTTAGCTGGAGTCATGTTTTCTGACAGCGACAAGTTTGAAAACTCTTGATGTTAAAAAACAAATTTTGCTTCAAAAGGTAGAAAAATGATCATTTTTACAACAATACAAAAAGTTATAAAATATGTTTAGATTTGGAAGAGCCAAGATGGCAGGATATGATGAATATAGATGTTGCAAAAACAAACAAAAAATCTTAATCTTAATAAACATGCAGTTGGTTTTGCTATAGGGCTTCACAACTGAATACTGTTCCTGTCCTAACTTCACTCATCATCGCTCACCAGCCTGTTAAATCCTTCTATAAACATATGTGGCAGCAAAATATTCGAAACTTCATTCCTATAAATCTTACTAAATGTGGTTGGATTTATTTGTTGTTATAGCTGAGAATGCTGCTTTAAGGAAATAAAAAGTTGTAGCCATCCAACCAAATGGGTATGTAGAGAAGGGAAACATCGCCATAAATCCCTTATTATTCACAATACTCCATGTTCTATCAATGGATTTAAGATATGGAGAGGCAACTTTGACTTGAAAGTTTTCTAAACCTGCCGGTCCTTACTTACCCAAAATCTTCTTGGTTGAACTCCAGTTGTTCTAGAATGAATCCTTGGTCAGTCTCTTCAACTGTTTTAAGGAAGTAGAAGACATCACCTACGGTACGCCTCGACAGATGAGCCATCAGTCGCTGAATCTTTTCATCAGAGGTGGATGCAGCCTGTAATATATGATGTCTTATGGTGACTGGTGAACAGTTAAGTATTGCCCTTATTCTGGAGCCTTTCCCTGATGCACACAGTTTGAACCAACAGACTTTACATCACTTCACATTATGGTTTATCAACTTGATTATCTAACATCAATAAGGTGTATTTTCAGGAGAGCTCTTTAGTATGAATATTTATACTATGACTGAATGGGTTATTCACTTTGAGTGGGAAGAATACGTCTATTTAATAGTTTGTGCATTTCTGTATGCGTTGTATAAAGAGATAGAATTACTGCAATGTAAGTGCGTCTGTGATTGGCCTATATCCCCATCATTGATGACGTAAGATCAATCAGAGATGAGCTTACTCAGCAGGGAGGCACATTAAGAAAAACATGGCTGTCATGAACTGCTTCTGCCAGCCTATTACAAGTGTAAGAATGACTTTTTTCTATTATTTCGAAGTCATAGTAGAAAGAAGGAACTGTACCTGAAGTTATGAACTACTCATGTGATTCAATGGCTCTTGTTTACACTTTATTTTGCTTCCAACGCACGACCTGCGGCGGCTTAGTGGATGCAAAATAAAGTGTAAACTCAAGCCATTGAATCACACTTGTAACAAACATAGAAAATGCATGTTTTTTTCATGATATTTTGCCATTTCAAGTGGACGCATCAACTTTATATATTAATGGACGATAATTTGTTTGTCTCTGTTAACCATGTGGTGATTAAAAACTGTCAATCTAAAGAACTACCAGTATCCCAGCTCGCATTGAAATGTGTGTGGTAAACGCAGAATATAAAACGTTTAATTAATTTTATTCATTATACCTCATATGTATTTATTCAAATGTTGATTTGTAATGTCTACTTTTATTTGTATACATGAGAATATTGGATCACCCAAAATTGTAACGCAATAGTCCCCAAAAAAAGAAATATCTTGCCACACAAGGCAAATGCAGAAAAAGGCTCAATATTCACACTCTTCACACAGGTTTCTTGCACCCTCTTCCAGGGGCGGGGGGATTTGTTTCCTTTTTGACTACTATTGTAGTTGATCGGAGGTTATAACCAGCCCTCCGCGTCAAGAGTGTATTGATCAAGTGTCCTTGACATTTCCGTGCCTCGGTAACGCTCTACTGAGCACGGAATGGGCTTTCTGATTTGTGCTAATTACAAGACAGATATGTTTTACCATTATCACCCATTTGCAGGATTCTCATATTGTATTCAACTACAGCAGAATGTGTATCATCTATAACCAATTACTGTATTCCTGTACGACCTGTTCTTATGTACTGTGTTTACTGATAATGTTCGCCTGGTGTGACACCTCTTTTACTATATGAGGACAAGCATGACTTGCTCCTGCCTGTAAGGTATAGTTGTTCAGTCCTATGCTGGGATTGGACCTGGTTAGACTTGCAGTCTGGTCATGGGTGGCAATAAATCCCAATAAGAGCCTGGGTTGGGTGAACATCTAGTAATAAAGCCATTTACTATAGAGGCGATTCACTACACTGAGATACCTCTGATTCATATATCACATATATATGTGATGTGTTTCAGGAAAATGAGTCACAAGTCGCAAAATTGGTGATTTTTAAAGGCATTTACTTACAAGATCTCTTTGTTGGAATATGTTCATTTTTTGGGTGTCTAGTCCGTATCTAGATACATGCGCCAAAATTCAAGTCTGTTTATTAATTATATCAGTGGGTTTCTTAGATCATCCTATTTAGTATATTTAGCTACTTTACTGGTAATTAATTATCCACCTAGAAATGTTGTGTAATGAAACTTCCGGCAAGCCAGCGGAAGTCTGGTGTGAGGGCCAACAGCAACAATGCGAACAATGAAAACAAACCGGCTAATGCGAATGTACTGCTCCAAAGAAATGATGTGTTTCCCGGCGCCCATGTGTGTAGTGGCCCGGCCACAAAGTGTCATGGTGTTGGTGTCTTTACCAGGCCTGAATTTAGTGTTCCTGACATTGATTTTTCTGGAATTACTGATGTTTCTCCACATGATGTTGTATGTGATGTCCATTATGGGTATGATACTACCATTTTGCATGATTCTGTTGATTTTGTTGCCTGTCATGAGTATATTTCTCCTGTTACAGATGATTATGTTGCCGATTGCAACCTTACCGCGTCTATTGATTCATTTGCTTTGCCTGTGCGCGCGGCACCTGCTACCCCATATGATTTTCATGAAGATTATTGTGCTGATTCATTTACTAGCAATGATTCGGATATTATATTCGACTGTATGTCTGGTTTCGATCGCTATAATCGCTATGACCCCATTATCCCATGTATTGGTATGCCTATTTGTCCTACTCGTGTGTATAATCATTATATAGGTGGACTTAGATCTGCATGGAATGTCGACATCTGGAAGTTTGAGCTTGAGAAAGAAAACAACTCACTTCTCAGGTGTTATTTATTGTATGGTATTGAGAATGGTTTTTTCATTGTTGATGATGGGACGATTCCCTCCTATGATAGATGTAATTACTTGTCTGCTACCCAAGGTCCTGCTCACAATTATATTTCTAATTTGTTTGAGAAAGAATTATGTGAAGCCAAATTCATTATTTTGTCTGAAAAGCCTCATTGTATCCACTCTGTGGGAGCAGTCGGTAAACCGGACGGGACCTGGAGACCTACAGATTGCTGCAGGCCTATTGGGGAGTCCATAACAATTTTATGGGTTCAACTTTCAAGGACTTCAGTTATGCTACTATAGATCAGGTGATTAATTTGCTCTCCCCTAATTGCTTCATGGCCACAGTGGATGTGTCCTCTGCCTACAGAACTGTATCAGTACATCCCAGCAACTGGGAATTCCAAGGCCTTAGGTGGTCTCTGGATGATAAAGAGCAATTTTTACTTGATACAAGATTATGTTTCGGGCTTCATTGCGCCCCGTACATCTTTCAGCAAATCAGCAATTTTGTGGTTAGGTGTATGCAGAGACGTGGTTTTTATAAATGCATCTCATACCTGGATGACTTTATTTTGATCGCAGATACACAGGAGGAGTGCACTGCTGCTCAGTCTACCCTTTTCCAGCTCCTTGGGTCACTGGGATTCGCGGTGGCATGGAAAAAGTGTGCTTCCCCCGCCCAGACTGTGAAATACTTAGGGATCCTACTCGATTCTACCACTATGACTGCCTCCTTACCTGATGATAAAGTCAGGAAACTTCACTCTGAGTTGGGGTTTTTTAAAGATAGAGGCAGAGCCACAAAGAGACAATTACAGAGGTTATGCGGGATTATCTCCAATGCTAGTAAAGTAGTCAAAGGGGGTCGTACTTTCAGTAGGCGGGTCATTGATCTTTTAAAGGGCCTTCCCCAGAAAGGGTATGTAAGGATTCACCTAACCCCTGATTTCCACGAGGACCTCACTTGGTGGCATGACTATATTAAAATCTTCAATGGAGGCAACCACATGATAAAATACAACTTTGGCGATGGTCCATCCTTCTTAACTGACTCTTCTGCAGCAGGCTACGGCTTGTGGTCGAGCAGTGATTGGATATCTGGGTTTTTCAACTCAGACCTTCTGCCTAAAGGGGTTGATGGTTTGGATTCCTCCCATTCCCATTGGGTCAATATTAATTTTCCTGATGACTTTGATGACCATATTAATGTGTTAGAGATCCTTCCTGTATGGCTGGGGATCCAGAGATATGCTCCTTTCAACAGGGACCGCCACCTGGTGGTTTATACGGACAACATGCAAGTTAGACAAATGATCAACAAAGGGACCTCCTCCAACAAAACTTGTATGACTTTTATTCGTGATGTGTTCTGGCACTGTGCAATCAATAATGTCCATCTGACTGCCAGGCATATCCCGGGTGTTGATGACTGTTTAGCTGACAAGCTTTCTCGTGTTTCACAGAACAATAACATTACCTTTATCAAGGAATTTGATCTCTGTTGCAGTGCCTAGTGTGCCTCTGTCGGACCTGGATGAGAGGTTGGGATTTTTCATTAGTAATGCCTATGCCTCGTCTACACAGAAAACAAGGGCTTCCTAATGGAAGAAGTACTTCGCATTCTGTCATGCATATGGCTTCACCCCTGCCCCAGCTGATCCCTACACTGTGGCAAGATTCATATCTTTCCTTTCGATTACATGCACCTATGGCACTATTAAGGGAATAATTCCCTTGGTTTTTTCTGCTCTCGGGGATTGTAGCCTGCGGGAAGTTCGAGAGCGTAGCCCGAGAACTTCCGGCAGGCTACAATCCCCGAGAGCAGACAAAACCAAGGGAATTATTGCTTTTAGAAGAGAGTTACATGCATAGCTCAGTGGCAGAGCGTTCGCCTTCAGTGCCAAGGGTTGGGAGTTTGAGTCTTGCCTGGGCAGCTTTTTTTTTTCTTCATCCTTGCGATGTCTAGTGACTTAAAAAAGAGATAAATAAAAATTCTGAATTGGTAGAAATGATTTAAATATAGTTTTAGCCCGATAGCGAAGATTTAGTCTACGGGAATCAAGTATTCAATGAATGGCTTTAGCCGTCGGAAACATGTATTTCATTTGATTACCAACTTGTTATCACCGTAAGCCCTCCCTGTCGCCGGAAGTTCTTGGAGCATCTGTCTCAAGGGATCAGCGGTCGGCCGGGTTCCCTCGGGACGGAAGTCGTAGGCAGGGTTCTATAGAGAAAAAAAAACTCCCAGACTCGAAAACTCTCAGATCGATTCTAATAATAATTATTTATCAGCCATTATTTCGCTACATAAGTTCCTGAATTTCCCTGAGCATCTTCGAGAAAATTTTCTGATACAACTAGCCCTAACAGGTGTAGCCAGAGGGAAGGGGAAGCAAGTTATCTCCAAACTTGGCCTGAAAGCAAGCGACCTTCTGAAAGTGTGATATTGATATGAGGTCCGGGGTATTTTTAGAGGAATTATGAATTTGGTTTTTCTTTTTTCTTCTTTTTGGAGGTTTGGTTTGGCCTCAGCTGCACTACTGTTTTATTGTTTCTCATTTCATCTCCTTCAACTAATTTATATTGCAAACTATTTTTTCTAATAATTTCTAATAATAATTATTTATCAGCCATTATTTCGCTACATAAGTTCCTGAATTTCCCTGAGCATCTTCGAGAAAATTTTCTGATACAACTAGCCCTAAAAGGTGTAGCCAGAGGGAAGGGGAAGCAAGTTATCTCCAAACTTGGCCTGAAAGCAAGCGACCTTCTGAAAGTCTACAGGAATCTGGAATTCTCTCGTCCCAATTGCTCCATTCTCTGGACTGCTACTATGTTGTGCTTCAGATCTCTTCTATGCAAGTGTAATGTGGTCCCCCAGTCAGCCTCAGATCTTGGACAGGCTGTAAGGAGAATAGATGTTGCTTCTACTCCTGAGGGGATTACCTTGGCCCTTAGACGCACCAAGACTATACAATTTTGTGAGAGAGAGCTGGTGATACCCATAGCTTTCTGCAAGTCAACATGCTTTTGTGCAGCTAGCAGGTTGCTTGATCATCTCAATGATTTTCCTGGTCCCCCAGATGGCCCCTTATTCTACGTTGCTACTAAGGAAGGTACTCTTCGGTGGATGCTATATGCCGATCTATTGGCCTTTGTGAAGGATATGAGTTCTTCTATTGGTCTTCCTCCAGAAGCCCTAGGCACCCATTCGCTGAGGTGCTTGGGTGCTGCTCACCTACACTCCCTGGGCATGCCTCTAGTGGATGTGATGGCAATGGGCGATTGGCAATCGATGTCAGCGTTGGACTCCCCGGAAACTCCCCTTCCCCGCAAGTGTGATATTGATATGAGGTCCGGGGTATTTTTAGAGGAATTATGAATTTGGTTTTTCTTTTTTCTTCTTTTTGGAGGTTTGGTTTGGCCTCAGCTGCACTACTGTTTTATTGTTTCTCATTTCATCTCCTTCAACTAATTTATATTGCAAACTATTTTTTTTAAATAAAAATATCTGACTAAAAAGATAAAAGTACTTGTTAGATGTCCTTAATGTATACATTTATTGGAATCATCTTGGTCTCATCTTTTCAAATATGATAATATCTCAAACTCCAATTTTCGCGACTTATGACTTATTTTCTGAAAACGGATCACATATTTCATCTTGTACATAGTAGATAAGAAGGAAAATTTACCATTATAAAAACGTTTCTGTCTATGAATATATCCTTTGGTTTGTAATACAACCCAATGTACTATTTTGGAGTTAGTATTATCGTTTCTGAAGACAAACCTGTTAACCACTACGTTTTTAATATGATTTTTTTTTGTGCCCGAAAACTACTTATAGTTTGATGTTACAGTCATGTTCTGCAAAATGATATTGGATGTAATCGCTTAGTAATTTTGAATAGTTTTGAACTAGAGGGTTTGTAGTCTAGTTTCTGAAGTGATTTTATGTGGGAGGGAGAACGCTTGTTTCTAATCGTCATCCTCAAATTCCTCATCAGAATGGTTCAAAATCTTTGGCCAGCTATCAAATTTAAACTTGTTAAGGATGATCGCGGGTATTTCCCAAAGTAAATAGATCAGCCTGATTTTTTCACAGTTTGTACTCCAAATCATGCTGATTTCAAATATAATTTTTTTAAGGGGGGTTCCCAAACTAGATTTTTTGCTATTTTCGTTTGAAAATAAAAAGTTATTTAATTCATTTAACATGGCCGTCTATGGAGAAAAGAGTGTTTTTGAAACGTTTCATCCATTTTAAACCATAAATTGTAAATACAGTTGGCTAATTCTTTAGTATATCATAGTTTAAGGAATATATTTTCTGAAAATAACAAGAAAATTGGTGGTTCCCAGATTACTTTAGGAGCTGCAGGCCCCCGAACTTGACATATCAGTAGAATAGCTTAGAATCTCAATGTAAACAAGGTGGCTTACGGTGTCGTAAAACAATAACAAACAAGAAAAAAAACATATACTAATCTGTTCAATCTTCAGAAGTGTTTCTTTTTAATAACTGAACATCACTAACCTAAGAAATGATAAAAAAATAAATAAATATGAACATGGTCAATGTCGTAAAATCTCCGCCGTTTTTGGTAACTGAGAAATACCCGCGATCATCCTTAACTGAATTGTGTAAACATTACATTAAATGGTGAGTTTACCTCGAGTATAAGTCTTGTAGACTGATTGATGACTTTATACATTTCCAGCGTCATGAGGAACTGAACGTTAAGGTCTAGCATTTTCAAGAGACGGACAGAGTTCACCTGTAGCAAGGTATTGATGCTGCTTACTTCAAACACTCCCTTCATATTAAGCTTGTGGGGCCAGGTATTTAATACCATGTAGCTTGGCTTGATTCTGAAGAGAAAGGTCATACATGGAATTATTCAACTATCCAAAATTGGGTCAATGTTATCACTGACATATATCTATTACTACTGCATGTTACAAGTAATTCAAATTAGAATATGTGATTTGTTTTAGGAAAATGAGTCATAAGTCGCAAAATATGAATTTTGATATATCTAATAAGTCGCAAAAAAGATTCCTTTATTGAAATGTTCTGATTTCTCGAGGGTCTAGAACACTTAGTAATATGGATCTATGTACCACATTTTCAGGACATTGTAATAAATATATCCTTGCGCTCTGAAGGCCCTCATATGGACTATGTTTAATTACATTACTTGTAGTTACCCACCTAGAAACATTGCAAACTTTATTTTTTCATCGGCTTGATCTTATCTTTCAAATAATGATGGTATCTCAAAATCCATATTTTGCGACTTGTGACGCATTTTCCTAAAACGGATCACATATGAACGTTATATTGTTGTGATCACTGCCTGTACTGGCCTGCTGAATACTGGTTCCAATATTGAAGAGTCAAGTTCTGCAAGAATGATTTTGCATTTTTATTCAGAACAGACAATAACATTCCGAAATTGGATACTACTCTCTGCCTAAGCTGGTCTTCTGATATTTTCACTACTGCATGTTACAAATAATTTGGATTACAATATGAATGATGTATTGCTGTGATCGCTGCCTCCACTGGCACGCCAAATATACTGGTTTATATTTAGCACTTATTGGATGAGTTGATGCATGGCGCATAAGTAAAGAACAAGATCGTAGATTGAGTTCTTTACTTACGCGTCTGTGCAGAAAACGAGTCCTATTAGTTGATTATTATACATGCCTAATTTTGCATGTAAACCGTGGTTAATTATAAAGATAATGATATAATTTACCGTATCTGGTTTTCGTACAAGGGGAATATAACTAGAAACAGGTGAAACGATCAAGGAAGAAAGCACTTGCTCCTGCAAACTTGCATTGGCAAACTTGCGTCAGCAATCTTGAGCCACCAAACTTGCTTCGCCATGATAACGCACCGATAATATACTAGTCCATTGCCGTGTTTCAAGTAATGGACAGCCATAGGGGCCTCAGCCGTGAATGTGTGTATAATAATGAATATTGATGTTTTAGGTAGGAGGTAGAAGATAATTGAGAAATGATGTCTAATGTATAAATTCAATTTTCAAATACAAAATTTACTTTTACTAATATGTTTACTATTCCGTCCTTAGTAGTGAACTGGCCAGAAGATCTACACACACATGCGTCTGGTGCTGACATACCTGACATTACAAAGATTGAAAGCCAGCTTCTCCAGAAGCCCTGCCTGTGTGTCCATGAGGGTCTGGAGGAAGGCCAGGACCTGGCCCACCTTGCCACGGTACAGCTGGTCCAGTATGGTGTTCACCTTCCTGTCCTGGCTCATTTTGTTCTGCATTATTATATAAATATACGCCAGTTGCATGAAAATATAAAAAATCATTTAATAAGGAGACATGTCCAGTGAACTCAATTGCAGTTATTCTTTTTTTTAAAAAAAATATTAACAGAATATGTTCCTTAGAATAGCATGATATTGAAAAAATTTAATATCACTCGGACCACTTGAATTCTGCACGGGTTTACATAATGATGCCCAAAGTAACATAATGATTGCAATAATTTTACGACTATTTTAGTTGTTCAACTTCAACTTATCGTATTTTTGCTATAAATTTTCTATAAATTGTTTTAAAAGAGCATGCTATAAAATCAAAATCACAAATCATTTTTTTTTTGTTTTTTTTTTTTTCTGTTACCTTACACATACTTCATCTCATAATATCACCTGTTTCTGTTATTTATAATTTCACAAACTAAGTCGTTCTGTTGTAACCAAGTTGCCAATCAAGTAAAGGCATTCTCTGGAAGAACAGGCTAATTCAAGGTTGTAAAATTTTGTATGAACCTGACATGGAAATCCTTTGTGCAGCAAGAATAGCATAATAAAGAATACTTGAATTGAATTGAAATATTGGTTTCATGAGATTCTGAGCTTTGATTTGCTATAAGGATTTGAAACATGAGGTACTTCCAGGTAGGGATGTTCTACAGACCTGGTGGAAAAACTTTTGTTTGCCTCTGCTACTCTGCTACAGCAAGGCCCCAAATACTATGTAACAATGTAAGTAAACGTAAATCACCTTCAGTTCTTGCCTTGTGGTCTGATTGATGACAGCCTTCTTCTCCAGAGTATCCAGTAATGCAGGCGTAACATCAAGCTCTTTCACCAGAGTCAACGAGTTGGATGAGACCAGTTTGTGGACATCGTTAACTTCATAAACATCCTTGTCATTCAGGCTGTGAGGCCAGTTCCTCAGCACTGGGTAGCTGGATTTGGGCCTGCATACAATACAGAATATATACAGGGTAACTAATGGTTGAAGGAGTGTGAATATTGCATACAATACAGAATATATACACTAATGAGTTGTAGAAGGAGTGTGAATATTGCATACAATACAGAATATATACACTAATGAGTTGTAGAAGGAGTGTGAATATTGCATACAGTACAGAATATATACACTAATGAGTTGTAGAAGGAGCGTGAATATTGCATACAATACAGAATATATACACTAATGAGTTGTGGAAGGAGTGTGAATAGTGCATACAATACAGAATATATACACTAATGAGTTGTAGAAGGAGTGTGAATATTGCATACAATACAGAATATATACACTAATGAGTTGTGGAAGGAGTGTGAATATTGCATACAATACAGAATATATACACTAATGAGTTGTGGAAGGAGTGTGAATAGTGCATACAATACAGAATATATACACTAATGAGTTGTAGAAGGAGTGTGAATATTGCATACAGTACAGAATATATACACTAATGAGTTGTGGAAGGAGTGTGAATAGTGCATACAATACAGAATATATACACTAATGAGTTGTGGAAGGAGTGTGAATATTGCATACAATACAGAATATATACACTAATGAGTTGTGGAAGGAGTGTGAATATTGCATACAATACAGAATATATACACTAATGAGTTGTGGAAGGAGTGTGAATAGTGCATACAATACAGAATATATACACTAATGAGTTGTGGAAGGAGTGTGAATATTGCATACAATACAGAATATATACACTAATGAGTTGTAGAAGGAGTGTGAATAGTGCATACAGTACAGAATATATACACTAATGAGTTGTAGAAGGAGCGTGAATATTGCATACAATACAGAATATATACACTAATGAGTTGTAGAAGGAGCGTGAATATTGCATACAATACAGAATATATACACTAATGAGTTGTAGAAGGAGCGTGAATATTGCATACAATACAGAATATATACACTAATGAGTTGTGGAAGGAGTGTGAATAGTGCATACAATACAGAATATATACACTAATGAGTTGTAGAAGGAGCGTGAATATTGCATACAATACAGAATATATACACTAATGAGTTGTAGAAGGAGTGTGAATAGTGCATACAATACAGAATATATACACTAATGAGTTGTAGAAGGAGCGTGAATATTGCATACAATACAGAATATATACACTAATGAGTTGTAGAAGGAGCGTGAATATTGCATACAATACAGAATATATACACTAATGAGTTGTAGAAGGAGCGTGAATATTGCATACAATACAGAATATATACACTAATGAGTTGTGGAAGGAGTGTGAATATTGCATACAATACAGAATATATACTCTAATGAGTTGTGGAAGGAGTGTGAATATTGCATACAATACAGAATATATACACTAATGAGTTGTAGAAGGAGTGTCAATATTGCACAAGTTGCATAGCAAATAGCAATTATTATATTATATCCTATTAATAATATGAATAGAAAACAATACAAAATTTATCACAAAAATTGGTTGAAGGTTGGTGTGAATGTTGCACGGTTTGTGTAGCAATAAGTGGGATATTCTAAGTGACTGACACCATAGAGTTTATGCATGCAGCATCATGCAGCACACATGGTCACGTGGGACCAATACGTAAATCTGTTCCCTAGTGGGAGGGAGATTGACAGACAGTTGACAGACGTGGAAACTTTTCCAGATATGCCTGAGGAGTACCATAAGGACTTCTCATTGGATGTCTATGAAATTGTTCCAGAAATGTTGTGACCCGCACATGACAGCACCTTCGATGGTTAAGGCAATTTGTATGACTTCTGAGGCAAACTTGTGGTGTTCGCGGTCGGATCGAGATGTCTGTGTATCCTGTGTGGGTCAAAGAAACAGGTAAAGCACCATAAGGTCTTCAAAGCCACTGACGCCGACCTACAGGTGCCCAATGTTTGGTAAGACGTCTGATTTGGTAAGACACACCGGAAAGTCTAACCATAGGCTGCAATGCTGAAAGGCAGTCAAGAAGATAGCAACTGCTTTTCTTGGGTTGCCATGCGAGTTCACTGTGCAGTACAGTTTCAAGGAGACACTCCATATGTCCATGGGAGTGTACAACTTAATACTCACACAGGTGCAGAAGTACCCAAAAGAGACCGAGATACGTGAACAGGCTTGTAAGTGCAAAGCTGACAAGGTCCAACAGACAGAAGACTTCTAAGGACTCAGGCATGAGCAACACTAAGGATTTTCTCCAAGGTGAAGTTTGTGGATGCCCCATTGCCAAAAGGCAATGCATGGGAGGGGAGTTCCGGCAAAACTCATGCTGAAAACTGTCCATCTCTTCCCCCGTCAAAGGGAATGACCTTTCTGGGGCATACGACTCAGAAGAAGGTTACAGCATTTGTGGGACTTGAGCAAGCAGGAACGGTCAAACCCCTCCTGGTCATACCTGAATTGGCGGTCCCTGTGGGCATGAAAGCTGTAATGAAGGATTGGACTTTGGTACAACAGAACACAAAAATACTATGCGGTAGTGTTAATGAGGCTCTCAAAGCCTTCTGTGATGGAGTCGCGGCCACTTATTTGCTGTTAGATGACGTCAATTGTCTGGTAGACAGCCCGACCGAGATCAAGAAAATGTGCGAAGATTTCCGAAAATCACTGGCATGGCAGGTGTATGTGCTAGGATTGGTGTTCTCCAGAAAGAGTCTGCAGACTTGAGATGCGAGAATGAATCACTATGCGTGGAAGTTGAGGCCTTCCGCTCTATGCAAACTTGTGGGATGCACAGGTTAGAGGCGTTCCCGTTGGATAAGCCCATTGGGAAAATCACTGAAGTTCAGCAGCAAGTACGTTCTGTGGAGGAAATGACGGCGATGGCTCTGCAAGGGGCCAAACCAGCATTCACTTCACACGGAAAGAAGAGTTTCTCAGGAAGAACTTGGTCCAGTAGCTCACTTACACAAGTTGGGTCAGCCCATGCCACCAGTTGGCAAGTCCCCTGTCCCAGCTTCGGCCAAGGGAACTGTTGCAGTGAGAAATCTTTCGAAATCGCTATAACACATGCGCGCAGCGAAGACGGTGGCCACAAGTACAGGCTCAGCTAGGACATGAACGGAAACTCCACCCACGAAACTGTTATATGAAGGTTTGTCTATCTTGGCTATTGACTAGTTGTAGAAATATTGTATAGAGTATCCACCAGTGTTATATGAAGGTTTGTCTATCTTGGCTATTGACTAGTTGTAGAAATATTGTATAGAGTATAAGAGGTGTAAAGAAGAAGTCCTAAGGCTTTGATCCTAAGATCTAGAATAGTGTTTATTGTGGTCTTGGCATACAGGTGAGAGCTTGGTCCATGTGGCTATTGTTGATTGGAGGAATATATAATGAGCTGAGAGTGCTACCTGTGGTTCCCCTTACTACCGTATTCAATGCAATAAATTCCTGGGTCCTGATACCCAATAGGTTCTTATATTAATTATTAATTACCATAACGCATAACATATCCCTCATTAATGTTAATTAATGATCATAAAGTCGTTACCCACTGTTACGCCATTATTGCGTAACATGATGTAACAAAACCAGCTGAGGAAACACACAATTCTGAGGTTGTAAGTCCTAAAACTGAGTAAGAGGATAATACTGAAGGAGTCAGGGTCAGAGACTGTGTCTTCAGATGGTGAACACGAGTCTTCGGACTTGGCCATCAAGGGTGACCTCTTCAATGACGCCATCGCTGGGATAAAGATATCTCACTGGCAGAGGCAGAGGCAAGAGGCCACACAAGGGAGATGCGTTAAGTATCCTCAATCGGAACACATACCGTCACACTACCATAACTTGTAATGCACAAGCGGGGAAGATCTACGAAACGGGAGCGAGGGAACTCATTCCCCCTTTTAAAGGATTTTAACTTGGTTTTATCCATTAGTATGGCAGTGCTGGTCGTATTAGCTTTTATCAATGAAAGCCCAACCGAATTTGTTTATGTAGCATATTTTGGTTGCCTCGACTCTCATGTTGGGTCAGACTTAGCAGTCTGCAGTGGTCTTTTTAGACACAGACTGGCTCCGACCCATATCGGAGAAGCAAAGGCCTTGTTCTAGTGCTTGTGCAGCAGTGTTCATGAACCTGCCATACAAGAGAGTCTAGGGCTTGCGTGGTCTCCTTGGTGCCTCGGAACAGACCCTACGTCAAATAGCTTTCGCTACCACACTCCAACTAGTGAGGGGGCTATGTAGTGGGTCTGCATCAACGTTGCTTCTGTATCAACATCATCAACACCTAGGGGCGGCGAAGGGCACTTCAACCAGAGCCGGATGCAATAAACTGCCGGCCATTTCCGACAAGGGGCGACATACAATCACGCATGAAGACACCCTCCTGTGGAGGGTAGGGGAAGAGTACACATCGCAAGGGGATCCAGCCTTCGCTTGACACTAAGGACTTGGACCGCTCGCGGACCAACATTCTTCTGTTGTTCAAATCAAGCATCACTACCACAGTTGCATTTAAACCTGTGATACTCAGAGTTTAACAAAAACTTGGTGCCAACAAATAGCTCTTTTGTCTGGTTTTTTTCGCAACACTTCGGCTTGTGACCCCCCCCCCAAATCAGCGGTTTACTACACATGTGATATTAAAATGATGCAATATTCATACAGAGATTATAACCCACTTTTCTAAAAGAAAAAAATAATTTTCAGCGATAAATAGAGTTTTCTCAGCATTGTACAAAACATCAAATGATAGTGTTTGGAAATATAGGGCGCGTAAGTAGTCCACCGCAGCAATTTTTTGAGTCACGCTACTGTAGCAGTTTCATGACGTCATGTGGACATGTTGCGCGAAAGTCCCATAGCCCCAACGTTAGCGCGATATTAAATCTCTGTTCTTTCAACGATCATATAGTTTTATGACTTCTAACTCACATATATCCATCTCTAGAGGCAAACGATTTCAACTATAGCCTCCATAATTGTTATACCTTTACTGGGGCGATATAAAGAGTGATTATTTATCGCCACAATGCTAACCCAATGGGGATTGTTTACTTCCGGTCCACGCATCGGTACAACTGCGCGACTAATTTTCGTTAATTCGTGCCCCGCCGCCATGACACTTACGCACTCTATTGTTAATTTGTTTAATTTTTTTCCTTTGGGAAATTTTAACGTTGCCATCCCAATGTACTTTTAAAGGGTTCAGCCAGGGATCAAAAGTAATTATTCAGTGAGATTTTGTTTCTGATATGTAATCTCCAACAACTCTATTTTGAATACAGACATTGTCTAATCGCATATCTGAAAAACTGTTTCAATGAGATTTGAATCTCACAATTATACATTATCAAATGAAACTATATCATTTTAAAGTGTCTAATAAGAGGTTCATGTCATAGAATTTTCAATTTTAACCTAACATTTTTTCTGCTATTTTTTGGGCTGAATAAGCCTGTTGTTGCCACCCCAATGCAGGGTGGCAGCACCAGTGGGGTGGCAACATAAAACATTGGAACAGAATAATTTCAGTTTAGATTATTGAAATTGGATATAATGAGAAAGATATGATGATAAGATGATATTCGAAAGAAGTGCCTGGAAATAGATAAATAGAAAATAATTCAATTTTGATCTCAATGTTTAGTTTGAAACGTTAGCTTAATGATACAATAATAAACAAAAATATTGAAATTGAAAATAAAAAATCCCCCTCATTACCTCTACAATGTTTTTATCCAAAAGCATCAGGGTGACAACGCTAGAAATTGATTCCCCACCAAATGCAGTTTTTCAAATTAGTGTGCCCAATTTTTGTCATGAACCATTCATCATATGTACAATGATATCTGTAAATGGCAAGTAGTTTAAATGCATTTGAATATTTTAGCCAAAAGATGTCAAAACCTCAAAGTGGAACCTTAGCGTTAAAAGAGATTTACCTAAAAATGAACAATCAAGTGCCATATGTCAAGATCCCATAATTATTAAGAATAATGACGTCCTTTAGAACTTCAACAGTTGCAATAACAAAGCTGAAATATGAACCAACTTTATTTAATCTACTTCTAAAAAGATTATTAGTATGAGATTTATGTGTCTGTTTATCCCAGTGTACCAACTGACGTCCTGTAATTAATCAAGATCCACTTCAATATTGGATCCTTCTGTCTGAACTTGGACATGGACCAAACCTTAGAGACATGCTTTGTATGGCTTCAGAGATAACTTTATCAATTTTAGGAAACTTTGCATATAAAACTAATGCTAGATTATATTTTAACCCCACATATTCACTCTAAATACAACTTACAAAATACAAATGCAAAAAAGCCCAATGTACTTTGGTTTAACTTCATTGTTTCCCATGCTCCGCTGGTTGTTAAATGTACCTAATGAGCACAGAATGGCAGCCCGACCCATTTGTATAGACATAGAGAGGCAGTCTAGTGATCATTGCCAAATACACGGGAGCGACTTACACAACAATGGAGACAACTACATGCTACATGCTTTACTCAATGTCATACAAGGTCAAACACAAGAGCTCTGACATACCTAAGTATTAATTCCACAGCAGTGAACAAGCATATCTTATAACAGTAATACACAAAGACATAGGATTCATGTATAAAACAAGGATTCACTTGGGTCTAAGTGGTATAAAGGGGGAGTATACTGTATATTAGGCAGAGGAAGAATAGAGGCAGTATACTGGAGGTAATACATACAGGCAGGGTACAAGGCTGGTACTGAGGGAAGTATACTGTATATAAGGTAGAATAGAGGCAGTATACTGGAGGTAATGCATACAGGCAGGGTACAAGGCTGGTAGTGAGGATAGAGGGAAGTATACTGTATATAAGGTAGAATAGAGGCAGTATACTGGAGGTAATAGGCAGGGTACAAGGCTGGTAGTGAGGATAGAGGGAAGTATACTGTATATAAGGTAGAATAGAGGCAGCATACTGGAGGTAATACATACAGGCAGGGTACAAGGCTGGTAGTGAGGATAGAGGGAAGTATACTGTATATAAGGTAGAATAGAGGCAGTATACTGGAGGTAATAGATACAGGCAGGGTACAAGGCTGGTAGTGAGGATAGAGGGAAGTATACTGTATATAAGGTAGAATAGAGGCAGTATACTGGAGGTAATAGGCAGGGTACAAGGCTGGTAGTGAGGATAGAGGGAAGTATACTGTATATAAGGTAGAATAGAGGCAGTATACTGGAGGTAATACATACAGGCCGGGTACAAGGCTGGTAGTGAGGATAGAGGGAAGTATACTGTATATAAGGTAGAATAGAGGCAGTATACTGGAGGTAATACATACAGGCAGGGTACAAGGCTGGTAGTGAGGATAGAGGGAAGTATACTGTATATAAGGTAGAATAGAGGCCGTATACTGGAGGTAATAGGCAGGGTACAAGGCTGGTAGTGAGGATAGAGGGAAGTATACTGTATATAAGGTAGAATAGAGGCCGTATACTGGAGGTAATAGGCAGGGTACAAGGCTGGTAGTGAGGATAGAGGGAAGTATACTGTATATAAGGTAGAATAGAGGCAGTATACTGGAGGTAATACATACAGGCAGGGTACAAGGCTGGTAGTGAGGATAGAGGGAAGTATACTGTATATAAGGTAGAATAGAGGGAGTATACTGGAGGTAAAAGGCAGGGTACAATCTGTCCTTGTAAGGTGTTAGCAGAATGAATCATTAATCAAGCAAGCAAAGCTGCCATCCACATGTGAGAATAGAGGGCAGTATCCTACCTACAGTAGGCAGGAGGCTAAGCTATAATTAAGGGCTTATAGCAAAGAACACCCAGAGTTCAGGGAAGTATACTGTAGATAATTTAGAGAGAATACAGAAGCCTTAGCCTACCTTGCTCCTGCCATGATGTTCTCTTAGGTCTTCTATATCTCTTCTTCCTTCCTTCCTTCCTTCCTGTCTTTCTCTCCTTTTCTTCCTTCCCTCTTTCTTTGGTCCTACTTCTGCTCTTCTTCTCTCTTATCTTCTTTCTGCTGCTCTCTAAAGCTTCTCCTTCTCAAGTATTTGGGCAGAATGAAGATAATGTTGACCAAGCGTGGATCATCCAAGGTGACAGTTGTCTTAACGACGGCCAGGCTAGCGCTACCATTGGTCCCTTCATGCACATGCGCTCACCAGACAGCATGCTATGTACTTATAGTCTATTTTAAACTTGTGATAATTTCCAAGACCAGGAGCGAGGCCAACAATCATATTCAAGCATTGGCACAATACACTGTGGAGGAATTAATTGGTTTTTTATGCTTATATTGTTGTCTTGAATGCGGCCTGTGCTGTCCTAGACACATACAGGAATGAACAGGAGCGCTCATGTAGATATATTGTATTTCACAACAAACAATAACATTCTGAAATTGTATACAGTCATATGCCAAGGCAGGTCTTCCAGAAGCCTACTGTACATGTTCCTATGATCTGACCCACATGTATACAGTAGCCTACTGTACATGTTCCTATGATCTGACCCACATGTATAGTGTAGTCTACTGTACATGTTCCTATGATCTGACCCACATGTATAGAGTAGTCTACTGTACATGTTCCTATGATCTGACCCACATGTATAGAGTAGCCTACTGTACATGTTCCTATGATCTGACCCACATGTATACAGTAGCCTACTGTACATGTTCCTATGATCTGACCCACATGTATAGAGTAGTCTACTGTACATGTTCCTATGATCTGACCCACATGTATAGAGTAGCCTACTGTACATGTTCCTATGATCTGACCCACATGTATAGAGTAGTCTACTGTACATGTTCCTATGATCTGACCCACATGTATAGTGTAGTCTACTGTACATGTTCCTATGATCTGACCCACATGTATAGTGTAGCCTACTGTACATGTTCCTATGGTCTGACCCACATGTATAGAGTAGTCTACCGTACATGTTCCTATGGTCTGACCCACATGTATAGAGTAGCCTACTGTACATGTTCCTATGATCTGACCCACATGTATACAGTAGTCTACTGTACATGTTCCTATGATCTGACCCACATGTATAGAGTAGCCTACTGTACATGTTCCTATGATCTGACCCACATGTATAGAGTAGTCTACTGTACATGTTCCTATGATCTGACCCACATGTATACAGTACTGTACATGTTCCTATGATCTGACCCACATGTATAGTGTAGCCTACTGTACATGTTCCTATAGTCTGACCCACATGTATAGAGTAGCCTACTGTACATGTTCCTATGGTCTGACCCACATGTATAGAGTAGCCTACTGTACATGTTCCTATGATCTGACCCACATGTATAGAGTAGCCTACTGTACATGTTCCTATGGTCTGACCCACATGTATAGTGTAGCCTACTGTACATGTTCCTATGATCTGACCCACATGTATAGTGTAGTCAACTGTACATGTTCCTATGATCTGACCCACATGTATAGAGTAGCCTACTGTACATGTTCCTATGGTCTGACCCACATGTATAGTGTAGCCTACTGTACATGTTCCTATGGTCTGACCCACATGTATAGTGTAGCCTACTGTACATGTTCCTATGATCTGACCCACATGTATAGTGTAGCCTACTGTACATGTTCCAATGATCTGACCCACATGTATAGAGTAGTCTACTGTACATGTTCCTATGATCTGACCCACATGTATAGAGTAGTCTACTGTACATGTTCCTATGATCTGACCCACATGTATACAGTAGCCTACTGTACATGTTCCTATGATCTGACCCACATGTATAGAGTAGCCTACTGTACATGTTCCTATGATCTGACCCACATGTATAGTGTAGTCTACTGTACATGTTCCTATGATCTGACCCACATGTATAGTGTAGTCAACTGTACATGTTCCTATGATCTGACCCACATGTATAGTGTAGTCAACTGTACATGTTCCTATGATCTGACCCACATGTATAGAGTAGTCTACTGTACATGTTCCTATGATCTGACCCACATGTATAGAGTAGCCTACTGTACATGTTCCTATGATCTGACCCACATGTATAGAGTAGTCTACTGTACATGTTCCTATGATCTGACCCACATGTATACAGTAGCCTACTGTACATGTTCCTATGGTCTGACCCACATGTATACAGTAGCCTACTGTACATGTTCCTATGGTCTGACCCATATGTACAGAGCAGCCTACTCTATGCATGTGGGTCAAATGTACAGTAGGCTACTCTATAAATATTGTAAATAATGTTAAATGAAGGGGAATTATAAATACTCAGTATATCAAAGCATATTACTTAATGGGTTGATTTTAAATCATTCCAGTTAACTTAAAATATAATTGGCTATATTTTGTCAAAAAAAAAGAGCTTGGGTTCATATCATAAGCATTTGCTATGGCATAATGCACCTGCATTGCTTTGGCCTATAGATAATCAAAACAGAGCAATCACATGCTTCACTGCACACACACACACTGGTATAACCCACACACATCACTCACACACCTACCGCTCCTCCTGCCTGCTTACACACACACACACTGGTATAACCCACACACATCACACACACACCTACCGCTCCTCCTGCCTGCTTGCACACACACACTGGTATAACCCACACACATCACTCACACACCTCCCTCTCCTCCTGCCTGCTTACACACACACACACTGGTATAACCCACACACATCACACACACACCTACCGCTCCTCCTGCCTGCTTGCACACACACACTGGTATAACCCACACACATCACTCACACACCTCCCTCTCCTCCTGCCTGCTTGCACACACACACTGGTATAACCCACACACATCACACACACACCTACCGCTCCTGCTTGCACACACACACACTGGTATAACCCACACACATCACTCACACACCTCCCTCTCCTCCTGCCTGCTTACACATACACACACTGGTATAACCCACACACATCACACACACACCTACCGCTCCTGCTTGCACACACACACACTGGTATAACCCACACACATCACTCACACACCTCCCTCTCCTCCTGCCTGCTTACACATACACACACTGGTATAACCCACACACATCACACACACACACCTACCGCTCCTCCTGCCTGCTTACACATACACACACTGGCATAACCCACACACATCACTCACACACCTACCGCTCCTGCTTGCACACACACACACTGGTATAACCCACACACATCACTCACACACCTCCCTCTCCTCCTGCCTGCTTGCACACACACACACTGGTATAACCCACACACATCACTCACACACCTCCCTCTCCTCCTGCCTGCTTACACATACACACACTGGTATAACCCACACACATCACTCACACACCTACCGCTCCTCCTGCCTGCTTACACATACACACACTGGCATAACCCACACACATCACTCACACACCTCCCTCTCCTCCTGCCTGCTTACACACACACACACTGGTATAACCCACACACATCACTCACACACCTCCCTCTCCTCCTGCCTGCTTACACATACACACACCGACATAACCCACACACATCACTCACACACCTCCCTCTCCTCCTGCCTGCTTACACACACACACACTGGTATAACCCACACACATCACACACACACCTACTGCTCCTGCCTGCTTGCACACACACACACTGGTATAACCCACACACATCACTCACACACCTCCCTCTCCTCCTGCCTGCTTACACATACACACACTGGTATAACCCACACACATCACTCACACACCTCCCTCTCCTCCTGCCTGCTTGCACATACACACACTGGTATAACCCACACACATCACACACACACCTCCCTCTCCTCCTGCCTGCTTACACACACACACTGGTATAACCCACACACATCACACACACACCTCCCTCTCCTCCTGCCTGCTTGCACACACACACACTGGTATAACCCACACACATCACTCACACACCTCCCTCTCCTCCTGCCTGCTTACACATACACACACTGGTATAACCCACACACATCACACACACACCTCCCTATCCTCCTGCCTGCTTACATACACACACTGGTATAACCCACTCACATCACTCACACACCTCCCTCTCCTCCTGCCTGCTTGCACACACACACACTGGTATAACCCACACACATCACTCACACACCTCCCTCTCCTCCTGCCTGCTTGCACACACACACTGGTATAACCCACACACATCACTCACACACCTCCCTCTCCTCCTGCCTGCTTACACACACACACACTGGTATAACCCACACACATCACACACACACCTACCTCTCCTCCTGCCTGCTTACACATACACACACTGGTATAACCCACACACATCACTCACACACCTCCCTCTCCTCCTGCCTGCTTACACACACACACACTGGTATAACCCACACACATCACACACACACCTACTGCTCCTCCTGCCTGCTTGCACACACACACACTGGTATAACCCACACACATCACTCACACACCTCCCTCTCCTCCTGCCTGCTTACACACACACACACTGGTATAACCCACACACATCACTCACACACCTCCCTCTCCTCCTGCCTGCTTACACATACACACACTGGTATAACCCACACACATCACACACACACCTCCCTATCCTCCTGCTTGCACACACACACACACTGGTATAACCCACACACATCACTCACACACCTCCCTCTCCTCCTGCCTGCTTGCACACACACACACACTGGTATAACCCACACACATCACTCGCACACCTACCTCTCCTCCTGCCTGCTTACACACACACACTGGTATAACCCACACTCACACACCTCCCTCTCCTCCTGCCTGCTTGCACACACACACACTGGTATAACCCACACACATCACTCACACACCTACCTCTCCTCCTGCCTGCTTGCACATACACACACTGGTATAACCCACACACATCACTCACACACCTACTGCTCCTCCTGCCTGCTTACACACACACACACTGGTATAACCCACACACATCACTCACACACCTCCCTCTCCTCCTGCCTGCTTACACATACACACACTGGTATAACCCACACACATCACTCACACACCTACTGCTCCTCCTGCCTGCTTACACACACACACACTGGTATAACCCACACACATCACACACACACCTCCCTCTCCTCCTGCCTGCTTGCACACACACACACTGGTATAACCCACACACATCACTCACACACCTCCCTCTCCTCCTGCCTGCTTACACACACACACACTGGTATAACCCACACACATCACACACACACCTCCCTCTCCTCCTGCCTGCTTACACACACACACTGGTATAACCCACACACATCACACACACACCTCCCTCTCCTCCTGCCTGCTTGCACACACACACACTGGTATAACCCACACACATCACTCACACACCTCCCTCTCCTCCTGCCTGCTTGCACACACACACTGGTATAACCCACACACATCACTCACACACCTCCCTCTCCTCCTGCCTGCTTACACATACACACACTGGTATAACCCACACACATCACTCACACACCTACCGCTCCTCCTGCCTGCTTGCACATACACACACCGGCATAACCCCCACACACACCTCGCCTCACACCTGCTTGGTCATGCAGTATTGTATTTAAATATTTGTGTGTACTAAATTTACTTCAAACCCTCGTCCTCCACATATCTGTTTTGAAAACCCACCAATACTTTTACAACTTTTTTATTATTTCATTATGACCTCACTGTATATCTGTGGTTAACCACATTGGGGTTAACCATGGTTAAGCGCGCAAGCCCTCCCCCCACCTCCAGCGGGGGAAGAGGTAGGTCAGACACTATCACTCACTGCACTTGCTCCCGAGCATTTGAGCTGACCAGAAGTCCCCAGACATTGCGGTCATGGTGTCTGATAGTATTCCTTGGAATGAAGTGACAGAGGAAGATTTCTCTTTTCACGACTTGGCAAAGAGGTATGGCCTCAATAGAGACACTACAGCAGCTTTAGTTAAAGACTGACTATATTACGAGTCATATCTTCAGCTGGAGTCAGCAGGATCGGCCTGCCTATTTGGCAGGACATCGCTTTTCGGGTCGCGTTGGATCCAAGAGACAAACCCAAGATGGCCCAGACTCAGTCTCAGTCTAAGCCCAACGAGGAACGAGTGGAAGACGATTCTTCAGGGGATGACATTACCAGTGGTCAGAGACAGAAAGACGAGATGGATGCAGTGAAGTTAGAGGAAGAACTGGACAACATGCGAGGCAAAAAGAGGAAGAGGGTCATACCCCCTCGGAACGAGGCCAGCATTTGGGCTAATCCCATCCACAACCTAGTGATTAGGGCATCGAAAAAGAAGGTTTTTAAAGTTGCCCAATTTGTTCCTGACCAGGTAGCAAAAAGACTGGCGTCGAGGGCAAAAGAGAGAGTGGTCCACGAAGCTGGGCCAGACGGGAAACTAAGTCTGAGACAAGATGAGGAGAGAGACCCGTACCTCACGATGGCAGAGTGGGGGGCAGCGGCTATGAGGGTGATGTACCACCTGCTGTCAGTGGATCATCTGAGCAGAGATCGAGTGGAAGAGCACATGGCTTATATTGTGACTGTATTCGACTTAGTGGAGAATTACGAGTGGGCATCGATCTTAGCATATGATAACAGATATTGTGAGCTGCAGGCGCAGTTTGATTTTGTTTGGGGCACGGAGCCAGGCACGTTGGCTACCGCCCTCCTGATCCCCAGGACAAAGAAGGAGGTCAAGAGCGGGGACAGATCTAAGCCCAGGTTTACCAAATCATCTGCAGTGGATAAGAACGAAGTGTGCCGCACCTTCCAGAAATACGGGAAGTGTAGCTACGGTGACAAATGCAAGTTTACCCATGTCAAACCTCAGTCTGAGTCAAAAAACTCAACTGCCGGCCGCCAGCAGACGGGGGAATAACACATGGGCTATTAATCCCTCACCAGTGGGAGCAGCTCCTACCACTGGATTACAGGAGGAGGGATTTTGTGATAAAAGGAGTACGGGAAGGTTTCAGGATTATCAACAACAGTGACCAAGACCTTCAGTGTGTGAAAGTGGATAATTACAAGTCAGCTACAGACCCAACCATAAAACATCAGGTTGAAAGCCAGATAAAAGAGGAGCTGGCTAATGGTTGTTATAAGTTATGCAAGTCTCCGATGAAAATCACGTCGGCCCTGGGTGCCATCCCCAAGCCAGGGTCAAGTAAGGTCAGATTAATCCATGATTGCAGTAGGCCCCATGGAGGGGCGATTAACGATTTGGCAATCAGCAAACCTTTCTCATATAAGTCCTTGCAGGACGCCACAGCCATGATAGATTACAACACATAGCTGGCGAAACTGGACTTTGCTACAGCCTATCGGTCAGTGCCCATCCATCCGCAAGACCATCAATTGGTGGGCCTGGCCTGGAGGTTTGATGATGACAAGCAGGAGACATTCATGTATGATACAAGACTGATGTTTGGGGCGCGCCTGGCCCCAGCCATCTTAAATGACTTGTCTCTGGGTATAGTGGCGATCATGAGAGAGGCGGGTTTCAACAACTTAATCGCCTACTGTGACGACTTTCTCATCTGCGCCCAATCAGAGATGGAATGTCGCAACACCTTGACAGAGCTCTGGAGATTGTGCAGGCAGCTGGGATTCACCATAAATTATAGCAAGATGATGGGCCCGACGAAAAAGAAGTGACATTCTTGGGAGTGGTCATTGATGTGAATTCCATGACCTTGGCGCTTCCCCAGGATAAGTTGCTCCAGACAAACCATCTGTTACAAGATGCACTCCATGCCCCCACTATCACCAGGAGGGGCTTGCAGAAGCTGGCAGGCAAGCTCAATTGGGCCGCTAGGGTGGTGCATGGGGGCAGATTCTTCCTAGACAGCATCTTCAGGAGGATTAGGACACTCAAGGGAGCTAATCACAAGGGCAGAGTCTCTAGGGATATCAAAGAGGACCTTCAATGGTGGGTGGATTATATGCAAATCTTCAGAAGACAGAAGACAGGTCTAGGACCCCTGTTGTACTCGATGCTTGCCCAATAGCAGGAGGAGCAGTGTATGAGGGTGATTGGATATATGTGCCTTGGGCTGGTTGGCCTGAAATGTCCGATAAGCACATAAATTTTAAAGAAATTGCGATACTGGAAACTGCCTGTGCTATGTATAGGTTTACTACTACTTTATTTTATGCCTTTATTATATATTACTCTTGTATATTGACATGTATGTATGTATTGGGTAGTAACCCCCCTCTCACCTAGTGACAGGCCTGCGTGCCCAGTCACGTGGGTGACCCCCGCGTCACCCACCAACGCAGTCTAATAAACACTCTTATAATAGTCATTGCTGTGAACGGACCTTCTTATTCCATCGCTCCCTATAACATAACATCTGGTGGAGAACCTAAACGTTCCTAAAAACTTTTAAAAGTTAATTTAACTGGACATTTTAATTTTACCAAAATGTACCATGTTACCCAAACGATCCAATAGAATTAGCAACCCAAACTACAAGGGAGTTTCCGACTATAGGAAACAGCTTGGACTACGGGCCACTAAATGTACCCCTATTAGGAGAAATATTACACCTCAACATTCGTCAGAATCAGAAGTGGAACCACATTCGGATTCAGACGTGTTTTCTCCAGTTTTCAAGACTTCTATACAGCAACAAAAGGACGATTTAGTGGAATTTTTGAGGAAAGGTGGGAACAAACCAACTATAATTCCTACCTATTCTCAGGACGATAGCTTCATTGCCTACCGATCTGCTAGAGAATCGGATAGCTCTTCATCTACAGATAGCACCCTGGCTGATACTACTGAACGTTTCTCTGGTTTGTACGACTTTAAAGCCCTAGCAGACCTGGAAAAAGGGGAAGAAAGACGGCAAAAGGAGCTAGCCGATACCCTGAATCAGGAAAAGTTGAAGCAGCAAAAGTTAAAAGCAGAGGCAGCAGAACTAGCACAGGAAATAGAGAAGAACAGGCAATTCAACGAGGTTAAACAACTTCGAATAGATCAAGAAAAAGTCAGAAAGCAACAATTGATTACAGCTATGGGCGAGAATGAAGAACGAGAAAGGGCACAGAAATTAGCTGCTCAGAAACAAAACAGCAAGAAGCTCAAACTCGTGCCCAAGCACAAGCAGACGCCCAAGCCCAAGCCCAGCTACAAGCCAAGCAGCGTGCCCAAGCACAAGCCGACGCCCAGGCCCAACAACAGGCAAAGCAGCGTGCCCAAACACAAGCCGATGCCCAGGCCCAACAACAAGCAAAGCAGCGTGCCCAAGCCCACGCCCAGGCCCAAGCTGACGCGCAGGCCCAAGCTAGGAAAAAGGCAAAAGCAAAAGAACAAGCTTTTGGCGAAGTGAAACCGAATATAAACAATTATCCTCAAGCTAACCCAATGGAATATTATGGACAATTCCCACAAAATCCAACTGGAGGTGATATGTACGATGGTGGAAAAATGGGAGGATTTAACCCAAATCAGGAAATGTTTCGTTTCATGCAAATGATGCAAGCCTATAACAGTTTCAATCCTACACCACCAACACCCCCACCTCCACCAGCTAAGGACCCAGACACGGTAATACTTATAGCTACTCTGACTCAAATGATAGAAAAAATGAACCAAAATCAGGACAAATTAATCGAAAAGAACAATTTGCAGCAACAAGCAATTTTAAATAAACAATGTATCACATCAGACAATGCTACTCGATACCAAGAGGCAGTACAATTAAATGTGGCTGAAGTGATGGATCGCATGATAGGGAAGATAGGAGATATCAACCAACCTAACACTGCCCCGTTTACGCCAAACGATGGGGGCACACGAAAGCTGTTTGCGATTCCACCGAATAGTTTTTCGCACCCTACTGCTCTGGTGTCAGCAGAAAAATTCCTCAACGATTATGAAGCATATGCTAACGCAATGAGAGTCGATGAGGAACTGAAAAGCACAGGCGTTTTAAAATTCCTATCAGGAGACGCTGAATGCTTCTACGATCAGTATAAATCGGTAATGCATGAGATAAATTTTGATACATTCAAACGAGCTTTTATTAAGAAGTTTGAACAGCTAGACTATGACGAAAGCGCGAAGGATTTCGCTATGAGAATGCAAGAAGAGGAGGAAGATGTGAGAGCATATGAAAGGGACAAGAAAATCATGTTGAATAGGGCCCCTATCTCAGAAATGGTCAAAGTGAAGCTATACGTCAATGGCTTGAAGAAAAACCTGAGAAAATTAGTGTTATCAAAAAGGCCAAAAACATTGGATGAAGCCTGTGAGACAGCATGACAGATTGAATTGAATATGGAGGTATATAAGAACGAAAGCAGATCAGAAATTTTCGAGTTGGCTAGCGCCAAGAATACAGATCAGAAGCAAGATTTCCCTAAGAAAGAGGAGAGGAAAGACAGATCAAAGAGCAGAGAACGTGAGAAAGCAAGCGAAAGTCGTGGAAGAAGCAAGGAAAGATATGCTTACCCACCCCAGCCACAATTCTTTCAAGGTCAAAATTTCCAACAACCTTTCCAGCAACCTATGTACCAACATTCATATCAACAGCCTTACCAGCAACAATTCCAACAGCCCTACCAACCAAACCCCTATTATGCACCACAACCTCCGCCGTATGGAATGAATCAATTCCCATATGGTAATTTACCCTACCAACAGAGGCCAAGATCATCAAGCAGAGGCAGATCAACAGATACAACCTCTACAATTTCTTCAGATAAATCTAGATCGTCGTCTAAAGAATCCAAAGAGAGGGGTCGTTCCAAGGAGAGGAAATCGAATCCATCAAGCAGGAATTCGTCGAAGGACGGTAAAAACCAATACCGCCCACCGACTCCTCATACAGTGAAGTTAAACTAGTTGACGGCAGCAATGGGAGCAATTGTTGTCGTACAGATGAACCGATCACGGAGACGATCACAGAAACGCCCATCGATCTTGAAGATGACGACGAACATGACCTGGACGGCCACTTGGAACTGAAAAACGGTAAGGGAGATCCTATAATATTGAATGTCAGCAAAGGTTGTATTGCGGTAAAAATTCAGGATTATAAATTCCCTGTGCTAATAGACACGGGAGCTAATCTCTCTTTCATTTCAGCAAGATTTTTCAAAGCCTTGAAGGCCAAGTTGAAGAATATGAACGCACAAAATTGTCATGTAAAAGTTTACATAGCCGATGGCTCGGCGCAGTCAGCTAGAAAAAAGGTTAGGTTTTCTTTTGAGATAGACGGTACAAAATTCAAAAACACTTTCATAGTGGTGCCTAAACTAAAAAGATCTTTAATCTTAGGGGTTGATTTCTTGAAGAAATATCGAGCTAAAATCGACTACGACCTATACAAAAGGGTATACTCCATAAGAGCTGCTAAGAAGTATATAGTGGAACCAAGATCAGAATTGATCTGTTCTAATTATGTAGTCTCGCACGAGAGTTTAAACCATACGATAGGAGTCACTGACAATTTAAAAAGGAAAAAACCAGTGAAATATTTGGTAAAAAGAGTCCTAACGAAGCCAAAAGGGCCAAGTAATAGGATTAATATGTGTGTGTTCAATGGTTCAGGTAAACGACTGGTTATACCAAAAGGTTCTTTGGTGGGAGTCTATTCAGTTCGTCAGGAAAGCGATTTTGTAAAGATTGATAGCAACCTAAATTCAGTCGATGCGGAAAACAAAAACGTATCAGAGCCTTTTGATCTATCTAAAACCATTGGTAAAGATTTGACTGACTGCCAAAAGACAGATTTGGGAAAATTGTTGAACGCTTATGAAGATCTGTTCGTGGGTAGTGATAAAAAGTTAGGTAGAACAACTAAATATCAACATCCCATAGAATTAAAGGATAATTATCAAGCAAAACAATTTAAAACGTATCGTGTTAATCCTGTCATTAGAAAGGAAATGAAAAAGGCGTTAGACGAACAGGAAGCCCAAGGTGTCATAGAAAAGACAGACGAAATTCTGGAATTTACTTCACCAGCTTTTCTAGTAGAAAAGCCTGGTTCTAAACAGAATAATCGTTCCTATAGGTTGGTCATAGACTTTCGTTTCCTGAATTCCCAGATAAAGGAACAAAGTAAACTGTTCCCCTCAGCAGAGGAAACGCTGGAAAAGGTGGGAGAAATTGGGGGAAAGTATTTTTCTAAGCTAGACTGTCATTCTGGTTTCCATCAGGTCCCAATCCGCAAAGGTGACGAGAAACTAACAGGTTTTGCAACTCCATACGGTAATTACATTTATAAAGTTATGCCAATGGGTCTAAAAACTTGCCCTAGAGCTTTCCACGGGGTGGTAGATACCTTACTGGAGGACTTGAACTCAGCCGTGTTCTACATCGACGATATCTTGATAGCAAACGATTCCTGGAGTCAGCACATTCGCGACCTGGAAAAATTATTCAAAATTTTCAGGGAAGCAGATATCAAATTCAAGGGTGAGAAATGTGTATTTGGTGTGTCGAAAGTTCCATTTTTAGGATTCATGGTAGACGGCAAAGGTATTTCCCCAGACCCAGAAAAGATCGAACCCATAAGATCTTATCCTAGACCCAAAAATATCAAAGACCTGAGAGCTTTTAATGGATTAGCAAATTATTACAGAAGTTTTATCCCAAATTTCAGCGAGATTATGCATCCTTTGTACAAGCTAACTAAGGCGAGAATTAAGTTTGTCTGGGATAACGACTGTGAGAAATCGTTCGAGCTTATTAAGGAATTGATTTGCAGGAAGGTTACCTTGCGTTACCCAGATTATTCTAAGCGTTTCATTATCTCCTCGGATGCAAGTCAATTCGGTTTAGGGGCCTGCATCGCTCAAGAACATGAAAAGAACATGCTAAGGCCCATTGCTTTTGCTGGCAGATCATTAAACTCAGCCGAGGTTTCCTACAGCACAACGGATCGTGAACTTTTATCAATTAAATTCGCTTTGGAAAAGTTTGGTCATTACGTGCATGGCACAAAATTTACTATCTTGACCGATCACGCTGCTCTTTTAGCCTTGAAATCAAAGCAAAACTTAACTGGTAGGATGGCTAGATACCTAGAATTTTTTAATCGTTTCGATTACGACATTTACCATCTGAAAGGTACACTAAATTCAGTAGCTGACGCTCTTTCGAGAAGAGATTACGTCCACAAGGTTATTATACCAGAGCATGTGTCAAGAGAAGAAAAACACGTTTCTTTTAATCCTGTAAATGCTGTAAAACCCTTCGAGGAAAATGTGCTCTGTGAAAATTATCCAACCATAAAATACAAACACAGATCCATCTTGTTGTCGAATCAAGCCGGCGAAAAAGAGATCGTGGAAGATTTCTCAGGAGAAGAAACTCAGGCCAGCTGTTCTGCGGTGGAGACTAGGGCTGAAAAGAAAAAGAAAGCTTTGCAATACAAAAAGGTAAACCGCAATAGAGACATAGAGCTATATGGAGGAGACATTTTAGCTTTAAATCCACTCAGTAAAGACGAAATTAGAACTTTACAGAGAGAGGATGTTTTCTGTTCAGAAATGATGGAATACCTAGAATCTAACGTTATTCCAGAGTGCGAAAAACGACAGAAGGAAATATTGTTAACAAACGATAGTTTTTTCTTGGACGAGGACGTCTTATACAGACTGCCAAAAAGAGTTAAATCTGACCCCTATGAAATCCAATTAGTAGTGCCCAAAGAGTACGTTAAACAATTGTTAACCATCTTGCATTGCAGACCTTTAGGAGGACATGTAGGGTCAACGAAACTCTTAAAACCCCAAGCAAGGTATTATTGGCCTAGGATGTCCAGGGACATTATACAATTCGTGGGAGCTTGTGATACTTGCCTAAAAATAAAGAAAATGAGGCACCCCATCAAACCTCCCATGACTATCAGAGAACAATCTCCCTACCCTTTCGCACACATGGTTATAGATAGCGTGGGACCTATCACTCAGACCTCATCGGGAAATCGTTATATACAGGTTTGTTGCGATTATATGAGCTGATTCGTTTTTGCATGGCCAACCAAGTCAATTGACTCTTCTCACCTTAAACATGAGTTCTATGAGAAAGTCATTTGTAACGTGGGAGTACCAGAAGTGCTCCATAGCGATAATGGGCCCTGTTTCAAAAGCTTAGAATTCGCAGAATTTTGTAAATCTATGGGAATTAAACAGGTTTTTGGCAGCGGATACAACCCAGCTTGCCAAGGTTTAGTGGAAAAAGCGAATGGAGTGATAGTGGAACACCTGAAAGCTTTTGTCTCAGCTAATCAACGAGATTGGGATAAATACCTAAATTCGGTAGTTTTTGCATTAAATAATACCGACTCATATAGCCTAGGTTACAGCCCTTTTATTCTAGCAACCGGCAGACTAGCAAGAAGCCCGCCAGACACAGCTTTAGCTGGACCAAATACCCCAAGAACGGTTTTAGAATCGTTAACAAATATAGTTAAGGTCCAGAAACAAGCAGCGTTAAAAGCTAGCAGAAATCTGGAAAATTCCCAGAAAAATGCCAAAGAAAGGTACGACCAAAAGGTTAACACAAAAGAGTTGAGCCCAGGGACTATTGTCTATGTAAAAATACATCGTTTGTTGGACCCAAGCACCAGCAAAAAGCTTCAGAAAAGCTATGCTGGACCATTTTTAATTACAGCTAACAAAAGCCCCACTTCCCTCATGTTAAGAAATCTGAGAGAAAACAAAGACGTACCAAGGCCGGTACACATAGCCCACATAAAACCGTTAAACCCAGACTTAAATAGGGATTTACTAAATAACCCTAACATAAATATTTCTGAAGAAGAATGGGAAAGCTTGCAGGAGGCTTAGACGTCTAAATCGCCAGTGTGGGTTCTTAGAATGTTTTCACAAGAATAAAGCCTTTTCTTCACATGTCCAAACGGCCGACAGACATGACAAGAGTCGCGCAGGCCGCGCGACAAGCTTGTGAGGCCACACCTAAATTATCTAAAAAGCCAAGGCTTGGCCAATTATGAACCAAGAAAGCTTTATCGAATAAAATTGTTGTTTCTAGGTGGATGCTGAAAAATATTTAAGCACGGGGAAAAGCCTTAGACCCTCACTTGCAAAAGATATTTCGAAGTAGACACTTGAGCCAATTTCCACAAAAATTTTCTATCTGCTACCATGGCCATCACTACAGCCCAGAGAAATCTTTCAGAACAGGAGAAGGAAGAAATTCTCTTGGAGGCTATCACTAAGAACTTTGTGGAAAACTATTGGTATAATATTAAGGATAATACCCAGGCTACCAAAACACCCGCCTCAGACCCATCAGTTTGGTTAGGCAAAGATTGGGACACTGAATTGGCCGAAACAAATGATAAAAAAGGATTTTCACTATCATTACCGGTAGTGGAGGACTGTGCTTTGCTGAAAGACTCACACAAGATTAAGATAATCTAGGATTCTGACGTAAGCCCAATACCCATTTGTTCTTTCTTTCAAGTTTGCTTTACCCTTGTTTTTTTTTCTCACTCAGGAAACTTGTCCATGCCGTTTTTATTTTAACAAAGACAGGTAGAAACAAGTTCCTATTTCTGTTTAGCTAGCCTTTTAAGGACTCCTTATTACTAACACTATTAGCTTTATTTAAAATTCCTTGCCGAGGGAACAAATAAACGTTCTCCAAAAGCCTAAGGAATTACCTTTTCGGAGATTACCCATAGGGGGGGATATAAAAGAATTAAAGCGGGACTAGGACGCCAACTAAGCCCCATTGTCTTACTAAAGCGTCCCCACGCTAGACGCTCACAAAAGCCAAGTTATAGCCTTTTCATGTTTAAATAATTACCAACCAACAGCTGGAAATTAAACCCTTGCCTATAGGATTAGTACAGTGAGCCTGGACTACTATCACATGTAGCAGGTGGCCGGCGAGAAGCTTGTACACAAAAGATAAAGTATGCAAACAGGATTTTAGGGAGGTTGCGTGGGTACTTACACTTGGGAGGGGGTGGTGTCACCATAAGTTAGCTAGGCTTTGCACCTAGGACTAACGCTTAAAGAGGTGCGAACCACTGCCATTGGTCGCCCCACTTGGTCAAGCCACACCCCTACATAGGTCAACTCTGACGAGGGGAGACGCTAACCCTAAGTACAGCACTTCCATCTTAGAAGCGTAGCTAGTAAGAGCTGCACCTGACTTTGTCATCTGGAATCAAATACGAACTTCTATCAACATGGACAAATTCACCATATTTTGGTGGTAAGTAAATTTTCCTAACGGCGCACACTGTTTTGAATGTAATTTTGCATCGGATTATTCAATGATTAGCAAGATTTCCCAGTTGTTCGGTTGATGGACTTTAGAACTATATCAAAATACTTTTCTATTCCGTTCAGGGTTTTATTGACGGTATACACCGTCCACTCAGAAGAAATCCTTAGGCAGAACTATGGCATTGTGTTCAAAAGATTGAGGCACAAACTGGATACTAGAACCAATATTCAATTCATCAAAATACAGATCCCCTTAACGGTTCCGAAACCTTGCCCTATAGACGAGCCATTTGAATCGGCCCTAGACTACTATAACCGTTTCTACGCCGACTTGGCGGGTTTGCAAGCAATAGTGGGGGAAGCCAATAATAAAACTTACGGTAGAATTTCCGCCCTGTTAGAAGGGTTCAATGTTAAAGACGCAAGAGCTAAACGGAGAGGATTTCAGTTTATAGGCAATATGTTGAACAGAGCAGTAGGAACAGCCACTGAGCCAGAATTCGAAGTAATTACTTCAGACATGAATGATCTTATCGACACTATGAGAAAAACTAAGTTAGATGATATTAAACGGGACCGCATACTAAGAGCTAATGCAATCAATGCCCATTTGGTAGCCAAATCACTAAATTCTCTAAGAGCAGAAGCGGTGGACGATTTTGAAAACTTAGACAACGATCTAGTTAAAATCGTAAACGATTTGGACGATAAATTCAATTTCTCTAGTAAGAATTTCGCCAGTACAATTGCAGCAAGCGAACAACTAGCCAACGTGGCCTCCCAGTTACAGTATAGACAAGGGGCCCTCGTGTTGCTTAATACCCTCGACTCTGTGGCAGATTCTTATCTTCCACTCTCTGTATTATCAAAAGAAAAGCTAGAAAAAGCGGTAGAAAGATTGACCGTTAACATCAGAAAAAATTCTACCAACGCTGTACCTCTAGGATCTTATTATGAATGGAGAAGATCGCTAGAATCTACTTTTCACGATAACTTGTTGACAATTCAGATCGCGATTAAATATTCCTATGCGCCGAACAGATATACAATTTACAGACCAGTAATTTTCCCTATCCCTATACATGCTCATTTACACGATCCTTACGGGTACACCTTGTTACAGGAAGGTGATAATCAACTGTTAGCCCTAAGCGACGATAAGCAGTATTTTATAGAAATGGATAGAGATGTGCAGGAAATTTGTAAACTTGATTATTCGAGCCATTTTTGTACTAAGAATATTATGGAATCGTCTGTTCAGAAACCTACATGTCTGATTTCTCTGTTCGCAGGGAACAATGTTGCTATTATGAAGCTATGCCATTTCAAAAGTTTTTTGACCCTTGCTATTCCTCAGACTCACATACCTTTGGAAAATGATAAGCATATACTGATTAACAGAGGCGATACAGGTATGGTCTCATGTAGAGGACAGCCTAGTAAAACCTTGAAATTGTCAGTTTTTTCAGTCGTATCACTACCATGTGGATGTGAAATCCAACTAAGATATGCTAATATAGCGGCTAAAACGTTCGGATGTGAGGAGGATAAAATTACTCTAGCAGTAAAAGCAGGTTTCAATTTACCAGTGGCAATAGCATTTAAACTGAATATTGGAGAACTTGAAGCTAGTTCCATGCATAACCAAGTCATTCAATTAGACCTTCCTACAGGAGCAGAATTGAGAAAAGCTTTTGAAAAAGTGCCGGACGAAATTCTTGACGGCGGCCTAAATGTAATCCAAATGGCTAATGAATTATTGAATGACGATACTAAGCAGTTATCTAAATGGAAAAAGCTTCACCTGACCTACGATCACTTGAATACAATTTCACCGATCGTATGGACATCTCTTATTATGTCTACGTTAGCTTTAGCAGTGGCATTGACCATTTTAATTAAATTAAACAGGTATTTTGGCTTTCTCTGCGTGCTTCCCCAAGCCCACTCTCTCAACCTGACTCGCCTGAAGTTGGAACCATACCGGATCCACGACTTCGACAGAGAACCAGCGTTGGAGGTCAGGGAGAGCAAGATGCCCAGGTTTCGGATCGAGGAGATGGACCACACAGACTGGGCCACCATCATCTTGGCAGTGATAGTGGCATTTTTCATTCTTAGACTTATTTGGAAGCACTGCGGTTGCATTAGGCACCGTATGCTGAAGTGTTGCCTGTGTAGAGCCTGTTGCACCTCCGAGGAAGGTTGCCCCGATTGTGCGTGGCTTACCTTGAAGTTCCAGTGGAAAGACGAGGCAGTCTCCATTCGGTTGCAGCAGATAGCTTACGAGGTGAACTGCATCACTGGAACCAGAGCCCCAATCCTCCTCACCAAGAAGCTCGAATCAAACTGGTGTCTGGCTAATACCCTCTATCTTAGCTGGAAGGGCCGTTTTGTCCTCAAATGCTGGGATGTAAACAAGAAGTTTGAGGTAAAAGAGGAGGTTACGGTCAGCAGAAAGCAATCTGCAGTGTTAGAGAAGATTATTAACAATCCTTGCACCGCAATCGTTCTAGTCCTAGTGTATCCGAACGGAGAAAGAGTGCAGGTCGAATGGCTAAAACAGGATCTAAACTACCAGGACTTCGACCAGTAGGTTATATTGCTATTGTTTTTACAAGCCCTTTTAGTGTTTAGTGATCTACTCTCTCAAACCTTATTCTATTTCTCGACGCTATGTACTAACAATTACTCCTGTCTCTTACAATATAATTTAGAAAAGGATTTTTCTTTTACTAAAATCCGAGCCATCCGCGTGTTTGAATTTTTACATTATGTCATTTCATGTCGAATTATTTTGTAACTATTATTACCGCTGACTCCTTGCTGACAATTCATAATATTGGGATTTCCCTTAAAAACTGTTAATCAGTTATGTATTAAAAAATGAAACAAACTGTTACTCACCATTTCTTGGAAGTAGTGACCAACCTATGTTTTCCTCCTGTGTTTCGTCATTAGGGTTACCCTCTCGGACGACGAGCTGAAGCCAGACGCGCCCACCTTGCCGCTGGAGCTGCCTCAGTATGCCTTGTGAAGTCGTCGGGATCCCTAACATATAACTTAACTCTAGGAACTTTTCGAGCAAACAACAAATTTAATCTTACGAACTTTTAGTAATTTTTTCAAAATGGCGTCAACCCGGCGATAGCCAGTATTTTTTAGTCGTCATACGGAAGACCATATAATTACTAAGTATTTAAGTACTAAGTATTTAAGTTTACCTTTCTCACTTGTATATATTGTGTATTACATTGACATTTGAACTGTATAAAATATGTTCCTACCTGGATAAACGTCCATTTGTAGCGTGTGACAGCTCCAGTCCACGTGTGATCAGTTCCCGGAAGCCGGTGTCGCCGTAGAGTGGCAGCGGCGGGAACCACGTAGTTGTAGTTTATATTTTTTCTCTTTAACGCCAGATGGCGAGAGAAAGGAAAACCTACCTTGCCGCCTAGGCACTGTACTGTGCCGAAGGGATGGATAAAGTTATATTTGGATTTATGTTGTTTGATGTGCGAACGGTGTATGTGTTTTATTTTTGTGAAAAGAGTAACAACCAATTTAAGGCGGAGGACTTAGCCTGTATCTAGGGATTAGGGATCAGGGTGAATATAGCAGGGACTCTTATTCCAAATCACGGGTTGTAGTTCTGGCAGTAAGATATAACAAACACTCTTCTCCGATACAGTGAGCTGAAGCTTGAGGTTGGTTTTTGTCGTTATAACAATACTCTTTCCATAAGGTCGTGACGCGATGTTTACCGTCCGGCATCGCAGTGTCTTCTGTGTTAACTGTGCAGTTCGCCACTATTTATATTTTTGTAGGTGTACGGTACAAAAACTTTTAGCCGGTGGCGCCATCTAGTTTCAATGTTTGGACCGCCCTATTGGCAATTTAGCATAGAGATTTTTGTTGCCTAGATTTTCATTTGTTTGCACCGTACTACTGAGGTTTTGCATGTTAAAACCGTTTTCTTATGTGTTCATGTTCGAAAAAGCGCAGCTATTGCCATGTTTCGGCCATGAAGTCTTAGTTTTCATATTTTTGTTTGAACAACGGTATTTTGACGGTATCGTCCTCTATTTTTTAATTTTCTTTGATTAAAACCTTCTTTAGGCCCATTTGCGAAAATTTGGGGAGGTGTATCGAGGTCTCAACCGTTCAAATTGATATTTTGTGATATGTTTTTACCCACGTATAGATGTGTAATACGCCATTTGTACCTGAAAATCAACGCTCGATTTCTCTTATCCTATTCGTTTTTGAGGTTTCTCACGCAGTAGCGTGTGCCTAAAGATTTATATAGATTAGACATTTAGATATATTTTAGTCACGTGACCCAGATTCTGGAGTCGTGCGTGAGTCGCTGTAGACCAGCGAGCCCGATCGGTTACCGCCACGCAGTTTGGTAACGCAAACTGTACCAGCGTTAACATTTCTTATGATTTATAAAATAAAATATTATGTTCTTTATTAACTGTCTTCTAGATCAAACTAATGTTTGATCTGGAAAGAGAGGAGGGAGCTATGCTATGTATAGGTTTACTACTACTTTATTTTATGCCTTTATTATATATTACTCTTGTATATTGACATGTATGTATGTATTGGGTAGTAACCCCCCTCTCACCTAGTGACAGGCCTGCGTGCCCAGTCACGTGGGTGACCCCCGCGTCACCCACCAACGCAGTCTAATAAACACTCTTATAATAGTCATTGCTGTGAACGGACCTTCTTATTCCATCGCTCCCTATAACATAACACCTGCCACATATTTGGTCAAGCCTGGGCCAACAAAAGGATAAACATTTACTCAGACAACATCACAGCAGTAGCGTCCATCAACAAGGGTAGGTCTAGTGACCCAGATCTGTGCCAGTCTCTGAAACGTATTTTCACCTTATCTGCAAGATACAACTTCATTATTAGAGCCAAATACTACGCTGGTGTGAAGAATAGATTGGTGGATGCGTGCTCGAGGCTGCACACCCCGTCTTACCGCAAAGCTTTTGGAGACATTTTGAGTTCCACCTTTCTACACTATGGATACCCAGTTAGAGAGGGAAGTCCAGGCATATAAAGACCAAGCTTGGGCGGATAACACCAGGAAAGCCTACACCACTCATAGGAGATCATACCTAAAAAATTCTGGGACCTATTGGGTGTTCAACCAATTCCGGCCTCATCTGAAACCATATGCAAGTTTGTTGCCTGGCTGGCCCGTAGGTTATCTCATACTTCCATTAAGCTATATGTGAAAATCATCGCGATTATGCATAAGGAAGCGGGCCTGGAGAATCCACTAGCGGATAATGTCAGTGTGCGCCAAACCCTCCGGGGTGTTCACAGGGTAAAAGGAGAACCTAATCTCCAGAAAGAGGCAATTACCCCAAACGACCTGTTAGCTATCAGGAGTAAGTTAGTTTTGAGCAACCAGAAGGACAGAGCTATCTGGGCAGTGGCAATGTTCTTTGGTATACTCAGAAGGTCTAACGTCATGCCCCCTTCATGTGGTACCTACAATCATAATAAGCACCTATCCAGAGAGGACTTGGATATATCACCCTTGGGTGTAGTGATAAAAATAGGGTGGTCAAAAACAAACCAATTTGGCAGAAAAGGCCAAGTAGCGGTTCTTCCATGCAAGAAAAACCATCCCTTGTGCCCTACGAGAGCAGTGTACAGTGCAGTGAGAGAGACCCCCGGCTGTGATAAGGACCCAGCCTTTGTATATGATCAGGAGGGCAGGTGGGTGTCGGTCACCCCGGAGGCGTTCTTGAAATCCATCAGAACGTGTCTGGAGGGATCGGGGATAAACCCCTCCTCGATCGGCACCCACTCCTTCAGAAGGGGCGGCTGCACCTGGCTGCATGCATCAGGGGCATCAGCAGACACCTGTAGGGTGGTGGGGGCCTGGAGATCGGATTCGTATCAGCGCTATATCACTCCAGGACTCCCAGAGAGACAGAAAGTCGCCGAGTCAATGTTCACTAACATCTGAGAACAATCATACCTTTCCCTACTACTACTACTGGATTGGGGTCAGGTTATTGTAGAGACTATTCATTGGACAGACTATTCAGCAGCATTGGATACTGTGTCGGGTTATATCTCCCGGATACCTCATCAATTATGACATCTGATATTATGATACCTCATCAATTATAACATCTCCATTGATCCCTTTGTTCTGTTTGTTATTGTCATGTACTATGCATATGTCTGTTATTTACTTGGAGTTCATGGTGTGCGGTATGCTACCCAGCCCACCGCACACCTTTGAGGGAATCATTGCATGTAGAGTCAAGGGGTTAACATCGCTACTACTATTAAATGATTATTAGAAAATGATTTTCACACACAGCCACAACTCATCCAGACCAAATTTTATTGGCAGACCAAATTACACATGTAATTTTATACAATCTTATACAACTAACTTCAAAACAACATCAAAACAATAATTTTATTAACACAAATACTCCAAATAATAATAGATTACTTGTAGAGAACTAACTAACATATGATATATTCATGTCCATAGAATGTAAAGGGAGTGATTCAGCACTACGGCTGCTCCATGCTCCAGTGGTCTCCTATACACAAGTCCCACTAGTGGTTTATATAGACAACTCATACACCTCATTAAACTCTTGGCTCCCGTCCTTCTCCTACCTCTACACACTATAGGGCAATTTTACAGCTGCCATCTTGAATCTTGTTTAACATACAATTCATGGTGGAAGTTGTAGGTCAGGGTGAAATGAACAGCGTGGAATTGACCTTAATGGTCTGGATAGTAAACACCAGGGCGCCCCAGGGATACATATATATGGCGGGGTGAAGGCAAAAGCTCTATTGTACTGCATCAGTGGTCGACCTCCTCGACAGGTAGGTGTGGCTATACAGTGAGAGTGAGAGAGGTGAAGGAGACACACCCACACATGGACAAGTGAGTTCTCTACATGTGTACGTAGTGTTATACAGTGAGAGTGAGAGAGGTGGGGGAGACATACCCACACATGGACAAGTGAGTTTTCTACATGTGTACATATATACAGTGAGAGTGAGAGAGGCAGAGGGGAAACACCCACACATAGACAAGTGAGTTTTCTACATTTCTATACATGCATCTCTTATACTGCCCCTTGCAGTATATTCTAGGCATCCATAATTTTGGTCAAACACAAAATTGATCAAGCCTGAAATAGCTTTTGATTTCTGCATGATCCAACCATTAAACTTCTAAAGACAATTTGTCTGTATGGCATGTACTTAAAACTGCGCTATATATTGTGTATTATGATAGGATCTAATGATCTGACTTACTGTATACGCTCCGCACAAGTTTTTTTCAACCAGGGATTTCATGAGAAACCACAGGCTTCTTGTGACATCCCTAATCAAATGAACTTGCGGGCATTGTATACAGTTTATTACATACATACAACAACGTGATACAGGGGTGCCACTGACATAGAGAGAGTAGAATGGATCCTATCAATCATAAGTCTGTGCTCCTGATATATGAATATACAATAACAACACATAATCTCCCTTATATTCTTATATAAATATCTTGCTATTATTACCATATATCATAGTAAGCATCCTTTCCACAAACATGATCCTCGGGATTGTTTCAGACGCACTGCTTCATGCTGTTTCACTTGAGATCATCAGAGTCCAGAAGCAAAAAACCGCAAGATTTGATGGCAATTTGGAGTGGTCTTATTCTGTATTAATATGGATTGTTTTTCCCATTTTCAATGATACTGCCCCCCACCACCCTGCTCTCCCACCCTCTGACCTTGAAATATATGTTTTGTGTCTAATAGGCCCTACATTGTCCATGCAATCTCACTCCCTGAGCAAGCATGCATGAACAAACAGGGCTATATATAGCAGGTCCAAATGTATAGATCATGATCTGTATTTCCTGATGAAATTGAGAGGAAAATGTCTGTAGATGCTATTAAGGCGGATATCATTGCCGTTTCATATACAGTAATGTTAAAAAGTGGGCAATAAATTGCATTTCTCTCTCTATTGCGTTCTTTGAGGTATCGGGTATGATGTGATTGGTGCTGAGGAAGTAGCCTGTTGGCTTTTTCACAGGAAAAGCAGTAGTCATATCTCATCAAGATGTGGAAGATGCTGAGACGCAGGACTACCTGCATGTGGCTGGTTCTCTCCCTCACTCTACTCTCTACCCTCAGCCATATGTACAGGTAAGTACAGGTAACTCTACCCTCAGCCATATGTACAGGTATGTACAGGTAACTCTACCCTCAGCCATATGTACAGGTATGTACAGGTAGCCCTCACTCTACCCTCAGCCATATGTACAGGTAATTACAGGTAGCCCTCACTCTACCCTCAGCCATATGTACAGGTATGTACAGGTAACTTTAACCTCAGCCATATGTACAGGTATGTACAGGTAACTCTACCCTCAGCCATATGTACAGGTAAGTACAGGTAACTCTACCCTCAGCCATATGTACAGGTATGTACAGGTAGCCCTCACTCTACCCTCAGCCATATGTACAGGTAAGTACAGGTAACTGTACCCTCAGCCATATGTACAGGTAAGTACAGGTAGCCCTCGCTCTACCCTCAGCCATATGTACAGGTATGTACAGGTAACTCTACCCTCAGCCATATGTACAGGTATGTACAGGTAACTCTACCCTCAGCCATATGTACAGGTAAGTACAGGTAACTCTACCCTCAGCCATATGTACAGGTAAGTACAGGTAGCCCTCACTCTACCCTCAGCCATATGTACAGGTAAGTACAGGTAACTCTACCCTCAGCCATATGTACAGGTATGTACAGGTAGCCCTCACTCTACCCTCAGCCATATGTACAGGTATGTACAGGTAGCCCTCACTCTACCCTCAGCCATATGTACAGGTAAGTACAGGTAGCCCTCACTCTACCCTCAGCCATATGTACAGGTATGTACAGGTAGCCCTCACTCTACCCTCAGCCATATGTACAGGTAAGTACAGGTAACTCTACCCTCAGCCATATGTACAGGTATGTACAGGTAGCCCTCACTCTACCCTCAGCCATATGTACCGGTAAGTACAGGTAGCCCTCACTCTACCCTCAGCCATATGTACCGGTAAGTACAGGTAGCCCTCACTCTACCCTCAGCCATATGTACAGGTATGTACAGGTAGCCCTCACTCTACCCTCAGCCATATGTACAGGTATGTACAGGTAGCCCTCACTCTACCCTCAGCCATATGTACAGGTATTTACACAGGTAACTCTACCCTCAGCCATATGTACAGGTAAGTACAGGTAACTCTACCCTCAGCCATATGTACAGGTAGCCCTCACTCTACCCTCAGCCATATGTACAGGTAGCCCTCACTCTACCCTACCCTCAGCCAGTTGTCTTTTGTTAATCTTCATACCAATATTACTTTTGATAAAAATACTTATTGTTTGTCACATATGAATATTCTATAACATATATACTCAAAGAACTATAAATTCTTCAGAGTTAATTGTAACTGAACTTGTTTATATGATGTTATTTTGTGTGTGATACAGGAATGGAGAGGGAATTGATGATGAAGGGCAGCCATTGAGAGTAAGAGAAGGGAAGCCAGCAGAGGAGCAGGAGTGTTGGGTGGATACACAAACAGCCGCCTATATAATGGCCAACAACAAGGTCAGTTTCCATCTCTCACATTGTGGAGAAGAGTTGTGTTACTCAGTTTATTGTTTGTTATTGCGGAGAACATTGGCATATCAAGGGTTGGGTCTCGAGATCAATTACAAACCATACAGACGGCAATCTTGTATTCATTACATACTGAATGTTCATGAAGGAAGACGTATTCATGTAATATTTACCTTTTTTCATTATTGTCATGATGTCTGGAATCAACATCTTGGTTTATCCTGCCTGCTGTCCATTTGATTAAAAGTCAAGAACCTTACAAGAATTTGCCAATCACTCTACTACAATATTATTGTGGTACAAATATACAAATATCTAAATCTTATTTCTACTGTAGTGGATTGGAGGATTTTAATAGCCTCCGCGTCAATTGTTATTGTATGGTCTTATGTCCTTGACATTGCCATACTCTTGTCACTCCTTAGCTGAACACAGGGTGAGCTTTCGGAATTGTACGAGTTCAAAGACAGCTATGTTTTAGTATTATCACCCATTTACAAGATAATGCATTTAACCACAGCAGAATGTGTATTATGTATAGCATTTCACTGTATTCCTGTACGACCAAGTTTTATGTACCATGTCACTTGATAAACTGTACGCCTGGTGTGACACCTTTTAGGTAAGAGGACAGGCATGACCTGCTCCTGACTGTAGCAGTGTGTTTCAGACTTGCAGTCTGGTCGTTGGTGGCAATAAATCCCAAATAAAGACTTGTTCTTTGTTGGTGACTTTATCTGCCTTCATCCAGATGCAGAGCCATCAGAAGAGAACCTGGTTTGTTTGTTTAGTAATTAGCGCCAGCTACTATAAAGCAAATTCAATACACTACTATACAATGGAATGGTTTATGGAATAAGTCCATCCTCTACTTCAATGAAATGATTCCCAATGAAAGGAAGTTCTAAGAGAGCTAATTAAAATGTGTTGGTTTGGTTCTGATTAGTACACAATTTTATCTTACAAATCAATTTTGTGGCACAGGTAAATAGGTCTGGCAGGTTACCTAATAATATTTTCATAAAACAGATCTTTGGATCATCTCTTACCAAGAGTTCCAGTTATTCAATAACAGTCAATAACAGAGCTATAAATTTATTCTGACCATTTCTTTTCTCAACATTCATTAAGAAAGCATTATTTTTCAGGATGGCATGATTAGACCAACAGACAACAGCATAATAGATGCACTGTACAAGGCCACAGCACTCATCAATGACCACATCCACAGTGCAGAGATACCACACCACACAGAGATGTTGGCTGCGGTGTGGAAACAGCGTGACCTGGATGTTTCCACCCTGGAGGCAGACCCTGGAGGAGTAGGTCAGGGGGAGAGGTGCTGGCTGGACAAGGCTGAGGTGGAGTCTATATTACACCTGGGAGCAGAGCCAAGCTTCCCCCAGATAGACTCCCTGCCCAACTGTGCCCTGCTCCCCCTGTACCGGGCGGCCCGACTCCTGCAGGCAGAGTTCAGGCATGCCAGAGTGAAGCTGCTGGGTGGGCAGCTACGGGTGCTGAGAGGGAAGGACCACCCAGAGGAGCCCCGGAGGGAGACATGTGATGGGTGTAATGTGTACCGGTACAGGCGGCTGGTGACCCCATCAGTGTGCCAGGAGGAGGGGGACATAGACCTGCTGGTAGTGGTCACTACTATAGCTGGCACCCCTGAGAGGAGGCGTGTGGTGAGAGACACCTGGGGGGCTGCAGCAGCAGCAGTGGCAGGGGGCAGGGTCAGGTGTGTGTTCCTGGTGGGTGCTGGTCTCACACCCTCACACCAGCGGCAGGTATACAAGGAGCACAAGCTCTACGGGGATCTACTCCAGGATGACTTTATAGACAACTACTACAACCTCTCCTACAAAGTCATGATGGCTTACACATGGGCTCACCAGGAATGTTCTAGAGCCAGGTTTGTGTTCAGGGCTGCTGATGATGTCTACATCAACATACCCGCCATGCTGGACCTGGTCACCTTGAACCCTGCCCCCCTGGACAGAGCCCTGGTGGGTAAAGTTGTCAGCAGGATGGTGACCAACAGAGACAGGCGCTTCAAGTGGTACCTGTCCTACAATGAGTATCCTCAGAAACTGCTCCCAGACTTTTGTAAAGGCACTGCATTCATGGCCAGTATGCAGACTGTGGGGAAGATTATCAGAGGCGGGGAAAACACGCCATACTTCAGTCTGGAGGACGTGTGGTTTGGCATGGTGGCTATCAACACAGACATGCAGCTATTTAATATAGACACATTCTACAGTATCTTTACATCAGACATGAACAATAAACTTAAAGAGGATAAGTGCCCCTTTAAGGAGGGCTTTTACGCAGCACATTCCTTCACTCCTAGAGAGATGAGTCATATGTATAAAGCTTGCAATAAGAAACCATTAAGATGAAGGATACTACCCACTCAACAAGCTTATAGTAACAGTTAGAAACAGTTATACTACCCACTCAACAAGCTTAGAGTAGAACAGTTAGAAACAGTTATACTACCCACTCAACAAGCTTATAGTAGAACAGTTAGAAACAGTTATACTACCCACTCAACAAGCTTATAGTAGAGCAGTTAGCAACAGTTATACTACCCACTCAACAAGCTTATAGTAGAACAGTTAGAAATAGTTATACTACCCACTCAACAAGCTTATAGTAGAACAGTTAGAAACAGTCATACTACCCACTCAACAAGCTTATAGTAGAACAGTTAGAAACAGTTATACTACCCACTCAACAAGCTTATAGTAGAACAGTTAGAAATAGTTATACTACCCACTCAACAAGCTTATAGTAGAGCAGTTAGAAACAGTTATACTACCCACTCAACAAGCTTATAGTAGAGCAGTTAGAAACAGTTATACTACCCACTCAACAAGCTTATAGTAGAGCAGTTAGAAACAGTTATACTACCCACTCAACAAGCTTATAGTAACAGTTAGAAACAGTTATACTACCAACTCAACAAGCTTATAGTAGAGCAATTAGAAACAGACCACCCCTCTATTGAGTTTTTCTCAGTCCCGAATATTTTTCCTCTATTTGATCTTTAAAAAATGCCCATTATAGAGACCACCTCTTTATAAAGCTCACCTCACGCTGTGACAACCATTTCTCAGCCATTCTCAGCCAAATACTCCCCTAATTAAGATCAGTTTCACCCCACCCATCCTGAGATGACACCCAAGGATGCCCTTGATACCTTGATACGAGGACCCGACTTCTGATTCTTAAATCCATGATCCTTTCGTATCTGGACTATTGTAATGTATGTTATATGAATTGCAACAAAGCAACATTGAACCAACTTCAGGTATTCCAAAACAAGGCTCTACGTTTTGCCTTGAAAAAACCGCGACGATATAATATTAATCAACTACATGAAGATACCAATACAATGACTATAAGGCAACGAATCTTCTTTAATAATGCAAAGTTTTTCCATAAACAATTGTACCTATGTAGAGTAAACTGGATTGATAAACGCACACCTGAGGGGAACTACAACTTAAGGGAAAATAGAGCAGTAAACTTTGAAGTCAACCACCCGTCACCCGACCTGCAACCTGTACCAACGATCGATGGCCTACTCGGGAATCCAAATGTGGAACAATCTTAACGCCAACCTCAAGAATATACAGGACACCCTAAATTTTAAAAGAAACTTAAAAAATAATATTCTTCTAGGGGGAGTTATTAACCCCGAATTCTAGTTATTCCAAAGAATATTGTTACGGTTTTCCTTTTCATATTGTTGGTCATGCTCATTAAATCGATGGGCCTGGTCTTCCAGAGCCTGGTCCCAGAGATGGTCTAGCGATGTTGTCGAATACGCCATATTTAATAAAGATGCTGGATTACTTTAATCTCGTCTTCTGATTAATTACTAGTGACTTTTAGTAACTGATATTCGCCAAAGATAGCTGCGCTTGCGAGGAAGGAAGTCAAGGAGTTGTTTGCAGTTCGAGTCTCAGGTTTATTATGTGAATCGTCAACAAACAGGGGTTTATATAGTACAAGGATAAGTGAATCGTCTATCGTTATTTATGGGGCGCCGATTGTAACATCCACTCATTTGTTTTAAAAAGATACATTCTGTACACAAAATTATATTCTTTAGACAAAATACATCAATTCTTTGTACAGAAGTTATTCTGTCCATAAAACTTATCAATTCTGTGTACAGAAGTCATTAAGTATATAAAACTCTGCAATTTTGTGCACAGAAGTCATTCTGTACATACAACTAAACAAATTCTGTGTACATAAGTAATTCTGTACATAAGACATATTAATTCTGTGTACAGAAGTCATTCTGTATATATAAAACTCATCGATTCTGTGTACAGAAGTCTTTCTGTACATAAAACTCATCAATTCTGTGTACAGAAGTCTTTCTGTACATAAAACTCATTGATTCTGTGTACAGAAGTCATTCTGTACATAAAACTCATCAATTCTGTGTACAAAAGTCATTCTGTACATAAAAATCATCAATTTGGTGGACAGAAGTCATTCTGTACATAAAACTCATCAATTCTGTGTACAAAAGTCTTTCTGTACATAAAACTCATCGATTCTGTGTACAAAAGTCATTCTGTACATAAAACTCTGTGTACAAAATTCATTCTGTATATAAAACTCATTGATTCTGTGTACAAAAGTCATTCTGTACATAAAACTCATCGATTCTGTGTACAAAAGTCATTCTGTACATAAAACTCATTGATTTTGTGTACAAAAGTCATTCTGTACATATAACTCTGTCTACAGAATTCATTCTGTATATAAAACACATTGATTCTGTGTGACAGGGTACCTGTATACAGAATGAATGTTTCTCCCTGTGCTAATACATTCTGTAGGTGGGTTCCCGTCACTCTCAATGTATTGGTCTATGGGTACTTGGTACCGGGTAACTAGCTAATTAGCTAAGTTAATTTTTTTTTCGACCAAATTTTTTTTTACGACCAATTTTTTTCAATCATTTTTTTTAATGACCATAATTTTTTTTTCAACAAAATTTTTGTTCACGACCAATTATATTTTCAATCATTTTTTTTACGACCATATTTTTTTACGACCCAAATTTTTTTGACTAATTTTTTTTTACCAATTTTTTTTATGACCAATTTTTTTTACGACCAAATTTTTTTACGACCCAACTTTTTTTCGACCAATTTTTTTTCAGACCAACTTTTGATGACCTACTTTTTTAACGACCAACTTTTTTTCAAACAATTTTTTTTTCTCAACCAATTTTTTTTTTCTCAACCAATTTTTTTACGACCAACTATTTTTCAACCATTTTTTTAACGACTAACTTTTTTCGACCACTTTTTTCGATTTTTTTTTCGACCACTTTCTTTTAGGACCAACATTTTAGGACCCAACTTTTTTTTACGACCAACTATTTTTTTAACAACCAACTTTTTTGACCACTTTTTTTGACCACTTTTTCTACTAACTTTTTTTATGACCTTTTTTACGACCAACTTTTTTCAACCCAACTTTTTAACGACCAACTTTTTTTCACAACCCAACTTTTTCCCCAACCAATTCTTTTTACGACAATTTTTTGGTGGGGACACAGCTTTGTTTTACGACCCAACTTTTTTTTACAACCAACTCATTTTCGACCCAACCTTTTTGTCTGACCAACTTTTTTTTTCTGACCACAAATTACTCAATGAAATCATCAACAGAGGAAGTTGGTGGAAAAACAATTTTCAAGCATTGGCCCATAAATCGCCAAACCAATTTTTGTTCTGTCTCTCCATATCTCAGGAATACTCATATTTGGTACTCAAAATAATTTGGAATTTTTAAAGGTCTTGAAGACTGAAAGTATCTGATTACTCCAGGGGACGATTTTGCATGCATCATGCACCGCAAACTATTAGGACTGCACTTGTATTGGTATTAGTTCTTGTTACTAAACTGATAGACTGATATCACTGCAGCTGGTATGGTCGACTCGATGGGGTCAGTAGACCCTTAACAGGCATGTTAAATATCAAAACTCTGTATCACTGAAGAACAGGGGACCAGTATACAGAAATGTACTGTGTGAATAGTTCTTACTTGTATGAATGGTTCTGTACACAGAATTCACAATTTATGTAGACAAAATAATTGGTTGTAATTGATTGAATGTACAGAATGACTTTGGTACACAGAGTTTATGTATTTTATGTACTGAATGACTTTTGTACACAAAATTGTTATCTTTTATGTACAGAATGCCTTTTGTACACAGAATCAATGTGTTTTATGTACAGAACGATTTCTGTCCACAGAATCGATGAGGTTTTGTACAGAATGACTTCTGTACACAGAAGTGATATGTCTAAATTACAGAATGACTTATGTACACAGAATTGATACGTTTTATGTACAGAATAACTTCTGCACCAAGAATTGATGTATTTTGTCTAAAGAATATATTTTGTGAACAGAATCGATTGTTCTATCACACCATTCAGTTTTAGTTGAAACAAAATTGATGTTAATGAACAAAATAGATATTTCATTAATTTAGCTTTAAAATGTTTGTCTTTTGTGACAGAATGTAACTTTTTCAAACAAAATAGTGGATGTTACGGCGCCCCATAGTTATTCGCCATTCACTATTCGCCATTCGTCTTTCACCATCATGATATTACTTTTAAGAAAAACATTATTAGACGATTCGTCAGCTGAGCGGATCGCCAGGCGATTTACCTTTTATAGAGAAATTCATAACAATAGCAATAACAATAGCATACCCCTATAGTCTATTCTATAACAATATATATTTAGGCGCGAGCTAGAGTTTTACTCTACCTTGTCAAGACAAATGTCTATTCTAATATATGAACTCCCAACCTGTTCTTATCATTCTTATTCCATTAACCATTTCATCACATTATTTCTTACCCACTCAGAGGGAAAGTTATAACAGTATGATTTATCAGACACTACATTTATAAAATTTGAAATGTGATAGCGAAAATTCAGGCTATGGAGGAATACCGGACTGCCCGATTCTTATACATTAACAGTTATGGCATATGCCAGCTTATATTCCCTTAAGGATGATCACGGGTATTTCTCAGTTGCCAAAAACGGCGGGGATTTTACGACATTGACCATGTTGATATTTTGTATTTTTTTTATCATTTCTTTGAATAGTGATGTTCAGTAGTTAAAAAGAAACACTTCTGACTTTTGAACAGATTAGTATATGTTTTTTTTCTTGTTTGTTATTGTTTTACAACACCGTAAGTCACCTTGTTTACATGAAATTCAAAGCTAGTCCAGCTCTCACTCACTGCACTGTCAAGTTCGGGGGCCTCCAGCTCCTAAAGTAATCTGGGGACCACCCGTTTTCTTGTTATTTTCAGAAAGTATATCCCTTAAACTATGATATACTAAAAAATTAGCCAACTCTAATTACAATTTATGGTTTAAAATGGATAAAACGTTTCAAAAACGCCCTTTTCTACATAGACGGCCATATTAAATTAATTAAATAACTTTTTATTTTCAAACGGAAATATTCTAGTCTGGGGACCCCCCTTAAAAAAATTATATTTGAAATCAGCATGATTTGGAGTACAAAAATCAGGCTGATCTATTTACTTTGGGAAATACCCGCGGTCATCCTTAATAAAGATATGTTTTTTAAAAAAAAAAGGAACCCACATTGTCAGAAAAGCTAGGCTGTCATTGAGTGAGTGTGAAAGTGTGAGAAGCCATGCGACCACTTCTCCCCAGACACATTCCTCTGTATTAGGCTTGAAAGTTTCATGCTGCTCTTGTCTTTCATAAACAAACGATTTTATTTCAAATAAAATTTCAGTGCTACAAGCAATGTGACCACTCCTTCTCAGAACAAAGAAGGTTTTGTAGCACATTAAATAAAATTATTACCATATCATAGTTATTTATGTGTGTTATATGATTCATTTATGTGGTATTTGTAAATGATATAATTTGTATTTTGTGAATAATAAAGAATTGTACTGTCGAGGATAAGTCTTGTTTATATCATCTTTAAAGAAACAGTTCGCCATGGGATAAAATAGCTATACATCAACTTCTTACCTCATATTTTAGGATGGCCTGTGTTTAAATCATTCAATAGTATCCAAATAACACTACAAAATGATATCAAAGTGCCCAAATTATAGCAATAGCCACCATTCATAGAGACCACCATTTTGGGCTTATTTCCCATGATTCTCTGCGAGTTGTGACGTCGACTGGGCTCACAGCAGTTTGTTTACAATCTGAGCATCAGTCTTATACTAGGCTTCACAGCTATAGGATCGTTGGTTTGAGGTGGACACTCAGACCTAGAACTCTGCTATTTGTCCCATCCTCATGGGATTGTGAAACAACAATGCCTTCTTGCCTTTATTATTGCTATCTATAAAATGTGATTCTTACTAGTTTCACAGTATTCCTCCAGATCCTGCTCAAGATACTTTCCATCTCCAAACATCATCTCATCTCCATTGCCTGAGTGAGAGAGTGTGGCAAAGGTCCCATGGTCCCATTCTCTTTCTCTCCCCAGGAGCCCTCAAATCTGAATCACAGTACTTTCAGACATCTAATGATTATAATTATGATGTGAGGACTCAAATCTATAGCTGAATATCTCTGATGATAATCCTAAATCTCAGTCACTACCAATGTGTAGGGCTGCGGACATCTCTCTCCTAGCATTGTGGAACTGGGTCATGAGTCATGTGACTCCCAGACCCACTGTGATTGGCCAAGTTCCCCTACCCACACTGCAATGCAACAAAATGGCATCATAAACAAGATGCTGCATGTCAAACCTCTGCGAAATGTAACCCAAGGAATAGGAACATACAGACAAGGAAAAAAGATTAATGTATTATCTGTCTAAACAGTGGACGAAATTTGTGTGTCAATCATGCTAGGCTGTAAATGAATAGATTCTAGGCTGTGTTGTTGTCTTGGGTTATCTCTTGTGCGAATTTGCCGCCTGCTAGTAGCCAGCCAATCAGAGGCCTTCCTTGATGTTAGTGTATTGTAGATTCATTCGCAGAGGTAATGGGCCTAAAATATGTCACTGGAGGAGAGAACATGGCGGTCCCCACAAGGCAAAATAGTTCCCGTTTCTCTCTGTAATACTGGAATTAGTTGGGCACTATGGAACGATTTACTCAAAATACATCTTTATCAACATGGTAAGGAGTTCATGTATAGCTATTTCATCCCAGGCTGAACTGTTTCTTTAAATTACAAGTTTTAAAAACTTTTGAATAATTCCTAAAACTATATGACAATTATAAAGGAAGGCAAATTTGTCTACTAAATAATATTGCCAATAACATCATGTTTCTATCATCATCAATTTAGAAAAGTTTGATAATGACCACTTTAAATAATCCTTCAATACCCACTCCTGGCGACCCTCCCTGCCCCCAACCCTAGAACCCCTTTAATGCGACCAGAAATCTCCAGTCCAAAGCGTGGTTTTAATAGCAGGGTTCCACTGTATTGATATTAAAGGGACACCTCTCACTGTTCTGGCCTTTATTTATGAGTATAGGAATTTCTACTCAATTTTCTGGTATCTGGTACTTCTTAACCTTCCCTAACCTAACTAATCCCTTGTGATATTCTCCACCAGATGTTATACTATTGTATTTAATTAATAGAAGAGAAGTAAATGACGACTGTCCACAACAGAGTCCCAGTTCTTAATGATCATTTATTCATACTGAAGGGGGCGTGTCCCGTAGAGGCACGCCAGGCCAGTGCTCCCTGGTTACAGGATTGGGGCAGCACTGGTAATACATGAGGGGGTATACCACCAGCTGTAGATACAGTAGGGGGTATACTCCCATAGGAGAGAAACATATAACATACAATTATAACACAGTATCAATATATAACAATATTCAAACTATGTAATCTATAGTATTCTTCAGTAAAGTTCATCAGATTTCAGGAAACCTTCTTTATTTTAACACAGGAAATTGAGATATTCTGGATAAAAGTTAATTGGGTGGTGTAGGGGTATATTATGATATTTGAAAAAAGGAAGTAAATTCCAATGATAGGAAACATTTAATAGGACATCAAATAAGTAATATATTTTCTATTCATGCATGAAACAAAGTTACCAATATGTATTTATTGCCAATCACTACAGTAATGTAGATGAAATATACTCATCAGGATAATATGCATAAATTATTCAACAGTCTTGACATTTGGTACACATATTATTCATGCTACTAACAGGGTCAGAACTTCAGCAAATGTACAATCAACTTATCTACACATTTAATAAATTCTGCTAAATGAGGCTGACAAATGGTCAAAACTTGGTATAACTGAGTGGAGTAAATTACTCAAGTCCAGTTTGTGATCGTAGTCGAGCAATAACACCAAAACCCAGATGCAATAGTCCTTGCCAGCTTGATCTTTATTAAACACCAGTTCACACAAGTCCAGGTTGCACTCCAGAGCAGGCAATAATTACTTAAAGAATTAGATCTTCAATAGAAACGACCCGATTTTAGATGGGTGTTTTTACATAGAACCAGTTAAACATATGTAAGATACACAATGAAATAGAACAATAAAGACTCTCACAAAATACAGCGGCACCTTTTGCTAAACTATAAGAAACCAACATCATCCGGCTAACCCCGGCCAAAGGGTGGCTGTGTCAGCTGATAGCCAGGTAACACTGAAACGTTAATTCAAACAATCTGTTTCATTATGTTAAACTGCATTTTGAATGTCATTTTTGTCTTAAATTCCAGTAATTTGAAAGAATCAGGGAAGGCAAATTGTACATTTTTTGGTGGTTTCACCCACCAACACAAAACAACACAAAAGTGAAAACAATCTAAGCAAAGGCTTCTCTGGAAAACCTTTTTTTAAAAATTGTCAGTTTTGACAATGCTTGACTTTTTATAACCTCCGATAATATAGGATTTTAATTCCAACATCTCAATTTACATAACAGTTGTCAGAAATGGTAGGTTACACTCTGCACTTTGGACCGTGCATGTCTTCCAGGCAAGTCATTGTAGTTCGTAGAGTTTCCAGATTGTTCTTGTGACAAATACATTGGAGTTTGAATCAGTGACTCTCATTTTCCTTGTGTAGTGTCCTGATATTTACTAAATTAGTATAGGCAATATTAGTGTTTGTTCCTGTAACTAACTAGTATAAAACTATTCATGGATGCTATTCAAGTATGGAATGAAAAGATTAATTTACATATTATTTGCAGTGACGGCTTTTCCTTTTCAATCAACCACATATATATGAAAGTATATTATATAACTTTTGACTTCTGATAAATATTATCAGTAATCCAGTAAGTTATTACAAAGCTGTATTTGAGGGTGTCATGAGTGTGAGAGGGTGAAGGAGGCCACCATAGGAATGTGATCTGACGGGAACCGCGCACTCGGCAGTCCTGGCAGTGAGTTCAGTATTTCTACAGCAGGTGGTGCCACAACTGTGCTGACCTCTAGTGTCTGAGGGCTGTACCAAATGTAATCCAGACAGAGCTTCCAAACATCGTCCATAGATGTCACCTGCGGCTCAGCACCCTGGTGGAAAGAAATGAAACTATATCAATAATGAATTACAATTGTTTTCTCTTATAAAGAAGACCATTTTCCACTTTTCAGATGGACTAATTATTAAAAGGAAAAATACATAAAATGGTTACCATTGCATCCCTGTAAGCGCTGGCGTAGCTAAGGCGGGGAGTAAACACCCTGGTGGGAAACTCGTCAACTAATGTTGATGTCTGTAAAGTACAAGATTCATGCATTTAGTCATGTGTGTGTGAGAGAGTGTGTGGGAGTGTGTGAGAGAGTGTGTGTGGGAGTGTGTGAGAGAGTGTGGGAGTGTGTGTGTGTGTGTGGGAGTGTGTGAGAGTGTGTGTGGGAGTGTGTGTGTGAGAGTGTGTGTGTGTGAGAGTGTGTGTGTGTGAGTGTGTGTGAGTGTGGGTCAGAGTGTGTGTGTGTGTGAGTGTGTGTCAGAGTGTGTGTGTGTGTGAGTGTGTGTCAGAGTGTGTGTGTGTGAGTGTGTGTGTGTCAGAGTGTGTGTGTGTGAGAGAGAGTGTGTGTGTGTGTGAGAGAGTGTGTGAGTGTGTGTGAGAGTGTGTGAGTGTGTGTGAGAGTGTGTGTGTGAGAGAGAGTGTGTGTGTGTGAGAGAGAGTGTGTGTGTGAGAGAGTGTGTGAGTGTGTGTGAGAGTGTGTGTGTGTGAGAGAGAGTGTGAGAGAGAGTGTGTGAGAGAGTGTGTGAGTGTGTAGTGAGTTTGCTACTGCTATAAATCTTACATGACAGATTTAGTTCTATCCATTTTCTCTGTTTGGGTCCAAACTGATCTCGACACAATCAGAAAACGGCACTCACCCCTTCGGAGTTCAGCCCATCTTCTGATGTGTTTCGAAATTTTTTCGCAGAAGTGAAATAAATCCTGAATTAAACTTGTTTCTGATATTGAAACTTTGATGCGTAGAAGCCTTGAGGGCAGGACATCTTGAATGAAACCTTTTTTTTTTTTAAAAAACGACAAAAAAACGACAAAAAAACTTCTATCTGGCTGGTGGTTTGCCCATCCCCCACTATTTCCCCCACTATGTCCTCCAGTCCCTTCCCCCAATACCTTACCTTGTTGTTGGACAGATGGAGGGGGTAGTGGTGGAGGGTGTGGAGGTCAGGTGGGGTCAGCCCCTCCTCCAGCAGCAGGTTGTACCCCGGGTAGTGGGGCGGGGTGTTGAGGTCACCCGTGTAGATGTACACATCCTCCCCGCCTCCTCCAGCATCCTCCCGCAGGAACGCCTCCAGGCTCTGGCTCACATGCGCTATCTACAAGTATTTACACATCATTACACAAGTGAGCAGTTAGAAAGGTGCAGTTTGGGGGTGCAGTTCGGTCGATCCGAATCATTCATGTGTGCAGTTCGGCCAAAGACGCAATTTCATTGGTGCAGCGTAGGCCAGATGACATCGTCCCGACCGCGTAACTAGGCCTACAAATTGTGGTGAATCAAGCCTCCTCGAGCTAAACTAATAGGCTAAACAAGTTAAATTTACTTTTTAGATTGTGTAATAAATAGCAAATGGCACTCTGTTCGGGTTCAAACTGATCTCGACCCCTCAGAAAAAAGGAACTCACCCCTTCGGGGTTCGTCCCGTTTTCTGAGGGGTCTCGATCAGTTTGAACCCTCCATCGTGCCATTTGCTATAATAATTAGTCATGTGTATGCTAATTCTTATTTTTCAAAGTGATTTATATACAGGATATATTGGTGGGAATGTTTTAATTTGGGGGATGGTTAAAGCCTCTTGTAGCCTGAATAGATGTACAGAATTCCGGGACAGTGTAATAATTATATCCATGTATTGTTATGTAACATTACGTAACATTGTGTAACCTCATTATATTTATATTATTATTAATTATCACCTATTATCACATTACTTTAAATCGCTAATTATACTTAACTAGCTAGGACTGTGCAAGTCTACTTATACATGCTAGGCCATGGATATTACGTAAGGGCTCCGCCCACTCATTATTATGCATGTACCCTCCTGGAGGAGCCTGTATCTTACTTACCATTAAAACAGTTGCTTCGTTCTTCTCATGAAGTTCAGACGTTCGTTAGACTTCTTCCATTAGATCATTACACTGGCGGACAACCCGCTCGATCTTGGACATAGAGATTTTTTCTCACAAAAAGCGAGTTCATTTGCAATTTGAAGCATGTTTTTGAGCGATGGAAGAGGCTGCGAATACGCCTGAGTTGGCTTTGTTCGACAAGATTAAACGTTCTGTTGAGCGTTTGGCAGCGTTACCGCAAGCAATAGTCACGAGAGGACAAAGACGAGAGAATAGAGGCAAAATCTTGAACCAGCAGCCGAGGCAATTGGACTTTAACGAAGACCCATACGAGGTGCCTCAGGACATGGAAAATGTCCCAGATGTAAAAGCAAGATTAAACCCAGGAGCAATTCCATTACCTCCACCACCAGTTCGTCAAAATCAACAGGAGGAGGTAGTGAACAACGATATTAATGTGGACTTAATTGACGATATTATTAACAGAAACGTACAGCAGTTGGCTGGAAACAATATTGGGCACGAGGAACACATAGAGGACGTGTCAGACGAGGAGGAGCAGCTCGTTGAAGATGAGCAGGACCATCACGAAGGAGTTGACCTTAACTTAGAGGGAGAGCAGGAGCCTGAGCCAGCTGTGGAAGCAGCTAATCCAGTTGCAAATCAACAGGAGGAGCTGCAGGAAAATCAGCCTCAGGTCGGTTTGAATGTTGATAATAATATTGAAAGAAATGTTGTGGAAGAGAACCAGATTGACGAAAGGGACATAAATAATCACAGAGAGAGAGTATTAACTCCTAGGGAGCCAACATCTCCTTCTCCGAGGATTAACCCAGCTAATCAGGTAAATCAAACAGATCAAGCTAATCAAGGGCCTTATTACCCATTCGAGACCCCTGGTTTAAACGACAACTTTCAAACCCCTTTACAAACCCCTGCAAAACCAACTTTGAATCAGCTTATACAACAAACACAGAGGCCTATTCTGAAGAATTTCCCACAGGCCCCAGTGTTTAACGTGAATGGTCCAAGACCCCCTGTGATAACCCCCCATCACGTACAGCAACAAGTCCCACTTAGACCTGATCCATATCAAAACTGGTGGGATATGGCGAATAGACAGGGAGGTTTGCCTTCTCCCAGGCACGTGCAGGATGATGGAAATGCTGGTATTCATGAACAATTCTATACCCCATACCAGTATGTTCCACCTCAAGGACAGTATCATCAATATGGTGAAAATGTGGCACAACAAGGACAAAACTTTGTGCAACAACAGGCACAGAATGCAGTGCCACAACAGCCCCAAAATATGGTGAATCAGCCACAGCAAAACCAAGTCCCAGACCCCAACGTTAATGTGAATCAAGCTCCCCAGCCAAGAAACATTGATCAGGGGATCCAAAGAGGACGACAAAGACAGGGAAGGGGTAGGAATACACCTCCTCACAGGCAGGTGCCTAGGCAAAATTATCCTAGGAACCAAACCCCTAATAGACAGCAACAGAATTTTCAATTGCCAAACGTACAACAAGGGATGTACAGACCACCTCCCCCACCCTATGGTCAACATCTCTACGATTTGGTGGATGAAATAAAGCAGATGAGATTAGATCAGACTGCTTTTCTGGATGTGTCCCTAAGAAGGCAGGCAGAGGCTACTGGCCTCACTTCGACAGCAGCATTGTCCAAGCAATACAGAAAGCCCCCCTTGGTATTTGACAAGCCCACAGCTATGAGACCTGTGAATGAATTTTTCGACGAATTTGAGGCCTTTACAGTGCCTATTCGCGAAGATAACCAGCTTATGGTTACCACTCTTGTCCAGTATTTGTCGGGGAGGGCTAAAACCTTCTATAACCAAATAGTTGGTGTATATGGCGACACATTGCCATATAATCGTATTAAAACCGATTTTATTGCTAAATTCAGCGAGCTTCCTTTAGCTGAGGTGTTGAGAGATTATTCTCATAGGAAGCAGGGCAGGCATGAGAAGGTTATAGATTATGACAACGATATGTTAACCTTACTCTCCAAGGCAAATGTTCCCTTACATGTACAGATCAGATTCTATGTTACAAATCTGAGGCCAGAATTGGCTGGAAGAGTGGCTTCTGAGTTTCCAACCACTTTAGATCAAGCCTCAAAAATAGCAGCAAAACATGAGGGGATGATAGCCTCCGACAGAGCCCCTAGCCACATGCCTATGGAGGAAGCAATACACATGATGTATTCGAAGAAAGAAAAGAATTATACAAAGAAATACAGCGAGGATAGTGATCGTAAAAGAGAGCAATATCACAGATCTCGAGCTGATAAGTATAGAGAGGCTAGGAAAACTCAGGAAAAGAAGGGAGAAAAGCCTCAGAAATACAGATCAAAGCACAAGAGTTATGATAGCTCTGACTACTACGATAGCAGCAGAGAGAGGTCATCCAGTCGCCACAGCAATTTTAGCAACAGAAGCTCCAGCAGGGAGAAAAGTGGGGATGAGAAAAAGTATTATAAAAAGGACAAAAAGAATTTCAGAAGCAATAGCAAGGATAAATCTGTGTCCTTCAACAAGGACAAGAAGCATAGATCTAAATCGCCAAAGGGAGGTGAAAACAAATGGAGAGATGTCACCCCCCACAGATCAACCTCTAAAGAGAGTGATGATTTAAACGAATAGGCTGTGTCTGGGAGGGCGACCGACACAGCATAAATGAAATTGTTGACGAAATAGGCAAGCCAATGGACATTTCCAAGGAACAAGAGTGTGTTTCTCCTAGTGAATCGGTAGCAGAAAAGGACAGAATATCCAGAATTAGAATAGGCAAGTTTGCTGGTACAAAGAAAAACATTATTTCTTCCACCAACACAGAAAAGGACGACGACAATTGCCAGGCAGTGCTAAAGCTGAGGAAAGCCAAACATAAAGGTGAGAAAGTTTCGGTCACTTCTCCAATTGATAAAGGTTGCATAGAAATCGAGGTAAAAGATTTGAATATGCCAGTTCTTGTTGATACAGGTGCCACTATTTCTTGTGTTAGTTCTGCATTTTTCAGGAAAATCCGAAGTAAAATACCCAATGGGAAGGTTTTACGCTGTAATATTAAAATATTTGTTGCAGATGGAGGAGCACATCATTGTTATAAGAAAATCGAGTTAAATTTCATGATAGAAGGCCAACAATTCACTCATAGATTTATCGTTCTTCCTGCGTTAACCAGAAGCATGATACTGGGAGTTGATTTTTTACGAAAGTTTAGAGCAAAGATTAGCTTCAAATCAGGACAAAAACAACAGGTGTTCCCTATCAGAGCTGCACGTAGGTTTGTGATAGCTCCAGGGACTGAATACACCACTGTTGCGGCAATCACTTCTTATGAAGATATGTTAAATTCAATAGGAGTGACTGAGAATTTGCAGCGACAGAGGCCAGTTTCTTTCCTTGTTAAACATGCTTTAGTCAAACCATTTGGAGAAAATAAAGTGCCTATAACCATTTTTAATGCCTCCAAAGCAGCCACAACTATCGAGAGAGGAACAATTCTGGGTATATATACGTTGGCTCAGGAGGACGAGTTTTATTCCCCCAAAGAGGTGGAAAATTTGAATGAATTGGTCGCACAATCGAGTGAAAACAATGATAAGGTAGTTGATTTTCAGATCGGCGAGGACTTGAATCCTGAACAGAAAAAGGAGCTACTGAGTCTATTGCATGATCATGAAAATTCTTTTGTCGGTAAGGATAAAAAACTAGGGTTGACTACAGAGTACGAACATGGCATTGATTTAAAACCAGATTTTAGGCCCACAATGAGACAGCCATACCGAATGAACCCAGTCATGACCAAGGTTATGGCTGGAATTCTGAAGGATCAGGTAAAGCAAAATTTAATCGAAAAATGTGTGGATCCTGTAGAATTTAGTTCACCTTGTTTTTTGGTACAAAAACCAATGACAACAGACGGTAAAAGAGCCTGGCGTCTTGTGATTGACTATAGGCAAATAAATCGCTCTGTAAAGGACGAAATAAGGCCTTTTCCACGCGCCGACGACACTATTGAAGCTGTTGGGCAGACACAGGGTCGATTTTTCTCTCGCTTGGATGCATTTGCTGGTTTCCATCAGGTGGGTTTAAGGGAAGAAAATCGATTTATTACAGCATTTAATACGCCCCTAGGAGTATATAGGTATAAAGTCATGCCAATGGGACTTAAAACTTCTCCAAAAGCATTTCATTCTCTGATAGAACATGTATTGAGAGCAGTCCCAAATGCATTCTATTACGTGGATGATGAGGTGATCGCATCACCTACATGGGATTCTCACGTGCAGGATATCAAGAATGTATTCACAGCTTTTGATAAGGCAAATATCAAATTTAAAAAGGAAAAGTGTTCCTTTGGTCTCACTAGAGTCCCCTTTTTAGGATTCATTGTCGACAAGGATGGGATACATCCTGACCCAGCAAAACTAGACGCTTTGCGATCGTTTCCAACCCCAAAATTAGTGAAACAAGTACGTTCGTTTGCTGGGCTGGCTAATTATTATAGGGTATTTATTCCTAATTTTAGTCAGATAATGAAGCCCCTATATATGCTGACCAAGGCAAAGGTTAAATTTGTATGGATGTCTGCGGCAGAGAGTGCTTTTAATAAAATTCGAAATGCAATTCTGGAAGATGCAGTTTTGGCATATCCAGACTATTCAAAAGAATTTATTTTAGCCTCAGATGCCTCTAACCAAAGTCTCGGGGCCTGCATTTCTCAAGCTGATATTAATGGGAATTTAAGACCAATTGCCTTTGCTGGGAGAGGGTTAACCCCAGCTGAGCAAAAATACAGTGCTACAGAAAAAGAATTGGCAGGCATCCGATTCGCCCTAGGAAAGTTTAGACATTATGTTATGTCTAAGCATTTCACGATTCTTACCGATCATGCAGCCCTTACTGCAATAAACACTAAAAAGGATCTAACTGGTAGAATGTTTAGATGGCTAGATTTCTTTGGGCAGTTTGATTTCTCGGTCAAATATATCAAGGGAAAATTGAACATCATCCCAGATGTTTTATCGAGAAGGATATATGATCCAAATATACCAGCAGTCCCACATGTGGAGATGAAGAAGTCAGTCACATTCAATCCCATCCAAGCCACTAAACACTATAAACAGGAGGATCCTTGCGAAAATAACCCCATCATGCTCTACAAGAGCAGAAAAATACTTAAGACATCAGGACAGGTGCAGGAATTAGATAATGAAGATTCACAAATTCCTGAGTTTCCAGTCCTTCCAGGAAAATTGCATAACGATGAGCCAGCGATAAACACTGTAGAGGAAATCCTAATTGCTCCAGTGGAAACGAGAGCTCAAAATCGTGCAAAGCAATTAGGGAATGTTGATACAAGACCCTCGACTAGCAAGCCAGAAGGGATTAGTAGGGATAAAGTGTCTACCCCAGCTTGTGTATCTAAGGGAAGCAACATTCAGAAGGCTAGGAAAACAAAGGCAAGACCTGTAATCAGACCAGGAAAATACGCTTCCAGGAACAGGATAAATACCCCAAATCCTGGAGATGGAATGGCGAATAAACATACGATTGAGTTGCCATTTGATAAGCTGAAATTACAGCTGGCGCAGGGGGACGATTTGTTTTGTAAACTAATGTCAGGTTACATTGAAGGAAAACAATTGCCCAAGAACCATGAGCTGACTAGGTTAATTCTGACCACACACGATATGTTTTTCATTCAGGATAACATACTCTGCAGATTACCTAAGAGGACTAAGATAGCTCAGATGGCAAATTCCTTTCAAGTGGTAATTCCACAGACATTACAGGCCCCCTTGATCAATTATGTACATGGTAATTCAATTAATGCACATGTTGGCTATGCAAAGACACTCTCTTTACTCCAGGCCCGATTCTTCTGGAATTCGATGGCTAGAGATACGAAAAACCATATTACATCATGCCATGAGTGTCTTCAATCTAAAAGTGTAAAGCATCCAAATAAGCTCCCCATGAAGATCAGAGAAACGACTTTCACACCTTTTTCAACTTTGATGATAGATGCAATGGGCCCTCTTCCTAGGACACAGAGGAATAACTGTTACATCCAGGTAGTGACTGATCATTTTTCAAAGTTTTGCTTTATATGGCCGACACCAGCTATTACAGCAGAAAGGGTAGCAGCTGAATTCCATAAATATGTAATAGCATACGTCGGTGTCCCTAAGATCTTGAGGAGCGATAATGGCAGCTGTTACATAGGAGAAACTTTTAGAGAAAAATGCAAAGCTTGGGGAATAAAACAAGTGCATGGTTCGCCATATTTAAGTCGATCACAGGGAGAGGTAGAACGCCAAAATCAGTCGATTATTGGTTGTTTAAGGACGATGGTGAATGCAAATCAGACGAATTGGGATTTATTTTTACCTAATATTCAATTTGCCCTGAACGCTTCGGATCATTACACCACTGGCATATCGCCCTATCTCCTTGCATTCGGCAAAAACCCGATCATTCCCTCAGAGGCTCAACTGCAAGATGACATAGCCCACACTCAGCCAGTAATAGATCAATTATTACAAATAATGAAGACAAAGGCTGAAGCGGCTGAAATTGCAAATAGAAGCAGAAGAGAGAGGGAAAGAAAAATGAAAGAGAAGCATGATACGAAGGCCAAGCCCCACACATTGGACGTTGGATCTATAGTCTATGCTAAGGTACATCGTTTGCTAAGACAAAATACAGCAAAGAAATTGCAGCAACAATTTGCTGGACCATTCGTTGTGTGCGGGTTCCCATCCCCATATACCGTGAAGATCAGGAATTTGGAGACTGGGGTAGAGGTAAAAAGGCCAGTACATGTACAATTTATAAAGAAATCCAGTGCGATTGATAATAAGCTTATCAAAATACTAGAGACAGCAAAATAGATAGGAAAATAATTCTGGTCGACAGGAAATATCTTAGAGTAAATTACAAGGATCCGGGGTCCCTGTGGGTTGAACAGATGGTATCTATTTTTGAGTCAGACAGGCGGCATTATTATGCAAGTCCAGTAGGATGGGACGATGCAATCGTATTATGTAAATGATGCTGAGTGATGGTGGCACGACAGCTCCTAGTATACGCCCCCCTTGCTATATATGGTGTGGAATGTCTTCCTCAGGAAGAGTAATTCCAGGGTCCTAAGCTGCTATTGGTCAAGATTATTCATGACTTGAGGCGGACACTACTATATGACCAGCCGAATTCAGGTCCTTCCTTAGCAGTGACCAAAACCATCGGGGAGAGTTGGGCTGATCGTTTTATTTTTCACTGATAGTGAGCTGCTTCACAATAGGCACAACGATTCATCACCATGTTTCGTCTTGTAATCTGGTAAGTGTCGTTTTGAGACTTGATTTATGATTGCTCTGATGTTTATACTTATGTGGACACCCATCAATGCCAAGGATTTACTCATGGATTACACCGGAATATTTTTTATCGTATGTTGTTACTTATATGTGAGCATGATAGTGGAGATAAGTCATTTAGTGGCAAGAGGCCCCAACATATGGCCTTACTCTAGGAACTAGAATTAAGCATAACCCAGTCGGTAATATAGACGGGAAATACTTTCTTGGGACAAATATCGCTTTAATTTTGAATTCTGAACACAAAGTTTACGAGAATTTTTTTTTCTTTTCTTTCTTACCTTCGTTTAGGCTCTTATTCCTCACCGTATGGGCAGATGCGGACTCTGTAGTTAAACACAACTACGGGGTTGCATTTGCTGGAACGAGGAAACCTATCTTGACGGACGTGGAAAAAACCTATGTCCAAATAGCAATACCAACAGTGATTTTGCCACCTAATGGAACAATCGTTAGGATGGAAAATCACTACAATACAACATCAGACATGAGACTCATTAGAGAGAAAATCCAAGGCTTATTACAGCTTGTTTATGGGACAGCACTTGATTTATTTGATAAGATAGAGAATATGGCAAACGACAGATACAATAGATATAAGAGAAAAGCTTTTTTACAGCCTATAGGCGACACAGTTTCTGCAGCCCTAGGCTTGGCTACAGACCCCCACTTGGCTTTGGTGGAAAGCAAGCTTGATTCTTTAATAGATACCTTATCACTGGGAAAATTATCCGACGTGAACAGGGATAAAGTAATTTTAGGACTTACTAAACAATTGAAAAACTTATTCAGGCACGCTTCTAAACACAATGGTGAGGTAGGGAAATTATTTATAAACTCTACCGAAGAAATTAAGGATCTGACGAACCAGATCGACGCTTTTGTAACTAACTTAACTTCAGAAATATCTAACACCATGGCTTTACATGCGATGCTGCATGAAGCTACTTTAAATTTGTTAGTACTAATAGAATATATAGACACAGCTAGGACATTATTGAAGGGATTGGACGATTTAAAACATGGTGTTTTGTCGGATGTATTTCTTCCGATGGGAGGCCTAAGAGAATTGTTGAAACCTTTGGCGAACAAGTTGAAAGTCAAATCTCCCACTTTGAGGATTTTGGACGATTCCTTGGACAGCTCCTACAGTAGAGTAGAAAATTTTTCCTTTAAGAACAATTCTCTGTTAATAACAATTCCACTAATAATTTCACATAATGACGATAACTGCATTGCATATCGACCCCTGAAATTCGGCATACCTATTCACAGTAGCTCGAACGATTCAACAGGGTATACCATGTTAGAGACCGAAATACCCCATATTCTGGCAAAATGTCCCCTTCAGGGAATTTATTTCGAAATGAAAATACATTCGTTCGAGCAATGCACACAGCTAAAGAATTCAGTGGCATGTTTTACTCCCCCGACTCATATTCTAAAGGGAAAAGAAACTTGTTATTCGGCCATTTTTAAAGATAGAGCTTCTGAAATTGCTCGGTTATGTGTATTCCACACATATCTGACTAAACCGACCCCATTCTTTCATTTAACAATGAATAGGATGCAACACCTACTGGTTGGTCGTACGACCAAAGTGACTTTGGCTTGTCACAAACGACCCAGAACTAGGATGGCTATGAGCCTTTTGGCTATAGTCAAGGTCCCTTGCGACTGTGCCCTAATTAGTGGATCTTTAGTAATCTCTGCCCCTAGGGATGGATGTATTACTTGGAACCAGACCAGTATCTTTGTTGAATCAGGATTTAATTTAGCCATAGCAGCAATTTTTAAAATTCCTTTCAAAAATCTAACTGGAGAAACCAAACATGGATCACGAATTCATCTAAATTTGCCCACACCCCAAGATATGCATGCAGCATTGTCTCATCTACCCAGATCAGTAATTGAGTCAGGAATGAACACAGAGAGGCTGGCTAACGAGCTATTAGTGGCTGACAAAATGGCAAATGATCGGTGGGAAACCCTGAAAAAGTCAGTTAGTACCATGTCGACTCATCCAGCCACTATAAACATAGCGTTGATTATCAGTCTTGGTGTGACAATATTTTCATTTTATTTATTTTATAGGATTCACAAACTGGCAATTATTTGCACGTTTGTGAGGCCCATACAAGCATTTAGATTAAACCTGTCGGCCCCAGTCTTCGAGGACATAAACCTAGGCTTCGATATCCCAACCCCACAGCCTATGACTCAAGACCTACTGCCATACGAGCCTCCAAGTCCAACACAGGCAATTCTCAAAATAGTGGCAGCAGTTATTGCCTTCAAGATTCTACGATTCCTGTGGAAAAACAGGCGATGTATCTGCAATTATTTGCCCAGATGTTTCATGTGTAAAAGGTGTACAAAAGATGTAAACGACGAGTCAGCCTCATGGATCACTCTGAGACTGCACTCGGATGAGAGTCTGGTTTCAATACGTTTGATGCAAATCCCATTTGAAGTCAATTCTATACTTGGATCTTCCCCAGCCCCGCCTCTAAGATTGGGCAAGTCTCATGTCAGTTGGTGCTGCTGTTGCAATCTATCGTTGGACCTCCGTTGGAAGGCTGCTCTATCCCTGAAAATCCATAGGGCCAACAAACAAATCTTGCTTCCAACCAACGTGAAGGTGGATAGGAAGCACAGAAGCGACCTAGCAGCCATCATGGATCCATCATCAGAGGCAATGTATGTCCTGGTGATCGAGTCCAGGAACGGATCCTACCAGATTCCGTGGATCAACGACCCCAATGGGTCCAACGTGAACATGTAAGTCTATATATAATTAATATATGGACTGAAACAATAGTTATTCTTGCCTTTATAGACGTGTATGGTGTTCTTTTCTCACGAATATTTTATATCCGTCTTTTCTTCTTGTTAATGTATATTGATGTTTTTCTTTCTGTGATGTGGCTTTCATGGGAAATATTGGCACAAAAGAACTGTGAAATTTTAAAATAATCGTTTACAAAATACCCAAAGTATTATGCAACCTGTCATTGGTATGTGGTCGATGCTTTCTTACAGGAGCACGGCGGCGTTCTTGTCGGCAAGAGAAAGTGGCCAAGAAGAGGAGATGCTAATAGTTCCCCACGCCACGAACGTGCCAAGATCACCCTAGGAGTGCCAGATATAATTTTACATTACAAGGACATTAACATTTTATTTAATATTTAATTCAAGTGGCAAATGGATCGCCCCCATTTGTCAAGGTGAACAGCAACGGCACCTTCACTAAATAATATTGACTTTAATTTCTCTTGAATAAGAGGAAGGACTCTACTTGTTTATACAAGCAAATTTTTTTCCTGTGTTCTTTGGAATTCAGTCGATAACTTTAAATGATATTTCATGCAACAGACAAGCGTTATTGTCTGATTTTATTCATTGCATTTCTTTTTGCTTGTATTTGATTCTCTTACTTGTGTGTGATTTATATGTGTTGATCGATGACGACTTATGTGTACATACAGGATTGGTTAGGCCATTAATGCCTACGATTAGGTCGTATCATCGACTCTGTTTGCTTTGATTAAACTGAGTAGGTACTCAGCTCTCTTCGTATATGTGTAGTTTTAGTGTAGATCTAATTACTAGACATAACAGTTAATATGTTTAGGGGGACTACCTTGATTTATACATCGAGGGGATGAGATAACCCATATGGTTCTCTTAAGTGTTTTGTTTATTTAGCGCCACACGACAGTGGCATATGGGTGCATAGTGATTTACTGCGCACTAAGTACTGTTTACGTAATAGGATACCCCCTGAGGATACGATGCGATGGCCATAAGCCAGGGTGTAATCACACCGGCAGGGGACGTCTATGTAAGTGCAGACTCTTAAAGTAGTCACTAGATCTGTTTCCAGCAAAGACAGATGGTTTTTTTTTTACTCGTGTAAATGGCGTGATTAGGATTGACATACCATAGACCAAGAGATTTATATGATCATATGACTAGGATTGATATGATACGTCAGCAATACTAAGTCTAGCGGATCAGTCGCTTTATTACTTGAAATTGTAGTGTTATTAGCTAGCCATATGTACCCACGGGTAATTATTTTGCATGTATTTTACTGCAAGTAGATGCAGTGAGAAGATATTTTTGCTATGCGATTGAAAAATCGAGCGTAGCGACGGGGTGAACCATCATCCTTGTAGAAGTAGAAGGGGATGGGGTTAACCTGTTACATAACCAACAAGCGAGGCCAGTTGATTACATATCAGGCCTTGCGGGATTATTGAATTTATTTATCTCCGGGTATTTATTTAAAAAGGAGATAACTAAATGTATCGGTAAATTTTTGTTTGTGTATATTACTAGATTAGACAAGATCTAATTTGGAATAAGGAATAGGCTTTGGACCAGGAATGGGAAGCGGGTAGTTGGAATATACCAATACTCTTGCTCATTCGACAATGGGTCTTTGCCTATGTGCGTGTAGGTAGAAAACAGTAGAATATAACAATCTCTTCGTGAAAAGCTTTGTAGCCCTTAGTACGGGGGTGTGTTCGGCTCAGCGGTGGCGTTCTCAATGGTTCACCGCACAAATGGCCAGCTATTTATACTTGGTAGGTGTCCGGTCCAAAACCGATTCGACGGTGGCACCGGCTGGTGTCACTGTTTGGACCGACCTATTCGGAATTTAACATAGGAAAAATTAAAACGACGTAGATTGTTCCTGTTTGCACCGAACTATTTAGATTTTAACGTAGGATCCCAATATATATCAGGATTCCACGCGTGTTGGTACACGCGATGTTCTTTTATTATGTGTGATTAGAGTAAAATTCTCAGATTGGACCGTACTATTGGGAATTTAACACTGGAATTTGGTTTCTCATAGGGTTAACACTTGCGGTGTTTGCAGATCTTGTCATTTTCATGACATGGAACCCTTTGTGTAGGATATTAACCGGATTTTTCAAGCTATTACGACCTTAGTATTAGCAGTTATTTCACTTTTTGAGTTTACACTTTTACATGTTCATAACGACGTTTTTAAATCTTTATGAATTTATTGAAAATGTTTTACAAAATGGTAATTAAATCGTATGATTTACTTTTATGTATTTAATATCTTTTTGCGCACAATGTAACCGCGCATATGGCTTGGTATGGATAACTAGGTAACAGCACAGCTATTTAAAAATTATTAATTCTTAAAATTTTTTAATTTTTCAAAAATTCCTAAAAACTTTCTTGTAAGTTTTTAGGGTACACCCTCACTCGATACTTCGTATCTGATTGAGGGCGGGGGGGGGCAGTGTTATGTAACATTACGTAACATTGTGTAACCTCATTATATTTATATTATTATTAATTATCACCTATTATCACATTACTTTAAATCGCTAATTATACTTAACTAGCTAGGACTGTGCAAGTCTACTTATACATGCTAGGCCATGGATATTACGTAAGGGCTCCGCCCACTCATTATTATGCATGTACCCTCCTGGAGGAGCCTGTATCTTACTTACCATTAAAACAGTTGCTTCGTTCTTCTCATGAAGTTCAGACGTTCGTTAGACTTCTTCCATTAGATCATTACAGTATTTCTAGGGTTGTCGTAATGAAGTAGAAACATGGGGCAGATTTTCACAAAATGCACAATCTACATTTCTACACATCTCTCAAACTCTGCTAAATTAGAGTGTGAAATGATAAATGCTGAATATATCTGAGTGCATTCAATAAGTCTGTCTGGTTATGTTGAACTGTATTTTGAACCTGATTTTCGTCCGAAATGTGGGTTATTTGAGAGGATTGGTTGTGTAAACAGGGTGATACCATCCTGCTGTTAGGGGGGGTAGGTTGTGTAAACAGGGTGATACCATCCTGCTGTTAGGGGGGTAGGTTGTGTAAACAGGGTGATACCATCCTGCTGTTAGGGGGGTAGGTTGTGTAAACAGGGTGATACCATCCTGCTGTTAGGGGGGTAGGTTGTGTAAACAGGGTGATACCATCCTGCTGTTAGGGGGGTAGGTTGTTTAAACAGGGTGATACCACTCTACACCCAGGGAGGGGGAGATTGTGTAAACAGGATGGTACCATTCTATATATCCAGGGGGGAGGTGGTTTAAACAGGATGGTACCATTCTACACCCAGTGGGAGGGAGGTTGTGTAAACAGGATGGTACCACTCTACACCCAGTGGGAGGGAGGTTGTGTAAACAGGATGGTACCACTCTACACCCAGGGGGGGGAGGGTTTCACTCACCTGCAGTGTCTGCACATCCACCAACTTGAGGTTGGCCCAGAGTATGTGTGTGGTGACCACATGCACAGCCTTGTGGGATACAAGATGGCGGAGCCTGGCTAACACAGCCTGGTTAGAGAAGTTCAGCCTTTGGTGCACAGCTTGCTGCACTTCTGGGCAGGAGATGTGCTCCTGCGGGGAACAATACTTATAATGTACAACACTGGGCAGGAGATGTGCTCCTGTGGGGAACAATACTTATAATGTACAACACTGGGCAGGAGATGTGGTGGGGAACAATACTTATAATGTACAACACTGGGCAGGAGATGTGCTCCTGTGGGGAACAATACTTATAATGTACAACACTGGGCAGGAGATGTGGTGGGGAACAATACTTATAATGTACAACACTGGGCAGGAGATGTGGTGGGGAACAATACTTATAATGTACCACACTGGGCAGGAGATGTGCTGGGGAACAATACTTATAATGTACAACACTGGGCAGGAGATGTGGTGGGGTACAATACTTATAATGTACAACACTGGGCAGGAGATGTGGTGGGGAACAATACTTATAATGTACAACACTGGGCAGGAGATGTGCTCCTGTGGGGAACAATACTTATAATGTACAACACTGGGCAGGAGATGTGGTGGGGAACAATACTTATAATGTACAACACTGGGCAGGAGATGTGCTGGGGAACAATACTTATAATGTACAACACTGGGCAGGAGATGTGCTGGGGAACAATACTTATAATGTACAACACTGGGCAGGAGGTGTGCTCCTGTGGGGAACAATACTTATAATGTACAACACTGGGCAGGAGATGTGGTGGGGTACAATACTTATAATGTACAACACTGGGCAGGAGATGTGGTGGGGAACAATACTTATAATGTACAACACTGGGCAGGAGATGTGCTCCTGTGGGGAACAATACTTATAATGTACAACACTGGGCAGGAGATGTGGTGGGGAACAATACTTATAATGTACAACACTGGGCAGGAGATGTGGTGGGGAACAATACTTATAATGTACAACACTGGGCAGGAGATGTGCTGGGGAACAATACTTATAATGTACAACACTGGGCAGGAGATGTGCTCCTGTGGGGAACAATACTTATAATGTACAACACTGGGCAGGAGATGTGCTCCTGTGGGGTACAATACTTATAATGTACAACACTGGGCAGGAGATGTGGTGGGGAACAATACTTATAATGTACAACACTGGGCAGGAGATGTGCTCCTGTGGGGAACAATACTTATAATGTACAACACTGGGCAGGAGATGTGCTCCTGTGGGGAACAATACTTATAATGTACAACACTGGGCAGGAGATGTGCTCCTGTAGGGAACAATACTTATAATGTACAACACTGGGCAGGAGATGTGGTGGGGAACAATACTTATAATGTACAACATTGGGCAGGAGATGTGGTGGGGAACAATACTTATAATGTACAACACTGGGCAGGAGATGTGGTGGGGAACAATACTTATAATGTACAACACTGGGCAGGAGATGTGCTCCTGTGGGGTACAATACTTATAATGTACAACACTGGGCAGGAGATGTGGTGGGGAACAATACTTATAATGTACAACACTGGGCAGGAGATGTGCTCCTGTGGGGAACAATACTTATAATGTACAACACTGGGCAGGAGATGTGGTGGGGAACAATACTTATAATGTACAACACTGGGCAGGAGATGTGGTGGGGAACAATACTTATAATGTACAACACTGGGCAGGAGATGTGCTCCTGCGAGGAACAATACTTATAATGTACAACACTGGGCAGGAGATGTGGTGGGGAACAATACTTATAATGTACAACACTGGGCAGGAGATGTGGTGGGGAACAATACTTATAATGTACAACACTGGGCAGGAGATGTGGTGGGGAACAATACTTATAATGTACAACACTGGGCAGGAGATGTGCTCCTGTGGGGTACAATACTTATAATGTACAACACTGGGCAGGAGATGTGCTCCTGTGGGGAACAATACTTATAATGTACAACACTGGGCAGGAGATGTGCTCCTGTGGGGAACAATACTTATAATGTACAACACTGGGCAGGAGATGTGGTGGGGAACAATACTTATAATGTACAACACTGGGCAGGAGATGTGGTGGGGTACAATACTTATAATGTACAACACTGGGCAGGAGATGTGCTCCTGCGGGGAACAATACTTATAATGTACAACACTGGGCAGGAGATGTGCTCCTGCGGGGAACAATACTTATAATGTACAACACTGGGCAGGAGATGTGCTCCTGCGGGGAACAATACTTATAATGTACAACACTGGGCAGGAGATGTGGTGGGGAACAATACTTACAATGTTCAACACTGGGCAGGAGATGTGCTCCTGCGGGGAACAATACTTATAATGTACAACACTGGGCAGGAGATGTGCTCCTGCGGGGAACAATACTTATAATGTACAACACTGGGCAGGAGATGTGCTCCTGTGGGCAACAATACTTATAATGTACAACACTGGGCAGGAGATGTGGTGGGGAACAATACTTATAATGTACAACACTGGGCAGGAGATGTGGTGGGGTACAATACTTATAATGTACAACACTGGGCAGGAGATGTGGTGGGGAACAATACTTATAATGTACAACACTGGGCAGGAGATGTGCTCCTGTGGGGAACAATACTTATAATGTACAACACTGGGCAGGAGATGTGCTCCTGTGGGGAACAATACTTATAATGTACAACACTGGGCAGGAGATGTGGTGGGGAACAATACTTATAATGTACAACACTGGGCAGGAGATGTGGTGGGGAACAATACTTATAATGTACAACACTGGGCAGGAGATGTGCTCCTGTGGGGACAATACTTATAATGTACAACACTGGGCAGGAGATGTGATGGGGAACAATACTTATAATGTACAACACTGGGCAGGAGATGTGGTGGGGTACAATACTTATAATGTACAACACTGGGCAGGAGATGTGGTGGGGAACAATACTTATAATGTACAACACTGGGCAGGAGATGTGCTCCTGTGGGGAACAATACTTATAATGTACAACACTGGGCAGGAGATGTGGTGGGGAACAATACTTATAATGTACAACACTGGGCAGGAGATGTGGTGGGGAACAATACTTATAATGTACAACACTGGGCAGGAGATGTGCTCCTGTGGGGTACAATACTTATAATGTACAACACTGGGCAGGAGATGTGGTGGGGAACAATACTTATAATGTACAACACTGGGCAGGAGATGTGGTGGGGAACAATACTTATAATGTACAACACTGGGCAGGAGATGTGCTCCTGTGGGGAACAATACTTATAATGTACAACACTGGGCAGGAGATGTGGTGGGGAACAATACTTATAATGTACAACACTGGGCAGGAGATGTGCTCCTGTGGGGTACAATACTTATAATGTACAACACTGGGCAGGAGATGTGGTGGGGAACAATACTTATAATGTACAACACTGGGCAGGAGATGTGCTCCTGTGGGGAACAATACTTATAATGTACAACACTGGGCAGGAGATGTGGTGGGGAACAATACTTATAATGTACAACATTGGGCAGGAGATGTGGTGGGGAACAATACTTATAATGTACAACACTGGGCAGGAGATGTGGTGGGGAACAATACTTATAATGTACAACACTGGGCAGGAGATGTGCACCTGCGGGGAACAATACTTATAATGTACAACACTGGGCAGGAGATGTGGTGGGGAACAATACTTATAATGTACAACACTGGGCAGGAGATGTGCTCCTGTGGGGTACAATACTTATAATGTACAACACTGGGCAGGAGATGTGGTGGGGAACAATACTTATAATGTACAACACTGGGCAGGAGATGTGCTCCTGTGGGGAACAATACTTATAATGTACAACACTGGGCAGGAGATGTGGTGGGGAACAATACTTATAATGTACAACACTGGGCAGGAGATGTGGTGGGGAACAATACTTATATTGTACAACACTGGGCAGGAGATGTGCTCCTGCGAGGAACAATACTTATAATGTACAACACTGGGCAGGAGATGTGGTGGGGAACAATACTTATAATGTACAACACTGGGCAGGAGATGTGGTGGGGAACAATACTTATAATGTACAACACTGGGCAGGAGATGTGGTGGGGAACAATACTTATAATGTACAACACTGGGCAGGAGATGTGCTCCTGTGGGGTACAATACTTATAATGTACAACACTGGGCAGGAGATGTGCTCCTGTGGGGAACAATACTTATAATGTACAACACTGGGCAGGAGATGTGCTCCTGTGGGGAACAATACTTATAATGTACAACACTGGGCAGGAGATGTGGTGGGGAACAATACTTATAATGTACAACACTGGGCAGGAGATGTGGTGGGGTACAATACTTATAATGTACAACACTGGGCAGGAGATGTGGTGGGGAACAATACTTATAATGTACAACACTGGGCAGGAGATGTGGTGGGGAACAATACTTATAATGTACAACACTGGGCAGGAGATGTGCTCCTGCGGGGAACAATACTTATAATGTACAACACTGGGCAGGAGATGTGCTCCTGCGGGGAACAATACTTATAATGTACAACACTGGGCAGGAGATGTGCTCCTGCGGGGAACAATACTTATAATGTACAACACTGGGCAGGAGATGTGGTGGGGAACAATACTTACAATGTTCAACACTGGGCAGGAGATGTGCTCCTGCGGGGAACAATACTTATAATGTACAACACTGGGCAGGAGATGTGCTCCTGCGGGGAACAATACTTATAATGGACAACACTGGGCAGGAGATGTGCTCCTGTGGGCAACAATACTTATAATGTACAACACTGGGCAGGAGATGTGGTGGGGAACAATACTTATAATGTACAACACTGGGCAGGAGATGTGGTGGGGAACAATACTTATAATGTACAACACTGGGCAGGAGATGTGGTGGGGAACAATACTTTTAATGTACAACACTGGGCAGGAGATGTGGTGGGGAACAATACTTATAATGTACAACACTGGGCAGGAGATGTGGTGGGGAACAATACTTATAATGTACAACACTGGGCAGGAGATGTGGTGGGGAACAATACTTTTAATGTACAACACTGGGCAGGAGATGTGGTGGGGAACAATACTTATAATGTACAACACTGGGCAGGAGATGTGGTGGGGTACAATACTTATAATGTACAACACTGGGCAGGAGATGTGGTGGGGAACAATACTTATAATGTACAACACTGGGCAGGAGATGTGCTCCTGTGGGGAACAATACTTATAATGTACAACACTGGGCAGGAGATGTGCTCCTGTGGGGAACAATACTTATAATGTACAACACTGGGCAGGAGATGTGGTGGGGAACAATACTTATAATGTACAACACTGGGCAGGAGATGTGGTGGGGTACAATACTTATAATGTACAACACTGGGCAGGAGATGTGGTGGGGAACAATACTTATAATGTACAACACTGGGCAGGAGATGTGCTCCTGTGGGGAACAATACTTATAATGTACAACACTGGGCAGGAGATGTGCTCCTGTGGGGAACAATACTTATAATGTACAACACTGGGCAGGAGATGTGCTCCTGTGGGGAACAATACGTATAATGTACAACACTGGGCAGGAGATGTGGTGGGGAACAATACTTATAATGTACAACACTGGGCAGGAGATATGGTGGGGAACAATACTTATAATGTACAACACTGGGCAGGAGATGTGGTGGGGAACAATACTTATAATGTACAACACTGGGCAGGAGATGTGGTGGGGAACAATACTTATAATGTACAACACTGGGCAGGAGATGTGGTGGGGAACAATACTTATAATGTACAACACTGGGCAGGAGATGTGGTGGGGAACAATACTTATAATGTACAACACTGGGCAGGAGATGTGCTCCTGTGGGGAACAATACTTATAATGTACAACACTGGGCAGGAGATGTGCTCCTGTGGGGAACAATACTTATAATGTACAACACTGGGCAGGAGATGTGGTGGGGAACAATACTTATAATGTACAACACTGGGCAGGAGATATGCTCCTGCGGGGAACAATACTTATAATGTACAACACTGGGCAGGAGATGTGGTGGGGAACAATACTTATAATGTACAACACTGGGCAGGAGATATGCTCCTGCGGGGAACAATACTTATAATGTACAACACTGGCAGGAGATGTGGTGGGGAACAATACTTATAATGTACAACACTGGGCTGGAGATGTGGTGGGGAACAATACTTATAATGTACAACACTGGGCAGGAGATGTGCTCCTGTGGGGAACAATACTTATAATGTACAACACTGGGCAGGAGATGTGCTCCTGTGGGGAACAATACTTATAATGTACAACACTGGGCAGGAGATGTGCTCCTGTGGGGAACAATACTTATAATGTACAACACTGGGCAGGAGATGTGCTCCTGTGGGGAACAATACTTATAATGTACAACACTGGGCAGGAGATGTGCTCCTGCGGGGAACAATACTTATAATGTACAACACTGGGCAGGAGATGTGCTCCTGTGGGGAACAATACTTATAATGTACAACACTGGGCAGGAGATGTGGTGGGGAACAATACTTATAATGTACAACACTGGGCAGGAGATGTGGTGGGGAACAATACTTATAATGTACAACACTGGGCAGGAGATGTGGTGGGGAACAATACTTATATTGTACAACACTGGGCAGGAGATGTGGTGGGGAACAATACTTATAATGTACAACACTGGGCAGGAGATGTGCACCTGCGGGGAACAATACTTATAATGTACAACACTGGGCAGGAGATGTGCTCCTGTGGGGTACAATACTTATAATGTACAACACTGGGCAGGAGATGTGGTGGGGAACAATACTTATATTGTACAACACTGGGCAGGAGATGTGGTGGGGAACAATACTTATATTGTACAACACTGGGCAGGAGATGTGCTCCTGTGGGCAACAATACTTATAATGTACAACACTGGGCAGGAGATGTGGTGGGGAACAATACTTATAATGTACAACACTGGGCAGGAGATGTGCTCCTGTGGGGAACAATACTTATAATGTACAACACTGGGCAGGAGATGTGCTCCTGTGGGGTACAATACTTATAATGTACAACACTGGGCAGGAGATGTGGTGGGGAACAATACTTATAATGTACAACACTGGGCAGGAGATGTGCTCCTGTGGGGAACAATACTTATAATGTACAACACTGGGCAGGAGATGTGCTCCTGTGGGGAACAATACTTATAATGTACAACACTGGGGTGGAGATGTGGTGGGGTACAATACTTATAATGTACAACACTGGGCAGGAGATGTGGTGGGGTACAATACTTATAATGTACAACACTGGGCAGGAGATGTGCTCCTGTGGGGAACAATACTTATAATGTACAACACTGGGCAGGAGATGTGCTCCTGTGGGGAACAATACTTATAATGTACAACACTGGGCAGGAGATGTGCTCCTGTGGGGAACAATACTTATAATGTACAACACTGGGCAGGAGATGTGGTGGGGAACAATACTTATAATGTACAACACTGGGCAGGAGATGTGCTCCTGTGGGGAACAATACTTATAATGTACAACACTGGGCAGGAGATGTGGTGGGGAACAATACTTATAATGTACAACACTGGGCAGGAGATGTGGTGGGGAACAATACTTATAATGTACAACACTGGGCAGGAGATGTGCTCTTGTGGGGAACAATACTTATAATGTACAACACTGGGCAGGAGATGTGCTCCTGCGGGGAACAACTCTTATAATGTACAACACTTGGCAGGAGATGTGCTCCTGTGGGGAACAATACTTATAATGTACAACACTGGGCAGGAGATGTGCTCCTGTGGGGAACAATACTTATAATGTACAACACTGGGCAGGAGATGTGCTCCTGTGGGGAACAATACTTATCATGTACAACACTGGGCAGGAGATGTGGTGGGGAACAATACTTATAATGTACAACACTGGGCAGGAGATGTGCTCCTGTGGGGAACAATACTTATAATGTACAACACTGGGCAGGAGATGTGCTCCTGTGGGGAACAATACTTATAATGTACAACACTGGGCAGGAGATGTGGTGGGGAACAATACTTATAATGTACAACACTGGGCAGGAGATGTGGTGGGGAACAATACTTATAATGTACAACACTGGGCAGGAGATGTGCTCCTGTGGGGAACAATACTTATAATGTACAACACTGGGCAGGAGATGTGGTGGGGAACAATACTTATAATGTACAACACTGGGCAGGAGATGTGGTGGGGAACAATACTTATAATGTACAACACTGGGCAGGAGATGTGGTGGGGAACAATACTTATAATGTACAACACTGGGCAGGAGATGTGGTGGGGAACAATACTTATAATGTACAACACTGGGCAGGAGATGTGCTCCTGTGGGCAACAATACTTATAATGTACAACACTGGGCAGGAGATGTGGTGGGGAACAATACTTATAATGTACAACACTGGGCAGGAGATGTGGTGGGGTACAATACTTATAATGTACAACACTGGGCAGGAGATGTGGTGGGGAACAATACTTATAATGTACAACACTGGGCAGGAGATGTGGTGGGGAACAATACTTATAATGTACAACACTGGTTTATCTAGGTGCACAAAGCTGGTATGTTTTGCATGAAGGTTAAATATCAGTTAATAAAGACTTTCCATAAGTAAACTATAATTTCCTTGGTATGGTATGAGTTTCAAATTAAAATTTTATTGTTCACTGAGTAGTACCCTAACCCTGGCCAACTAAACGTCTATAGTATATATGGGTAGGATATTCAGAAAATGTACAATTCGCCTCCACCAATCCTCTTGAATAACCCACATTTAAGACAAAGATGAGCTTCAAAATGGAGTTTAAGATAACAGAATTAATACCTTAAATCAGTGTGATACCAAATATACTCAGATATATCCAGCATTCTTCATATCTCAGCCTAATTTAGGAGGATTTCCTAAATTTGTACAGCTGCCAATTGTACATTTTCTGAAAATCTGACCCACATAGGGTTATCATTTGGTAAAATGAGGGAAGTTGAGATTACTTACCTCTATATGCTGTAAAGCTACATCAGTGAGGGGCACACATCTGCTGGCCTCACAGCTGAACTCCTCCCTGCGGTAGAAGATTGCCTCACCCAGGCTGACGTCATTCAACTTCCTGTAGGCACATATTGCTGAGTCATACCCAGCTTCCTGTAGACTGGACCGGAAGTACCTCTCATATGCCTCCTCATCAAGCTCCTGCCAATTAGTAAATGAGGATATTATTTATTTATTTTTATTATTAAAATTTCTATTCATTTATTTTTAACCTTCCTGAATATTGGACTGTGGAGTTGATAAATGACACACGTAAGATCTTTCCAAAAATGATTCTAACAGGATTTTGGACAGGCAGAAAGGCTTCAGTTTGAGGGTATGGTGGCGTTTTGACCCCAACCTCGGTGTCTCGCCTTGGTTGGGGTCTGAATGGCTTCCATCATACCCCCAAACTGAAGCTGTCTGCCAGTCCAAATAGGGCTCTTTCAAATTGGCCATTTGGCTTAAAATAGGTGCAGCTGACACTAATTTAAGACAGACACCGAGGCCTATCTTAGTGTGGGCAGGGCTCTGACCACAGCTAAGGCCCGGTCTATGTGTAGGGCGAGGTGCAGGGCAGGGTGCAGGGCAGCACGCCCAGCAAGCTGGGCATAGGTCACTTGGTTCATCTACATGTCAGTCTATAAGGTGGACTTGATTTTAGCCATTTAAATGAACCCAATTTATTGAATTTCTTGGAGCTGACATGGTATCCAACAAGAGCTTAACTGATGTGCATAGTGTTGTCTTTTATATCCTCTAATTTGGTGGTTATATTAGATGTTTTGCTATTGCTAAAATGACATTTAATGGGGGGTCCTCCCTACGTCCATACACTTCCCTATGACACAAAATATAAACAAATGTTTCTGGCCCCAGTTCCGGTCCAAATTGACCGTGAGCCTTCATTCTGGCCTGGTGGGTCAATGGTGATTTCTCAATTCGGACCACGTCTATTCACTAATTGAGTTGTTTAAGGGAGACTTTATACATGAGGTGAGGTTGTACAGATTTACATAACGATGTTGGGCAAGTGATTGGTTGAATTTTGATTGGTTGATATAGACTGGGTACAGGTTAGTGTTTGCCCTTGCCGCTGCAGGGCGCTGTTTTATATGTTATTGGCCACTACTACTAGCCTACCTGTAGGCACAGAATAGAAGGTCTGTAATGTTTGATTTCCTCCATGATGACAAGATGGCGCTGCGGCATGTATCTATGCGTGATGTCACAATACCCGTATGTCCCGGCCGGCATGGCGTTGTCAGTCAGGATATTATACGTCATCACAACAAACGTGCTGCTTTCATTGGTTGCCTGGTTATTAGTTGGAGACTTTGACACCAGGTGGCGGGGGTGGAAGGAGGTAGAGGAGGTGGTGGGTGGGATCATGGTGGTGGAGGATGAGATGTTGGAGGTGGATGAGATGGTGGGAGTGGTGGGTGGGATGGTGGGAGTGGTGGGTGGGATGGTAGGAGTGGTGGGTGGGATGGTGGGTGAGGAGGTGGAGGAGGGAGGTGTGGTGGGGCTGGGGTGAGACATGGCTGTGTAGGGGAGGAGGAGGTGGAGGAGGAGGAAGGAGTGGAGGAGCAAGTGGGAGGAGGGACAGAGGTGTGCGGAGGGAGACGGTGGCAGTGGATGACTAAGGCCGCCCGACTCTAGCCAGAAATACGAACCATAGCTGAAATCAGAAGTTACTAAATGGTTAAAAGTTAATCAAGTTAATCAAGATGTGGGGTGCAGGCTGAGTGCTCTAAAGCGCTGGGTCAGCTCACTGGCATGCCTAGCATGTTGTAGGTTCAAACCCGGGTGCGGCTACAGTTTCACCTCCTCCTGCAGGTACTAGTGGAAGACCACCATAAGGTGAACTAGTCCTGGTAAAAACAAGAATTAGTTAACAGTGATCAGTTTACATTTATTTATTTCCGAGTCATGCAGAAGATTGCGTTTCCAAGGAAAACGAAGATTGATGTTAGTCAAATGTAAAGTTCGAGAGGGAGGGATAGTAGGGAGAGAGAAAACATGAAATCCCTATCCCATATGACTGGTCACTCCATCTAACTCTGTTGGTTCCTTTAACACCTTTGCATATGAGGCATCTTACTTCTCAACTTGCCACTTTAATTCACACATGGTCTACCCTTTAATTCACACCTAAACGCCATCCCCTCCCCCTCCCAGCCATTAACAGTATGATTCTGATCCCATCTGCTGATATCAGAATCAACCGATTCTTCACACTGATATCCAGGATGGGAGGAGCCAAGATCCTATCAATGATTGACAGATCTCACCCCAATCCATTTATATTAAATTCAACTCAATTCAACTAATTCTTTATTTCCAAAGATCTTACATGGACATAAGGTTATGAGCTTATCCGGGGATCTCTTCCAGCCCGTGCCTTATTTCTAACCTTAGATTCGTTGTTTGTTTCCTAAAAACTACATCATGGAGTACATTTCAGTGCGAAAACTAAAGATAAAAGTAGATTACAACACTTTTTCTCAATGAGTGCCATCCCGGCTAAGATGGACACAGAATATTGTTTCTATATGAACAAGTACAATTGCTTCTTAGCTGCGATCTAGCTGAGATAGAAGTTTACAAGTTATTAAACTTACCTAGCGAAAAAGAAAAAAGTACAGAGTAATAAAGAATACAATAAATCACTCTGTAAGCGAGTTGTAGCAGAAGATATACAATAACAGCAAGAACATGAAATGAGATACAAGGACAGTAATCATAATAAACAATCATAAACAGTCATACCAAATTTTCAACAGGTTAATGTGTCAGATTGGGATCCCATCACCCCGTTTCCCTATTGATATATGTGATGTGTTTCCGGAAAATGAGTCATAAGTCGCAAAATTGATATTTTTCAAAGTGTTTATTTTACAAGATTACTTTATCGGAAGGTTCTGATTTTAGAGGAGTCTATTACTTATAGTTACATCGACCAATGTATCAAATTTCAGGACAATGAATGTAATATATCCTTTCGTTTTAAAGGTCCTCATATGGAGCATATTTAGATACTTGACTGGTTATTGCCCCCAAGAAATATTGCAAATTTTTTTTTCAAAAATAAAAATATCGAACGTAAAATCTGGAAATACTCATTAGATTGCTAGACTGTTTACTATCATTGGAATCAGCTTGATCTTATCTTTTCAAATATAATGGTATCTCAAAATCCATTTTTGGCGACTTATGACACATTTTCCTGAAACACATCACATATAGGCAAAAGTGCCCTTGGGACGATCTGTCGTCCCATATTTCCCGCGGGTGTAGCGATTTTTAGTGAGTTTGCGTTAGCCAAAATGAAGTAGGCCTCTTTTTTGTGAAGCACAGTCAAGTTTCTGTTGGAGATAGAGCTAAACATGTATTAAATGTTTGTTAGAGTATGAAATGCCCTTTAAAAAGTAAAAGGATATTCCCATTATTGGTTAAATTCAAAAACCCCCTATGTTCAAGTGTCTGTAACTTGGATTTTTGGTGTCAAGTCACCCATCTATTGCTTCTCATGTAAAATTGGATGTATTGTCATGAAAATGTATCAAAACAGATTTTGAATTTAAGTATAAAATGTCATAAATCCTCATCTGAATCATCATGCAATGAATTTAATCAGTGATGGTCAGGCTGCCAATCCATGGTGGATGCCACCCTTTAACATTCCGTACCTCCTAAAGTGTTTTCTAAGCCCCTTTTGAAATTCTGCCTACTCTATTCTGTCTACTCTCACTATTACAGTATTTACATGATCTCACGTAGTTGATGTTCTTTCCATGGCTTTTATTAGAAAAAGCAATTTAATTATAGTCAAATCAGAAATGATTTAATGATTATTAATAATGAGATGAGTTTGTCAGTGTTGGCTGTCCACATTGAGCTTAGATTTTCTTTAAGTTTGATATTTTAATTTTTGAAAAATAAAGCTTCTAATATTTCTTGGGGTCAATAAACAGTAAAGTAACTAAATGTAGTCCATATGAGGACCTTTAAAACGAAGGATATATATATATATATATATATTACATAGATTGTCCTAAAATTTGACACATCGATTGATATAGCTATAAGTGATAAACTCTCTAAAAATCAGAATATTCCAATAATGTGATCTTGTAAAATAAAACACTTTGAAAAATATCAATGTTGCGACTTATGACTCATTTTCCTGAAACACATCACATTTATTATACCTTTCTAGAGGTTGGTATGATACTCCCATTGGCTTAAGCACTGGTCGTCATATCAAAGAGAGCTGGTAATACAGCCGCCATATTACCCGCTCCCCGCCGTATTACCCGCACCTAATGAACAAAATAGTCCCGATCGTATTTTTTAATATTTTTATTTAAATAATTGCTTCTGCACAAAAAATACAGATGATATTAATTGACTAAAGGGGCAAAAAACAGTAACTTATTTTCTCTATTTGTTTTACCTTTTAATCATCACAGGTGTAGGTAGAACCTAACCACCGCTGAAGGCGCTTGTGAGAGCAGGCAACTGACAACAAAATTATCATATAGATTGGCGTGCTTAGTTACGGTACTGAAGGTGTCACAAAAAATTCTGATCAAATAAAGGAAATGAACTTAAATACTTTCATGTTTGCCGAAGCATTACTTGTATTTCAAAAAGATTTAAAACTGTGAAATATTGGCAACATGTATTTCAAGTGAGTGTGTAACTGTTAAAATTGACCTGAATAAAAAAAAGATTTTGAAAAAAAATAAATGTGATGTGTTCCAGGAAAATGAGTCACAAGTCATAAAATTGATATATTTCAAAGTGTTTTTTCACAAGATGTCTTCATTGAAATGTTCTGATGTTTAGAGGGTTTAGCACTTGTGGTCATATGAATCCATGTACCAAATTTTGGGACATTGTATTAAATATATCGTTGCGTGTCGAAGGGCTTCATATGGAATATAGTTAGTTGCTTTACTGGTAATTACCCATCCAGAAACATTGCAAACTATTTTTTTCAAAAATAAAAATATCAAACTTAAAATATAGGAATACTTATTAGGTGTCATAATGTTTACTATCATTGGAATCACCTTGGTCTCCTCTTTTCAAATATAGTGATATCTCAAAATCCATATTTTACGACTTATGACTTATTTTTCTAAAACGGATTACATATTACTACATTCACCACACCTTGGGTTCCAATAAATCCTGATTCTTCCAATATAATCCTATAATCCTTATTACCTGCAACAAGATCGGAAATTTAAAGTATTCCTGTAAAATCCTTATCCTCCTTTGGGCTAGTCTTAAATCTGGTTCATATTCCCCAGTAAGTGGTAAGAAGCTCAATGTAATGAATACCTACACACAATCATTACCCATGCAGGGCGGTGAAGCAACACATTCTTAGGCCAACACAAGAATAGGTGTGTTTCCGCATTACCCAACATAAAACCGCTTTGGCCTTGGCCAATAGGGGAGTTGCATGTCTCACTGCGCATGTCTATTGCAGTGCATGCTGGGATAGATTCTGTTTAAATCTGACATACAAATATTTGGCAACAATTTGTCGAAAATTGCAAGAATGTTTTCTCCAATTGCAGAGCTTGTATAAATGATCTATAAAAACCAAATGCATGATGGGAAAGATGGGGACTTGTGTCAGGGAAACATGTATAACATATAGATATTGATATTGGAGCATTGATAAATATTCCATGCTGAACACGGCATGTTTTCCATAGATTTTACACTGTACCATTAGTCCCATAGTTCAATGCGAATCAAGATTCAAGATGGCGGCTATGCAAGCGGGAATGCACCCTTCCTCACCAAGATACACTTTAAAAGAACATTTCTCTTAATTAAAGCTGTTCTTAGCTATTTCAACAAACTGTAATTCATGTCACATTTATTCTGTTTTGTTTTGTTTTAACCAGATGAAGACACACCATTAAGCGTGGGTTCCACTGCCCCGCTACTTCTCCCGCTACTACTCCCGTTTCTGTGGTCCCGCTTCTTTTAGAAGCCGGAGCAAGTAGCGGGAGTAGTAGCGGGCCGCTTCAATTCAAACATGTTGATTTGAAACGGCTACTTCCTGTTACTTCTAAAGTAGCGGGAGCAAAGAAACGGGAGGAGTAGCGGGAGAAGTAGCGTGGCAGTGGAACCCAGGCTTTACTCGTATCCCTCTTACCATATACTAGATGTCTACGTAGAAAACTATCCTATAAGTAAAGGTAACGGCTGGAAGAGCTGGGACTCTCCCAGAGGCCTGTAGACCTGTTTGTATACATCTCATGTACCACTTGGACAAATGAAAAAAATTCTATTCTATTCTTACCAAACTTACTGATGATATCTTATCACTATTCTCATATATGTTAATTCAAGAATTTGAATAGAGTCAGTGAGCGGTAATAGGAGCAGCCAGTCAAGGAAAGGATTTTGGCGGGTTTCCAAATCAATGTGGACATTTGGGTCGGATTTCAATAAAATGTACAATTGGTAGCTCTACACATTTAGTAAATTCTGCTAAATTAGGCTGCAATTTGGTCAATACTAGATAAATTAGAGTATATTCGGCATTGCATTAATGGTATCAATCTGTTTGCTTAGGTTAAACTGTATTTTGAACTTTATTTTCGTCTGAAATTTGGATTATTTGAGAGGATTGGCGAAGGTGAATTGTACATTTTCTGACCCATTTATGAAGTGTAGCTATCATAGCAGAGAAGTCATCCACAATATCCATGACATTTAGATGGATTAGAAAAGAAAACAAATAGTTTTTCATCTCAGAGTACATCTTTAAAACAACAATTAGCTTTTGAAGGCTTTTGAAGGTTTCTTTCATGAAACAAACTTTTAAATGGTGTGCTATAAAGAAACGATGAACCTACCCCAACTCCAACCTTTGCTCTAACCCACATTTTGCCATTAAACTTTATACATTTCTCTATACATTGTGGACATATGGGACAGCTAGGTCAACCCATGACCCAGTTAGGATTGGGTGTCGCTATACGCCTTGGCTGGCGGGGGGAGGGCGGGGGGAGGGGGTATAGATCCATAGATTTCAGCTTAATCTTCCAATAACTTATGCATATATGGGTCAGATTTTTTAGAAAATGTACAATTCACTTCCACCAATCCTCTCATGGCTAAAAGCAATTGTCCCGGGGGGGGGGCACGGCGGGGGGGGGGGGGGGGGGCACGGGGGGGAGGGGGCCGGGGGGACTATAGATCCATAGAGTTCAGCTTAATCGTCCACTAATTTATAGCACTCGTTCTCTGCATATAAGGGTCAGATTTTCGGAAAATATACAATTGGCAGCTCTACACAATTTTAGTAAACTAGGCTAAGTTAGGCTGAAAAATGAATTGTATTAGACTGTTTAGTATCATTGGAATCGGCTTGATCTCATCTTTTCAAATATAATAGTATCTCAAAATCTATTTTTTGCGACTTATGACTCATTTTCCTGAAACACATCACATATGTTTTATATCACATATTATTTTATTAACGCCTACCCTGAGTACAAAGGGTCACGCACTCACTTTGTCATCTGTATACTTGTCTGAAATGTTATGTTATGTTATATACTTTTTATTAGTAGAAACGCCTATTAAATCTCTTTCTAAAGGGTTACTGTAGGAAGAACTGGGAGTTAACAAACCTGAACATACATATTATACCCAATTTACTCATCTCTACATACTCATGTAACTGTTTAATGTTAAATAAAAGTATTTCTCAATTCAATTCAATTCAATTCAATATATCAAAGCTATTATTTTGGTGAAAACATTCTTGCAATTTTCCAGAAAAATGTAGCTAAAAATTGGTATGTCACATTTCATCAGAATCCGTCCCAGGATTCGCTGTAACAGACATGCGCAGTGGCACACGCACATCCCCCATAGTGGCTTTATTTAACCTGTGGGGACAAGTAGCTCATATGTGATGTGTTTCAGGAAAATGAGTCACAAGTCGCAAAATTGATATTTTTCAAAGTGTTTTTTTCACAAGATCACATTATTGCAATGTTCTAATTTTTAGGGAGTTTATTCCACATGGCTATATCAATCGAGGTATCAAATATCAGGACAATCTATGTAATATATCCTTTAGTTTTGCAGGTCCTCATATGGACTACATTTAGTTACTTTACTGTTTATTGACCCCAAGAAATATTGGAAATTTTTTCTTTCAAAAACAAAAATATCAAACTTAAAATCTAGAAATACTTATTAGATTATTAGACTGTTTACTATCATTGGAATCACCATGATCTCCTCTTTTCAAATATAATAGTATCTCAAAATCTATTTTTTGCGACTTATGACTCATTTTCCTGAAACACATCACATATGTGATGTGTTTCAGGAAAATGAGTCACAAGTCGCAAAATTGGTGTTTTTCAAAGTCGTTTACTTACAAGATCTCTTTGTTGGAATATTTTCATCTTTAGAGTGTCTAGTCCTTGTGGTTGTATGAATACATGTACCAAAATTCAAGACTGTTTATAAATTATATCAGTGCATTACTTCGATCATTCTATTGAGTATATTTAGCTACTTTACTGGTAATTATCCACCTAGAAATACTGCAAACTATTTTTTCAAAAATAAAAATATCTGACTAAAAAGTACTTATTAGATGTCTTTAATGTTTACATTTATTGGAATCGGTTTGGTCTCATCTTTTCAAATATGCTGATATCTCAAAATCCTATTTTCGCGGCTTATGACTTATTTTCTGAACACGGGTCACATATTTCTGCATCAATTTCAGTCGCTTTCACAACTTAAAACCTGTTTAGAACAAAAGTGATGCCTTAATAAAGGCTAGACGGATTGTGGCCCGTGCGAAAACCATTTTCGCCAAAAATAAACACAAGCTCACGAATGCCACTCATGCCTCTATAACAGAGAACCTATATCTCCAAACCCCATCCAACTCACTTTCTCCCTTAATTCGATCTTAGACTCTTTAATTCTTTCCCCAATCAAAAGGGAATTGCATCAATAACTACATGTGTGAGTTTAAAAGAAAACCGAGCCCCAGATATGAAGATATTAGTGAAATTAAAAAATAACTTGAAAAAAAATGACTTGAAAATCAGACAAAATGTCAAAAGGCTGCCTGCTCTGGGATTCGAATTCACAATGTTCAGTTTCACAGTCTTAGGTGCTAACCACTTGACCAAAGGGGGCTGTATGGGTCAGATCGTCAGAAAATGTACAATTGGCAGCTCTACACATTTAGTAAAATCTGCTGAATAAGGCTGAAAAAAGATAAATACCAGGTATATCTGAGTATATTTTGTACTATGTTGTTTTAAAATACCTGTTCTGTTATATTGCATTGTATTTTGAAGCTCATTTTGTCTTAAATGTGGGTTATTTGAGAGGATTGTTGAAGAGAAACTGTACATTTTTTGGCGATCTGACCCGTATAGATCATGCATACAAACACTGGGCATAGCAATGCATCACATTTTAGGTTTACTTTAATCCCCCCCCCCCCTCCATTCTCCCCATGAAAATTGAGGAGAATGGGGAAATTAATTATGATGGTCCAGTGCTCTACCATGATTTCAATTGGCAGCTCTACACATTTAGGAAATTCAGCTAAATTAGGCTGAAAAATAATAAATACCGGGAATATCAGAGTATATTTGGTATCACATTGATGATTTAAAGTATCAGTTCTGTTATGTTAAACTGCATTTTGAAGCTCATTTTTGTCTTAAATGTGGGTTATTTGAGTGGATTGGTGAAGACGAATTGTACATTTTCTGAAGATCTGGCCCAAGTAGAAAATGTTCAGTTCTTAACCCACTTATATCATTTGATAGATGTAGAGCATTGAAAGAAAGATAAGGTATAAATGAGATAGGAGAAGCCGATAGTACAAGCATGTCCCAGCGGCAGGTACTACAGGGGGCAAACCGTGACAAAATGTACAATTGGCCTCCACAAATATTCTCAAATTATCCGAATTTAAGACAAGAGTAAGGTTAGAAATACAGTTCAACATAACCATAACAATTGTTTGAATCAAGGCAATACCAAATATACTCAGATAAATCGAGTATTCACCATTTTTCAGTCTAGTTTAGCAGAATTTACTAAATGTGATCCGTTTTAGGAAAATGAGTCACAAGTCGGAAAATATGGATTTTGAGATATCATCATATTTGATAATAGGAGATCAAGCTGATTCCAATGATAGGAAACACTAGGACATCTGATATGTATTTCTATAATTTAAGTTTGATATTTTTATTTTTGAAAAAAATGTTTCTGGATGGGTAATTACCAGTAAAGTAACTAAATATACTCCATACAAAGGCCTTCAAAACGCAAGGATACATTTAATACAATGTCCCGAAATTTGGTACATGGATTCATATGACAATAAGTGCTAAACCCACTAACAATCAGAACGTTTCAATAAAGAGACCTTGTGAAAAAAAACACCTTGAAAAATATCAATTGTGCGACTTGTGACTCTTTTTCCTCGAACACAGCACAAATGGTGCTTGTATAGCAATAGGCAAGGTGTTGGTTGTATACAGACAGCACAGGTATCATGATAATAAGGCAATATGGAGGAGGGAGCCGGCTGCTCTATACATGAGGACACGTGTAAGGAGCGCAGGAGGAGCAGACAGGGTAGGGAATACCTTTTCGGGAACCGGGATTGGGGCCTATTTTAGGTCGGGATTCGGGATTTAAAAGGGCCTACGGGATTCGGGAAAGGGGTTCAGATCCAGATTTAATTTTTTCAGGTAGGGGTTGCAAATAGAAAAACGGGATTCCAAATTGAAAACCTACGTGATTCGGGAAATGGAGCTTATAAAAAACGGGAAACGGGATTCAAGAGGGGGTCTTTCCTACCCTGAGCAGAGGCTGAGAGGGACACAGAGAGGAAGGGGACGAGAGGAGACAAGGAGGGAATGAATGAAGGAGAGAGAGGTAGAGAGAGAAAGGTGAGAGAGAGGAGACAGAGGGAGAGAGAGGTAGAGAGAGAAAGGTGAGAGAGAGGAGAGAGAGGGAGAGGGGAGAGAGGAGAGAGGGGGAGAGAGAGAGGAGAGAGAGGAGAGAGAGGAGAGAGGAGAGAGAGGAGAGAGAGGAGAGAGAGGAGAGAGAGGAGAGAGAGGAGAGAGAGGAGAGAGAGGGAGAGGGGAGAGAGGAGAGAGAGAGGAGAGGGAGAGAGAGGAGAGAGAAGAGAGAGAGGAGAGAGGAGAGAGAGGAGAGGGAGAGAGAGGAGAGAGAGGAGAGAGAGAGGAGAGAGAGAGGGAGAGGAGAGAGAGGAGAGAGGGGAGAGAGGGGAGAGAGAGGAGAGAGAGGAGAGAGAGAGGGAGAGGAGAGAGGGGAGAGAGGGGAGAGAGAGGAGAGAGAGGGAGAGAGAGAGAGAGGGAGAGAGAGGGGAGAGAGGGGAGAGAGAGGAGAGAGAGGGAGAGAGAGAGAGAGGGAGAGAGAGGGGAGAGAGAGGGAGAGAGAGAGAGAGGGAGAGAGGGAGAGAGAGAGGAGAGAGAGGGAGAGAGAGAGAGAGGGAGAGAGGGAGAGAGAGAGGAGAGAGAGGGAGAGAGAGAGAGAGGGAGAGAGAGAGAGAGAGGAGAGAGAGGGAGAGAGAGAGAGAGGGAGAGGAGAGAGAGGGAGAGAGAGGAGAGAGAGAGAGAGGGAGGGAGGAGAGAGTGAGTTGTAGATAAGACATGAGATACTCACTGTTGTGTTGCAGCATCCAATATTGACTGCAACCAGGCACTGCCTCCCGCATGTACCTGACCTACTTCACTATGGACGGGGGGGGGGGGCACTCCTCATATTGGGTACTGAGGTGGGGGGGGCACTCCTCATATTGGGTACTGAGGTGGGGCACTCCTCATATTGGGTACTGAGGTGGGGCACTCCTCATATTGGGTACTGAGGTGGGGGGGGACACTCCTCATATTGGGTACTGAGGTGGAGGGGGGCACTCCTTATATTGGGTACTGGGGTGGGGGGGCACTCCTCATATTGGGTACTGAGGTGGGGCACTCCTCATATTGGGTACTGAGGTGGGTGGGGGGGCACTCCTCATATTGGGTACTGAGGTGGGGCACTCCTCATATTGGGTACTGAGGTGGGGGGGGACACTCCTCATATTGGGTACTGAGGTGGGGCACTCCTCATATTGGGTACTGAGGTGGGGGGGGGGGGCACTCCTTATATTGGGTACTGAGGTGGGGGGGGGCACTCCTCATATTGGGTACTGAGGGGAGGGGCACTCCTCATATTGGGTACTGAGGTGGGGGGGGGGCACTCCCCATATTGGGTACTGGGGTGGGGCACTCCTTATATTGGGTACTGAGGTGGGTGGGGGGGCACTCCTTATATTGGGTACTGAGGTGGGGCACTCCTTATATTGGGTACTGGGGTGGGGGGGGGGCACTCCTCATATTGGGTACTGAGGTGGGGCACTCCTTATATTGGGTACTGGGGTGGGGGGGGGCACTCCTCATATTGGGTACTGAGGTGGGGCACTCCTTATATTGGGTACTGAGGTGGGGGGGACACTCCTTATATTGGGTACTGAGGTGGGGGGGGCACTCCTCATATTGGGTACTGAGGTGGGGCACTCCTCATATTGGGTACTGAGGTGGGGGGGGCACTCCTTATATTGGGTACTGAGGTGGGGCACTCCTCATATTGGGTACTGAGGTGGGGGGGGGGCACTCCTCATATTGGGTACTGAGGTGGGGGGGGCACTCCTTATATTGGGTACTGAGGTGGGGGGGCACTCCTTATATTGGGTACTGAGGTGGGGGGGGGGCACTCCTTATATTCGGTACTGAGGTGGGGGGGGGCACTCCTCATATTGGGTACTGAGGGGAGGGGCACTCCTCATATTGGGTACTGAGGTAGGGGGGGCACTCCTTATATTGGGTACTGGGGGGGGCACTCCTTATATTGGGTACTGGGGGGGGGCTCTCCTTATATTGGGTACTGAGGTGGGGGGGGGGCACTCCTCATATTGGGTACTGGGGTGGGGGAGGGGGCACTCCTTATATTGGGTACTGAGGTGGGGGGGGGGCACTCCTTATATTATGTACTTTCTTTTCTTTTCTTTCTGAATCGAAGGTTTGGTTTTCAACCATGTGCGCCCACTATATAATCTGTAATATATTCCTTTACTCTCCTCCAGTTAAATTAATAGTTAAATAAAATGCTGATCTGGCACATTGCACTCAGTACTGGTAGCTTGAACAATGTATCCTTGATACCTTGTTGTCAGGGCTGTTGCTAGGCAGTCTGGTAGTGCTCATGAATATTCATGAGATTGTTACTGCATCGCTGAACAAGTTGACTAATATATGCGGAGAACGAGCCATTGGTATAAAATACAATGACATCTAGAGTATTCAATATCATTACACATGGCTAATTTTGATTTCATGACAAATATTTTTCTACAGGACTATATTTGAGTAGAAAGTAGTCTTGAGTCATTAATCCCTTGTGATTCATCAGTAATAAACTGCTTGTGCTGCTGTGGTAGTGAATGCGTGTATAATAATGTCATATAAGATAAGATAAGTTGGTTTTTATTTCTCATTTTCTATGAATACAAAAGAGTACAAACGAGCAATACATGAATAGACAAATTGGTCAACATGCCTTTATGATACAGCGAGGTACCATTTCTTCCAGCTGTTACCAAAATCTGGAATAAAGAGTATGAATAATCTAGGTGACTTAGAGAATAAAATATGTAAGTGAGTAGTATAAAAAATGTAAGTAAGAAAATTGGGTAGATCTACATAATCGAGCAGTACAGCACAATTTTACATGTAGATAAATAATCGAATAATAAACAGTGACGAGAGTATGAGTACGTTGCTCATGCAAAACAGTATGAACTCACACAATTGAACAGATCATATACATGGGTCGGATTTTCAGAAAATGTACAATTCACCTTCACCAATCCTCTAAAATAAAGTCCAAAATACAGTTCAGCCTAACTAAACAGATTGCTAGAATCAATGCAATGCTGAATATACTCGAATTTACCTAGTATTGACCAAATTGCAGTCTAATTTAGCAGAATTTCCTAAATGTGTACAGCTGCCAATTGTACATTTTCTGACAATCCGACCCACATGTAGAGACAGTGCACCACCACAAACACATGTGTTTAATGAAGCAATGAACATGGAGTGCCTGCATATAGCATGCATGATCGAGTGCCTGCCTGCCTGCATGTTACATCCGCACAATACCACGTGTACCTGGACGTGCCTTGTATCTATATAATACACGTGCAACGGGGATTGTTTGTCATGCATGTTCTGGCAATCTGTGATGTCCCCAGCTGTTTTTCTGCTCTGTACAGCTCCGTCAACCCTGTCTGGAGGACATTATATGTGGTTTGTGAAAGTATCTGTGGTGAAAATGTGATTTTGAAGCTCTTTTTAGTTGTGTTTTGTACAACTATTTTTAGCCTGGGAAAGCTGGGAATGTGCCATTTTATTTATAGCCTTTTGTATGGACAAATGTCAAAAGTAGGGAGCACATGACCCATCACATGACCATCACTTGAATGAAAATGTAATGATGTCATGCCTTCAATATCCCAGCGGGGAAGAGAGGAAGAGGGAGGGTGAGATAGACCAGGGGGAGGGGGAGAGAGAAGAAGAGGGGAGGGAGAGGTGGGGGAATTTGAGAGCGGAGGGAGGGGGGAAAAGGGTATGAGAGACAGAGAAAACATTGAGGGAAAAGAGGGGAGGTATGTGTGGGATAGGGAAGGGAGGAGAAGAGAGAGGAGGAGAGGGAAAGAGAGAAGAGGAGGAAGGGGAGAGAAAAAACGGGAGAGAGAGGATGGGGGAGAGGAAAGGGGGAGGGAGAGTGTGGGAGAGAATGAAAGAAGCAGTGGGAGAGGGTGGGGGAAATCGGATAGGGAGAGGGAGAAGAGGATGCATAGAGAAGAGGGGAGAGGAGAATAGAGGGGGAGGGTAGGAACAGGGGAGAGAGGGGGGAGAGAGGGAGAGAGGAGGAGGAGGGGAAAGAGAGGGAGAAGAGGGGGTGACCACCCGGAGGACGCATACTTTGCTAGTACATGATAATCCTTTAATTATCCCTAGCAAACTCATCATCAAATTCCACGTAACAGTGGCAAGACTAAGGAGATCCTGGTGTCCTTAAAGGGCTGGTTCCATTGGTACGGATACGAATGTTAGTACAGGTACGAATCCGTCATGCGGATACGGTAACCTATTTTGGAGTGAACCCATACGTCTAGAATGTAATGGCATCAAAGAGGGAAACCATACGAATGGAGTACGGAAACGTCCCGATCGCTACATGGAGCGATCGGTTTTACCATATCCGTATCCGTACCTGTTGACGTGTACGGATCCGCACACATGGAAACATGCCTGTATATTTTAATGTGAGCGAATTTTGCTGTATCCGTATCCGTATCTGTACCAATCGAACCAGCCCTTAATTATGTTCTTTCTCCTCAATGATGCTAACTGCTAACACTAGTGGCAAAGCAGCTTGTTAAACTAAATCACTGACCGGCTATATATTATATATATAGACTTTTATTCACATGCTGACATATTGATAATAATACATGAACAGGTCTTCCAGAATAGCCCTATTAAAAAAACCCAACGTTTTACCTACAAGTCTTAAGCAATCTGAAATAGTATTGTTTGTTAAAAAAAATGTCATTAATGATATCCACGTTTCTTAAAGTCGTTTGTCTTCATAGTAATAATATTACATAACGTCTATTCGATGTTGTTTGTGTGGATTGAAGTCTTGGCTAGTGCCTGTCCTGCTGTCAGTTGTGTGCCTACTGACCCACCAGGTGGAGGCACCGTGCATTTATATGAATAATGTGCTGGAATGTATTTGTATTTATTCATTCAGTCGCATTGTATCCTATACAGACAATGTTTCCAGCTGACCTACTTGAAAAATCAATAAAAATAACAATGTACAGTTTTTAACACTTGACATATTAAACAAATGTTAAATACTCCAAAAATGAAAACATTCCTACAAAGAGATCTTGTGAATAAAAACAATTTGAAAAATATAAATTTTGCGACTTGTGACTCATTTTCCTATAACACATCATAATTGTAGCGAATGCAATGAATACATCAGAGAAATCAAAAATCATGTGGCATGTAAATAAGGTTATTTGAATTTGCAGAATGTATCTTTCCCCACTTGACATACATTTTCATGGAAATCTCAGATGATACCTTTTACACAGTCCATGCTTTGTCCCAATCATATTTTTAATTTTTTAAGGTTTCCCCCGCCGAAGGCGGTACGAGCGCCAAAGGCGCTCATACTGGGAAACCTTATATAGGTTCCAGTTTTTGCCGCCTGTTCTTCGCGCGTCCGCGTCGCCCCCTTAAAAGGAAAACCTGACTCCGCCTGTTCCCACCTGAATTTCCGACGCACTTGCGTACACTCTCCCGCGCACCGTACCCGGGCGATACGGAGCGGCAAGTTTTTTCGTCTTCAGTGAGACGATTTTTGTCTACAGAGCACCGCGAAGGCTACTGGTGAACAGTGGTGACGAAATTGCCTGAACTTCTGATACGAAAAACGGTCATTTGAATCACGGAGACGAAATATGATATGCTCCGTATTCACGCTCCGTTTTTGGATGTTAGCCATGGCTCCTCAATGTCTGTTGGTCTGGTCATGCTTGGAAGCACCACGCTTGAGTGGGTGTCATTGCAATGCTTTAACACCTTCAAGAAGCCCATCACAATGGAAAGTGAGGTACAGCTAAAACCATTTTATAGTGTATTCATATTCTATAATACATGTAGGATAAAGTCGGGTGATTCTATATTCCATGATCAAAATATTTATGTTAACTTGGACAATTATTAATAAAGTAACTCTATACGATAACCTTAAAAACACAAGGTTATATTCAATGCAATGTCTTAAGATTTGGTACACCTATTCATATGACTACGGGGAATGACTCCTCCAAAAATAGGAACATTCCAACAAAGAGATCTTGTGAATAAATTACTTAAAAATATTGATATATAATAATGATATAAAATACATTTTATATCGATTCGAACGACTTGATGCGGCCGACGAAATTAATTTATTACGAAGAAACTAATCGTCCGATTAGCATGGCATCAGCATGGCTGTCTTCCTGACATTCATGGGGTTCATGGGATAATTTTTATATTCAGATCGGATGCATTTTGAGGGAGTTATGAGCTATCTAAAGCTGAAAGCAATATTCTTGAGTTTTCTTTTATATTGTGACAAATTTTCCTGTAACTCATCACACATATACCTGGATATATTCAATATATATTCCTGAAAAAAAATATTCCCTGCTCTTCCTCTCCTTTCCCGCCCATCTCTTTCTTACTTACTTTCAATTGCAATCCTCCTGTCTGCCTCTCCCCCTCTTTCTCTTTCTGTTCTGGTCTCTGTTTCTCTCTCTGTTCCCAAAGTCAGTGTTATCTGTACATTAAGGTTTCATGAAATAGTTTGTGTTCTAGGTATATATTTTGATACTTGAAGGTGCATTTATGTCATCAACTATAATCAAACTATTTCATAACCTATTTACACCCCCTCTCACACACCCCTCACTGTCATGAATGCCATACCCACTGAGCCGTTATACATAGGCCTAGATTGGCCTTGTGCCTCATGACTTTCATCAATTTCGATGGTGTAGTGGTGAAGAGACCTGCTTGTGAATCCTATGGTTGCTAGATCGAACCCAAGCATGGGTGAGTTTTTTTTCTCTGTTTTCTCTACACTAGTAGCCGTCATGCACCAATGGTCACACCAGCTTGTCTGGGACTGGCCGGCCGGCCGTAGGGGTCTTTCTAATCCTTTAGCTTTCCCAGGTTATCCCGCGGGTACGAAAAACGCTGTGCGAACATGCTGAGACGAAAAATTTCGTATCAAAAGTGGGGACAAGAATTTCGTATCCAATTTCGTATCGCGCGGGTACGGTGCGCGGGACAGTGTACACATCGTGGTGATTTTACGCTCCTGCAAATTGATAAAAATCACTATTTCTACTTGAAATACATTGCCAAGATGTTGAAATTCAGAAAGAACATGCTTTGCTACTCCCACATATGCAGTTTCATCAACACTGATATCTAAATAAGGAAGATATGAGAGAACCTTACTGTAGCACAAATTATCAGTGAGATCGAACATTGGCCCAGGGCATTGCACTGATGGGCAGAAATGACGTAAAGAAAATGCTACTTCCTCACAGACTATTTCAAAATAATTTAGAAATTCACTTCATCTAGATAGGCCTATTCATCAATACAATAGGCCTAACGGTGGGTAGATAAGGCAGATGGGAGGGAACGTATAACCACGCAGCTTTTTCATAGCCTAGGCCTGGGCACTGGCCTGGGCCTACTCATTGCAGACCATTTATAACAAAATCGCGGGGAAATTACGCTCCGGCGAAACAATAAAAACGCTATTTCTACAAGAAATACATTGCTAAGATGTTGAAATGCAGAAAGGGCATGCTTAGCTATGCTTTTCTACCAGAGTAAATTAGCCTAGCAAGATTTACTAAATGTGTAGAGCCGACAATTGTTCATTTTTAGACCCAGTTTGGTCAGATTCTGGGGTGTATTTTTCTCACAATAGAACACGGCAATCACTTCCGGCAACTTCCGGTAAGGAATGGGGGTTATAGACGTCAAAAGAACTGGTAAATAAAAGTCAGTAAGTGGTAAATAACAGTCAAATCTGACCAAACCGGGTCTAAAAGCACTAGTACCCTCGGTTTTGGATGGTCTAAGTGGTCTGTTGCCTGGTGGAAATTCTTGGGGCTAATGCCCCTCGAATTGTCCACCAGGCAACAGACCACCCAGACCACCCAAAACCTCGGGTGTTAATGCTATATCTGACGACCTGACCCTATTGGGTTGTGGCAGGCACATCGCGGGGAAATTACGCTCCCGCGAAGTACTAAAAAACGCTGTTTCTATTCGAAATACATTGCCAATATGTTTAAATTCTGAAAGAGCATGCTTTTCTACCCCTATGTATTTAATTTTATCAACATCTGTATTCAAATAAGGAAGATAATATTGGGGGAAGTTAGGGAAAGTATAGGCCTATCGATGCCGATGCCGGCAACGACGCAATAATATACGTAGTGATGTCTTCTAATTTTTACAACGTTAGTAACGCGCCATGACAACTAGAGTCCTGGACAACGCTTAATAGACATTTTCCCGCGTGGAATAATTGTGGAATAAGTCGGGGAAACCGTTTTCTCCTTGGTCACAGCCAAATTCTTGTTTAAATTTGTTAAGCCTTAAAATGATGTTTTTTTACAAGTTTAAATTTGTTTGGCCTCAAAATGACGTTTCTTTACAACACATAGCTATAATATGAGTTGCTTATGTTTATGTGCTCTTGTATAAGGTCTAATGCCTGTTTATATCCGTACTTTTGTATTCTACTTGCCATAGATGCTTGTCTTGTGTTCATGTCTTATTATACAGGACCTCAGTACAGAGGTGTCAAGGAAACATATACATTACATGTGCATTCATATGTGATGTGTTTCAGGAAAATAAGTCATAAGTCGCAAAATTGATATTTTTCAAAGTGTTTTTTTCACAAGATTACATCATTGGAATGTTCTGACTTTTGGAGAGTTTATCACTTATAGCTATACCAATTACTGTATCAAATTTCAGGACAATCTATGTAATATATTCTTTAGTTTTACAGGTCCTCATATGGACTACATTTAGTTACTGTACTGTTCATTGACCCCCAGATATATTGGAAACTTTTTTTTCAAAAACGAAAATATCAAACTTAAAATCTAGAAGTACTTATAATATCATTAGACTGTTTACTATCATTGGAATCAGCTTGATCTCATCTTGTCAGATATAATGGTATCTCAAAATCTATTTTTTGCGACTTATGACTCATTTTCCTGAAACACATCACATATTGGAGCAATAAACATGGTATCATATGTTTACCATCAAATTTTGAATTGATTTTTCCTTTAGCTCTTAGATAAGTTATGACGATTCCAATCCAAAACCAAAGGTTTATATTTCAATGTTCCTCTATGCTGGGAGCATATAATAAATAGTGAATGGAACTAGGTTCTAGTAATTGTATATCTATTGGGTGAGATTGCGTATAATATTTAACTTTGTTAGCCACTCTAGGAGGTCTCAGAAGACATTATACTATGACTGAATGAGTTATTCACTTTGAGCGGGAAGAATACGCCCATTTAATAGTTTGTTCATTTATGTACGCTTGCAATATGGAAGCATGGACGTCATCAATTGGTCTGATGTCATCAATGATGTCGATATTGACCACGAATATTGATCAAAGACAAGCATTCCATGACTCGGGATTCCGCAAATTCAGAACAAACATGGCTGTCGAAAAATGCTTCTGCCAGCCTAATAGAAGCATAACATTTTTGACGATTTTCTATTATTTTCAAGCCATAGTATAAAGAGAGAACTGTACTTGAGGTTAGGAACTACAAGTGTCATTCAATGGCTCTTGTTTACACTTTATTTTGTATCCAATGCGCGACCTGCGACCACTTGTTGGATACACAATAAAGTTTAAACTTGAGCCATTGAATCACACTTGTAGTCCCTAACCTTTGGTTCAGTTCTATCTAATTATTACTCTTAAATATAATTTAATAATCATTTACAGTATTATAAAGAAAAAATTAAATAAAACTAAAATTTTGAAAAAAGAAATGTTGACGAAATGTGGCCTACCATATTTTGAGAAATCGTTTTTGATCAAATTTGGTAATGAATGGTGAAACCTTTGGAAGATTTTGCATTTTGGAAGTTTTCACAAATACTGATACCAGTAGAAATACAGATCCACATTCCTTATGTAAAAATAAGGACTTTTGTATTTTTACTGTACTACACATTTATTTGCGTATAGGTGGGCAAGAGGCTATAGATCCACATTCCTTATGTAAAAATAAGGACTTTTGTATTTTTACTGTACTACACATTTATTTGCGTATAGGTGGGCAAGAGGCTATAAGCCTCAAAACCAAAAGCAGGTGTGTAAGTCCTGGTCCAAAAACTGTAAAAACTGCAAGGGCACTTAGCCCTCCAAAAGTGGAGTGAAATTTTGTACACTGTACAAGAGTCGTAATATTTTGTTTTATTTTTTCTATAAACGTGTAGTTAGAAATGTAGTTACAGAAGGTTTGTTCGGAAGAGCTGTCTGGGACAGAGAACAAAAACCGATTTCCATGTAGAAAACTTTTATCACTGTCTGTATAACAAAATGGAAATAAAGTTTCTTATATATATATATATATTTTTATAATACACGCATTGCTCAGAAAACAATCTACGGTATCTAGAGTAATTTATGAATAGTGCGTATTTCACTAGTGATTTACGTGAGGTTGTCATGGCAACCAACCTGTTTTTTTTACTGAGATTACTAGTAAAATTCAAATTTACGACTCAATTTGTTTCTATTTCAAGCGGAAGACATTCAACGGAGGTAAAACAAAGACGTTTTTTTTTATTTCAAGCAATTTTTAATCAACATCATAATTGCTTTACAACTTTTGTATTTTTTCATCATTTTTTGTACAAAATGCTCTTATAAAATAAATCTTCTGTAGAGACGCTGCTAGAGTAAGAGGGGGGGGTCCGGGGGGACGGGGCCCCCAGACACTGGCAGAAAATGAAGGGAAAACAGATATTTTTGGGGTAAAATTCTAGCAATTATTTGCCCAGAATTAGTAAATAACCTGACATGGAGAAATGCTAATGTGTAACACTTTAAATAAATTTACATCAAATTTAAATATTCATCTTTACACAATATACCAGTACCTTCCTCACAAGATGAGCCATTACCTCTCATTAACAACTCCTCGGAGTAAGAAAAATATTTTATTTTGAAAAAAATAATTGTTTTTTTTTATAGGATTAATGACCTAAAGAATGAACAAGAGAGGGAGAGGGGGACAACATTTGATGAAAATGGGGGGGGTCTCCCCCTGACTTGGGTGAATTATTACACAGTTCAATATAGAGGCTGCTATACAGGAAATGATATTTTAAAATTTAATTTAATTTAAATTTAATATTAAATGTATAATATTCACTGATGGACGAGTCCATTCAAACATGTGGCTCTAAAAAGGGGTGATCACCATTTTTGTAACCATTCTTAATATTTTTTAATTACAGTAATCAAATTTCAATAGTGTTGATTTGAGGGATGTTAAGAATATAAATACTTGAAAATATTACACAGCGTTTACAAGATCCAAATAATGATAAGAAATAACATGTAAAATACATCAATTTGTGGAAATCAAAAGAATACTTCTCCGCGTTTGTTTGTATGATAACTCTTTACAGCCTATTTAGGTTTCATATTTAACAGATGGTACAGATTGAGAGATGATGAAATAACATTTAATAAGAGTTTGTTTATGCAACATTTGACATGTATTCTGCAGCGCAATGCATGATGGGAGTTACTCTGGTATATACATGTAACAGGGTATGAATAGTGTGCAGCACGGGCACTAGGTGGCAGTAGGGGGCTGGGGGAGGGGGCGGGGGAGGGGGGAGGGGGAGGGGGGAGGGGGCAGATAGGTTGGTGTGTGCTTCAATCAGTTTATCAAGGGGTGGAGGGGTCTGGCAGGCGCATATAATGGGTTAAATAGTCAGAAAATGTACAATTCACCTTCACCAATCTTCTCAAATAACCTAAATTTAAGAAAAAAATGACCTTCTAAATGCAGTTTAACATAATCAAACAGATTGTTTGAATCGATATCAAATATACTCAGATATACAAAGCATTGGCTATTTTCCAGCCCAATTTAGCAGCATTTCCTAAATGTGTAGAGCTGCCAATTGTACATTTTCTGAAGATCTGACCCGAATGGGACTCGAACCCAGTACCCTTTCAGCCCTGGTTTCAAGTCCAAAACAGTTGCGCCACGTTAAAGCTGCATTCTCAGCAATTACAACAAAAAGGTCTTCTCAAATTTACTCACATTATGACTTATAGGACTGAATTTAATCATTTTCTCATGATATATGTTTCTGCAAGAATTTGAAGTCAAATTGCTTGAGAGAGAAAATGGCCGCTGCAAGAAGTGAAGTGACCGCAGGAAAGGATTTTGGCAGGTCACATAATAGTGGACATTTATAAAGTCTTTTCATGAAAACAAACCGAAAAACCTCCAAAATGTTGCTAAAATGAATTTTCTATCGGTTGGAGTGAGAAATTGTTTGGTTGTTGTCTGATGTTCGCTGAGACCGCGGCTTTACGGGGAGGAAGGTGACACAAATAATTAGGAACAGTACACTTTTGTTTCACAATTTTCTGTAGCAAATTGAGTTAAATTCAATTAATTTTATCATCACTTGACATTAATCCTTTAATTTCATTTTATCTTAAGTTTCAGTATTTTGAAGCTGAAATAAGCTAAGAATTTGGTCACAGTCAGGGACAGGTGAACGCTTGTTGTACATGGTTTGGTCCGCGCCCATATCAAGGCTAAAGCAAAAAGACTGAATCCAAGAAAATAATGGGATTTAAAGGTCAAATTTTTTTAAACTTTTTGTTTCATGCATGAAAAAATAGAAAAGCACTGATTGGATGTTCATATGTTTACCATCTTTGTAATCGGTTTGATCTCATATTTCAAAATATTTCAAAATATTTCAAAATCTCAAAATCTATTTCTTTGCGACTTACGACTCATTGACAGATATTGAGTGGGTAAAGCAAGGAACTAAATCCAGGGAAATTTCATAAATATTGCATGACAATAGAGGCAGAATAACACCAATGTGCTCCAGGTATAGCTGAAGTATATTACATTTTTCACTCAATTACCTTTCCTTAAGGAGGCCTATATATATTAACAATTATACAAAATGATTCTTGTAGAAAAGGGGTAAAATGTCTTTGATTTGAATTACCTGCACACACCTTACACACAAACTATTATTTCATGAAAAATAAACCATTTGTTCTACAGGTCGCGACAACACAGCGCGCCCTCTCTTTCCTACATCTTTGCGCTGAATTACAACCATACCAAGCTTTCTTCAAAATGGATTTCTTGGATATTTATTAATAATTGAAGAAATATTACCATGGCAACTCCATTGTTGCTGACAACCATTCCTACAGGTATGTATATCATTATGAAACCATGGCAACCAAGTTTATATATATATATGTATAAATATGGGTCAGACCAGATGTGTACATTTCTGCGTAACCATGGAAACATATTAGTTGGCATGGAATAATATTAAACTTGGTTGTTATTGTTGGGTTAAGGGGCCTTTGTTCCTATTGAGAGACTGGTGCTGACCCCTGGATTCTCACACAAGAATCAGACTCAATAATACATAGTAATATATATATATATATCATACAGCATCATCACCTTCATCATACCTAATCTTATTATTATTATTAATTATTTATCTCAATTATTTACATAAATACAATAAATACAAAATTCACAGTAGCCGATGCAAGGCTAAAGACAGCTCGGGAATAATACATAAAGTTTGTTGTCCATATGTGGCCTGTTAGCATCGTCACTTAGATCACAAACAACGCCCTACAGTCATACATAGCTATATATAGAGATAGATACGTAACCATGGTAACAACCATACATGGGACTCTAATAGGGCCTGTGGTGGCGCCCTCTACCCTTACATGTGGGAAGTAGAAGGCGTTTTATGAGGACCCAAGCACTCCAGGTGTATCTAGACTATCAACACTCACTCACACTCACTCACTCACGCACTCACTCTAACTCAATCACACTCACTCACTCACTCTAACTCCAACTCACTCTAACTCACTCACACTAACTCACTCACTCCAGGTGTATCTAGACTATCTTTACTCACTCACTCTAACTCCAACTCACTCTAACTCACTCACTCCAGGTGTATCTAGACTATCTTTACTCACTCACTCACTCTAACTCACTCACTCTCACTCTTTACTCACTCTCTCTAACTTACTCACTCATTACTCACTCACTCATTACTCACTCACTCTCTCTAACTTACTCACTCCAACTCACTCACTCTAACTCACTCCAGGTGTATCTAGACTATCTTTACTCACTCTCACTCACCCTAACTCTCACTCTTTACTCACTCACTCACTCACTCTAACTCACTCACTCACTCTAACTCACTCTCACTCACCCACTCACTCTCACTCACACTCACTCACTCACTCTAACTCACTCACTCACTCTAACTCACTCACACTCACCCACTCACTCTAACTCACTCACTCTCACTCACTCACTCTAACTCACTCACTCCAGGTGTATCTCCACTATCTTAACTCACTCACTCTTTACTCACTCACACTCACTCACTCTCACTCACACTCACTCACTCACTCACTCTCACTCACCCACTCACTCTAACTCACTCACACTCACCCACTCACTCTCACTCACTCCAGGTGTATCTAGACTATCTTAACTCACTCACTCTTTACTCACTCACTCACTCACTCACCCTCACTCTAACTCACTCACTCTGACTCACTCACTCTACCTCTCACTCACTCACTTCCAATTCCTCCTCACTCTCCCACTCTTCTCTTTCCCTCTCACTCACTCACCCTCTCACTCACTCACCCTCTCACTAACTCACTCACTTGCACATAAGGCCAGACAAATATAACAAAGCCTGTAAGACACTTCCCAGGATTCATTGCGCGACTGAGGATATGAGGAGAAAATTCTCTGTTTCTTGCTTCTACTTCTTTCTACTTGTTTCTAAAACTCCCCCTGCCACTGCAAAACTAGAAATGGATTTCACTTGAACTACATCGGATTTCAGACCAGTCAATTCAGTAGAAAAATACCAGTGAAGGGTCATTTTCCCAGGCAAAAGAATTAGGTACCTTACCTAAAACAGTTTGGCTATGCCTTAGGCCTATTTGTATCGTGATTTTTCTTTACCAAAAATCTAATAAAGGCATTAAAACAAGTTTTTCTATTACGAAATAGGTATTTTTCAGTTCCTGGAAAGTAATTTACTAAACAACAAAAACACTTTTTTGGCCTCACAAGAAAATGTACGAAAAATTATTGTCTTTGTCAAACAAACAATTCATCAGGACAGAACTTTTAAACCCAAACTAAATATCAGCTTCAGTTTACAAAATGAACTTTTCCTAAATATCAATGGATAGGACTGGGTTCATCTGCCTTAAGTTTTAGTTTAGAAAACAAATTTTACAAATTTCAACCAGAATTAATCACTTAAATCCGATGAATGGATTGTTTGTTCTATTTGTGCATACAGACACTATGTCGCCACCTATTGCTAAACCTACACACTATCTACGCCTTAGTTCACCACCTTCACACCAGACGTCCTTCCAGTCAGTCCACGCGTTTCCCTCTCATTCTCTCCACAGTTTCTCCACTAAACTACACCTATCGCTCACACACTCGCACCAAACGTCATTATGACGTCATAGGACGTGACGTCACCAAGGAGATGACGTAATTATGGCTTGGTTGTATTAGTATCCAAGGTAACAGTTGAGTTATGAGCTTTAGAGTGGGTGTGAAGCGGCCCACTGTATTGTATATACACGCATGGGGCTGGTGGTGGGCGGGCGTGTGTGTATATGTATGTATGTATGTGTATATGTGTGTGTGTATGTATATGTATACATGCATACATGAATATGTATATATATGTATGTATAATATACATGACATGGGTTTTTCTTAGGGTTTTGCATTGGCAACAAGTTCTAACTCATTATTTCTTTGATTGTGTGTCTTCGATGACGTGTACAAATAATTAGTAATTAATTGGAATAATGATTTTGAGAATATTAAGTTAATATTAAGAATACTGGTTATTACTTCACAATCAACAGCAGTTCAGTGCTATTTCACGCAGTAGGAATAAAAAATGTTACAATAGTATCGCCATAGTAACCGTTTATATTTCATAACTTATTGATTTTGATTTATTTTAGGAATGTTTAGTTATGATTGTTGTGCACATCCTGTGACTGAGATTACGAGATTAACTAACATATTGCTGATATATATCCCAATTCATCACTTAATTGTTTTGGATATGAATCTTGTAGGTTTTGTATGTTAAGTATGTATGTAAGTATAAATATCATATATACATGATACATACATACACATACATGAATGTGTGTGTATAGATATAATATGTGTATTTATGTATGTGTGCATTACACGCATGCGCCCGACCACCAGCCCGCAGCTCACTCTCCGCTGTCCCGCTATAATACAAGTGAGCAAACATATCCCGGCACTCACCCGCCGACCCCCCTCAACTCTACACTGGGTCACAATCAAGTGTTTAAATGGGTTTAAAAATGAATCACAAGTCACGAAAGATCGATTTTGAGACATCATCATATTTGAGATGAGATTAAGCTGATTTTTAATTTTCTATATTAGTGTATGCTTGAAAGGAAATGTTTATATTTCTTGATTATCGCTCACTATGGTAAAGTAGTTCAATACCTTCCTGAGGATAACCTCAGATATGCATAAATGCATTCAATATAAAACCTTCAAATTGGATTGATTTATTTATGCTACTAGCAGCATTAAACACCTCAAAATTTGAAAAATATTATTTTTTTTCGACTTGTGATTCATTTTCTCTGTACCACATGTCCAATGTGAACATGAGGCAACAGAGAGGATTGTTCCAATGTCAGATTCTCAATGTCGTCTGCTTATTTGGGCAGACGACATTTGTGTAGGGGCAGTCAGCAGATGGTCCCAAATGCGCGCCTCCACCCAGAGGTACTAGTGGCAATAATATAGCAGTTTGATCTCCCATTTGGGAAGGAAAAACCTCAGCAACCAACACAGCCCCTTATTTATTGCAAAATCACATCGAAATGTTCTGTAATATTAAGTAGATTTGGGAGCAGCGTTGGTTGCAAGGTGGAGTTTGTTAGGACAGGTTTTGCTGAGATGATTTGATGGAGAAAATAGAAAAGAATTTCTCATTTTTTTCGTGAATAAATGACAAAGTTTGGTGCTACAAACTTTACATTTAATCTTAGTCGGACAAAAGTTATATTGTGAAAATTGTGGCTCACCGGCTACAATCAAGAAACAAAATGTTCAATATAATTTTCAAGTTTTTTTGTCAGAAATTTAATAAGTTCTCCAAAATGTCTCTTTGACCTCTTCTCTCATCTCAGCACAAGCATTCCCAGCAAATGTTAGTTTGCCACTTTCCCACTGGAGGGAGGCACATGTGCACCACTAGATGGCGCCACCTATCTACAGCCCGCGACACTGCAGTGAGCACAAGTTTTAATTTATGGCAAGAGGCCCACTTTTTTATATTTTTCTAGATTCTAGATTTTCTCAAAAACTTCATCACAACACTAACTACATCAACATCCAGGTGGCGCCACCCTGGTTGACATCGTAATAATTAATTATTATCATATTTTGGCTTATATTTGTACATTTGTCAGGATTTTCTGCACATTTCCACCCCAGTAGGACAACAATATACACATATTTATACTGAAAGGTACAACTTGACTTGACGTCATCGTCACCAAGGCTCGCTTGCGATATGCCACCAAACACGACTGTCATCGCAGCGGTGAGAAAATTTTGGTAAAAAAATATGCAAGTGCCTTCAGCCTCCTGAATTTGGTCCCAGTTGCCATGACAACCTGATGAAATGGACAAGACAGGAGTTGGTTGATGACTTATTCCATGGAGACAAGAAAAACAACAATTCTTTTGGCCTTAAATAAAAAAAGGTTTGCGAGACAAGGCGACCGACTCCCATTGGCTGCTGCTGGGCAGGGGTGAACGAGTTCCTATTTACACAAAATAAATCACAATTTGTACAGGTCACAGCGACCTAATTAGAAGTGTTGCCATGGTGACACATTGACCAATAACAAAAGCTTTCAGCAGTCATGTGACATGTCGCTCTGCGAACTCTCATCATGACAGGAATTTTCACTTTAATCAACAAAGTAGAAAGTTCCATCTCATCCTCCTCCTGCTCTACCTGCTTCCCAGGCTGCTTCCCTATTGGTTATTACCGGTCACATGTCACAAAATGGCTGCCAGTCTCTGAGGCAATAAATACACTTGTACCTCACTGATCACGTGATCATCCACCAGGTCACATGATGCAGACAACACTGAGACATGTAGTCGTCCATTATTATATTATTCTCTTCATACGTCCACATCGTCATGTCCGATTTGCAGACCGGAAGTGGGAGGAGTCCAAGGCTGTGATTGACAGCTGACAAGGCGGGACTTGATGATGCTGCGGGGGTGTTTCCATGGCAACCCAACACAGCAGTACAAAGAGAGGCCACTAGATGGCAGGATGAGGCTATCTGGTCAGGGAGGAATGCTGGGAAAACATGGCGGCCATCAAGAGCCCCAGGAAAATAGTTCCTGCTGATATTCCTACGCAGCGTCTGGCGGCACTGTTGACCAACTGCTCTTTATTGGGTAGCACCTCGTTCTCATGGTTATAATCATTATCCTCCTCCCCCTTCTTATTGCCTGAAATACACAAATAAACAAACATTTAGTTTGAAATATTATAAAGCGGTTACAAAAGGTGAGCAAGTATGTGAAACTATAGAAACCTGGTTTGTTTGTAAGGTCATAATGTACGACCATTGAAGCATTGGAACATTAAATGGTGATAATTTGGCAGATAATTTGGAAACGATTTTATAATGAATTTACAAACCCTAATGCTAGCCCTAAACTCTACATGTGAGTGTGAGAATACATCATCAAAGCCTTGCAGGAACTGACCAGGATTTGCAGGATTTCCCGCTACATTGCATCAATAAGAGATGTTATAAAAGATGCTTTACTCAAACCACAGACATTAGTGATGTGTTTTAGGAAAATGAGTCATAAGTCGCAAAAAATGGATTTTGAGATACCATTATATTTGAAAAGAGGACATCAAGCCGATTCCAATGATAGTAAACAGTCAAATAAAATAATAAGTATTTCTAGATTTTAAGTTTGAGATTTTCGTTTTTGTTAAAAAAAGTTTCCAATATTTCTGGGGGTCAATAAACAGTAAAGTAACTAAATGTAGTCCATATGAGGACCTGCAAAACTAAAGGATATATTATATAGATTGTCCTCATATTTGATACATCGATTGATATAGCCATAAGTGATAAAGTCTCCAAAAATTAAAACATTCCAATAATGTGATCTTGTGAATAAAACACTTTGAAAAATATCAATTTTGCGACTTATGCCTCATTTTCCTGAAACACATCACATTATTTAGTGTAATTAGGCTAAGAGCACTGACCTCCCGGCTCCCCGTTATGCTTGGTACTCGGGAACTTGTCGGTGGTTGAGCCTTTCCAGCGCGTCCGTGTGGACGGCGTCGTCCTCCTCCTCGTCGTGGATGAAGATAAAGCTGTGCTGGGTGAGGTGGGTAATGTAGATGTAGCTGCAACACAGTAACATTGAGTAAACAGTGAATAGAGAGACATATCATCCACATATATATAACAGCATGTCCTCAATACAGACATAATATTATCATCCACATAACATAGATTAGTAATACATACAGTCACTTAGTCCACACACAGGGCAAACATGCACAATTCCTCACATTTATTCATTGCAATTTTGAAATTTCTAATTTTTAAAAAAATTTGGTCCTTGATGCCTGCACGGTGTGATGATGCAGGGCGAGCCGCAACAATTGAGGAATAGTGATAATAATGAGGCCAAGAAGAAAAGTTGTTTCACACCAATATATCACTTCCATTGGCTTGGCCTAAGTGGATGTCCATGGGGAATATTCCCCCCTGACGCTACATCAAACAGCCATGTGACTAGGTCATGTGACCTGGTCATGTGATGTGATCATGTGATCATACCATGTGACCTGTGTTGTCATGGTTTCCACCACAAACGCCACCCAGTCACGATTTAATTCCAAGATTGCAGAACACAGAACTTGACGACAAACAGAAATTTCTTCTATCCTAAAATAATTTCTTATTTCATTTTAATTCCAAATATTGCATCCAATGGATAGACATGACTCTGCCATGCTAACAAAACTATTTTTTTTTATAATGTTTATAGGCATCGAGGATAATAGCATTGGAAGTTGAAGTCTTCGCCCTTCCCGACTCTTTAGAAAGAATAACAATAAAATAAGAATGTCTGCATGGATAAATATCATGATTCTGATTTAGATTTTTGAAGACAATGAAAAATAATCTTTGGGTGTTTCGGTGTTTGTATTTTTTGTACAAATTTTTGTTTCATCAAGTTCTGTGCTCGCTGCTCACCACGCTCTCCCTAGCTAAGTGCAATACTCTGATCAACATTTTTGTAAATATTAAATCATTTTGTAAATATTAAATCAAGTGCAACACCATAAATCAAGTCTTTTATGTGAGGATCTCACCAGAAGCAATTACAGATAAATCATTTAAATCAAATATAAATTTTACATCTATTCTCAATGATTGTCAAGCATACAATTCCACAATACTAACACCGGGACGACAAGTCATCCAGTTAAAACTATAATTTTGTTTTACAGTTAATCTACCTGGTTAAGTCTGTTTGATCATGTGTTTCTGGATTAATCTATTTCCATGACTACTTGTTAATTTTCTTATTAATTTGTGTTAATCTACAGAAATGTTGTTAGTTTCCCTGTATGTACAGTCCCAATGGGTCAGGCACCAGAGGTACAGCCAAATAGGCTTCTGCAAATCGTTACAAATTTCTAAAAGAATCTTTTTCCTTTTTCCTGATATGTAAATTTGTATCTATTATTGAAAAAAATTGATGTAAAAATTTCTATTCATTTTTTTTAAAAAATTCAATTTAATTTGGGGAACAAAAATGATATATAAATTTTAATATTATTTTTGGCTACAATAGATAGTGAGTGGGCTATGAGAAGTTTTTGATAGCGAATTTGGTCTCAATAAAATTCATTAAAAAATTAGCTGGCAATACAGAGGATATATTCTAATAAATGTATTTTTCTAAATGTTAATTAATTGTTTTTAATGTTATGCAAATGTTACAGCTCATAGCTGCCCCCTGGTGTCTGGAGGTGCAAACGCAGTCAACCCCGGGTTTATAAATCCAAAGCCTGTGCATTAAACAGCTGAGCTTTTATTTATCTCTTTTTTAAAAAAAGAAAACATTATAAAATTTAACATTCCCAATGTACATATGTTGATGGCCTAACTCATGTTAGTACTCAGACGTATCCCATAATACTGTGTTAGTGTGTAAAATGCCCACAAGGGGGCAGAAGGACCACATCAGAGGAGGGAACGATCAAAACAATTTACACATTTTTGTATAAGATTTCTTCTGTAAAACTTTGTTTAATTGTTGCTGAACGTAGATTTGTTGAAAAATAGAGGTCATTTCTGTTCCAGGGTGCATATTAAAATGTAACATTTAAATGCCAAAATTACTGTACATTTAATTAAAACATTCCTAGAGATCAAATTGGTGGAATTTTGTTTGTTTATAAGCAACAAAATGGTTTATAGCAGGCATACTGGATATGGTCCAGTATGGGTCAGGCTGCACTAATGTGTACAATCAGTTTGTGCCAAAATTCTAATTTTACAATATTTCAGGCATAGAGCGCAGTTCAACTTAACAGAACCAAGTTTTTCAATTAACTCAATCACAAATATACTCATATATAGGAAGTATCCTGTAATATCAGGAAGTATTTTTCAGCCTAATTTTGCAGAATTGAGTGAATGTGTAAAGCTGCTGATTGTACATATTATGACACCCTGCCCAATGTATATAGGTCAGTAGGTCACCCACTAATGGTGACTGTTGATTGGTCTACAGTAGACTGGTATGTAGTCACATGGCTGTTTATTAATATCATCAAAAATAAACAAGCAAATACCCAATGGTCGGTTAGAGAAACAAATAGTTCCAAAGTACAACTAAAGAGGACGCCACACCACAATACATGCTAGTACTAGATACAACTACTAGGGGTCACTAGTTGTGCTGGTTGCCAATCTTACCTGTAGGGGGCAGTGTGGAGCTGGATCTGGGGGTGGGGGTTCGCGGGGTCAGGAAGACCGGGGGGCAGCGGGTCGGGGGAGTACCGGGATATAGTTGGGGTTGGGGACGGGGAGGAGGGCCCGCGGTGAGGAGCAGTGGGAGCATTGGGAGAAGCTGTAAGTTTGGGGAAAAACAGAAAAAATAGTTTTTTTCACTGCAATAGCAACATACGGAGACAAACATGCAGCTTAAGGATAAACAATGCGAGGATAATTTGTCTTGCTTCAGAATCAGACAAAAACAGACACTTAAAATCTGCTTTTTGTAGTTTTAGAATTCTGGAAGAACAGGTTCATCATTGATCCCAGCTAAAACCTGTAAATCCTTTAAATATAAATTTATTTAAATTTTTTTTTTTAATTCACTTAAATTTTTTTCCTGAAGAAGACAAATTTTCCTGAAGCTGGAAGAAGAGCACATACAACAACAAGATACAACAACATCCAAGTCTTTGTTACATTTCAAATAAAATATCTTTAAAAAAACAGCTTTGATAACCTGTGCAGTGTGGCTCAGTTGTGTGTAGAAGCAACAAATGTATAGCTTTATATAAGCCTGAATATATCTCAGTGACTGGTAGCCAGGATTGGGGATCCAGCCAGTACTTGGATGATATTATCATTCTGGCCAATAATCATCACAAGAAAATCAGACTTTTTAATTCTTTTAATATTTTCTAGTAATCATTATTGATCAACAGCTACCATAAGTGATTGCCTGATGCAGTCTGTAATGGTTGCTAAGGGAGGAATACATCCGCTGAATCGCTTACGTGAGCAGAATGAGCAGATGTTACTACAGTGGGTAATACTAATCTGCAAGGATGGCTCATATACACCGAACTGACAGGTGAAATCCCCAGAAAATATACAATTTGCCTTCAACAATCTTCTCAAAAACCCAAATTTAACAACTTTTTTTAAAAATACCATATATACTCAACATTATTCATCATTTGTCAGTGTTGTGAGTGAGTGAGTATGGATGCATTATGCCCTTATCAACACATTGAAGGCTATATCAAGGGCAGGAGAGCTGAGAGGGAGGGAGTTTACCCAGGAAATAGAGATAGAGAAGAAGGGAGAGGGAGACAGAAAGGCACTTTATGGTCTAATTTAGCAGAATCTGACAGATATGTATACATATCATTACTACGTTTTCTGACATTTGATAAATATTTCTAATATTCCTCCTACTCCAACATAGGTCAGGAGCCTCATTATGATGTGTCTTGGCATCCGTCCAACAATAACTAGTTTCACTTTCACTTTCACTTTCAGATCTCTGGTGGAAATACCAAAGGTCACAGTTGGCAATATCGCCGCCATTTTGTTATTACTTGGTGTTCATTGAGGCAACAAGACTTCATATTCTGGTTGATTTAGGCAATATCCATGACAACTGCCTTTTCATTAAAACTCAGACTTGATGGTGCAGATATTTCACTAACTTTTGTTGCTGGTTTGTGTTAAATTTTTTAAAAGATTTTTACAACTAGGCAATAAGTTGCCAAGACGTTTCGAAGGTCATGCAAGGTCAAAGCGGGTGGTAGCTTTACCCTGCGGTAGTGGTGGGAAGTATAAGAGTGTATAGGAGCGTATAGGTGTGTATAGGAGTGTATAGGAGTGCATAGGAGTGCATAGGAGTGTATAGGACTGTATAGGAGTGTATAGGTGTGTATAGGAGAGTATAGGAGCGTATAGGTGTGTATAGGAGTGTATAGGAGTGCATAGGAGTGCATAGGAGTGTATAGGAGTGCATAGGAGTGCATAGGAGAGCATAGGAGTGTATAGGAGTGTATAGGAGAGTATAGGAGTGTATAGGAGTGTATAGGTGTGTATAGGAGTGTATAGGAGTGCATAGGAGTGTATAGGTGTGTATAGGAGAGTATAGGAGTGTATAGGTGTGTATAGGAGTGTATAGGAGAGTATAGGAGTGTATAGGAGTGTATAGGAGTGTATAGGAGAGTATAGGAGTGTATAGAAGAGTATAGGAGTGTATAGGAGTGTATAGGAGAGTATAGGAGTGTATAGGAGAGTATAGGAGCGTATAGGAGTGTATAGGAGTTTATAGGAGTGTATAGGAGAGTATAGGAGTGCATAGGAGAGTATAGGAGTGTAAAGGGGTGTATGGATCTAAGCTTATTTAGATGTGAAATAATTTTGTGACTTGGGGCTGAAGATCCAGTGAGAAAAGACGTGTATGAAGATTTGTTTGGTTTAAAAGCTTAAATTTCAATTACTATTTCAGTCAATATTTCGCACCTCATCCTGTCCCTAGTGTCTTAATAGGATTATAATGACATTTTGCGGTTTGGAAAGAGGCTTTCCATCAGTTTGGAGGGACTCTCTTAGCTCTGAGCCTAGATTGCAAGGCTTTCCCTCAGTTTGAAGGGACTCTCTCAACTCTGAGCCTAAATTGCGAGGCTTTCCCTCAGTTTGGAGGGACTCTCTCAACTCTGAGCCTAAATTGCGAGGCTTTCCCTCAGTTTGGAGGGACTCTCTCAACTCTGAGCCTAAATTGCAAGGCTTTCCCTCAGTTTGGAGGGACTCTCTCAACTCTGAGCCTAAATTGCGAGGCTTTCCCTCAGTTTGGAGGGACTCTCTCAACTCTGAGCCTAAATTGCGAGGCTTTCCCTCAATTTGGAGGGACTCTCTCAACTCTGAGCCTAAATTGCGAGGCTTTCCCTCAATTTGGAGGGACTCTCTCAACTCTGAGCCTAGATTGTGAGGCTTTCCCTCAATTTGGAGGGACTCTCTCAACTCTGAGCCTAAATTGCGAGGCTTTCCCTCAGTTTGGAGGGACTCCCTCAACTCTGAGCCTAGATTGCGAGGCTTTCCCTCAGTTTGGAGGGACTCTCTCAACTCTGAGCCTAAATTGCGAGGCTTTCCCTCAGTTTGGAGGGACTCCCTCAACTCTGAGCCTAGATTGTGAGGCTTTCCATCAGTTTGGAGGAACTCTCTTAGCTCTGAGCCTAAATTGCGAGGCTTTCCCTCAGTTTGGAGGGACTCCCTCAACTCTGAGCCTAAATTGCGAGGCTTTCCCTCAGTTTGGAGGGAATCCCTCAACTCTGAGCCTAAATTGCGAGGCTTTCCCTCAGTTTGAAGGGACTCTCTCAACTCTGAGCCTAGACTGGATGATCATTGGAGCCTTTTATACAATATAACTATAAAAGACTAAAAATCGAAATTCCAAACTCTAAAAGCGAGACTTGTTTACACCAACAACAGAGGTCAACACCTACAAGGTCAAATATTGTGACCCAGAATGCATTGCGACCAACATGCAAAGCAGCAAATACAACTCCTCTATTGTGCTATAGATATATGCTATAGATAAGTATACCAAGATACAACGGTGGCTAACATACACAGAACACAAACTCAATCCCTTCCAATATCTTTCTATTTGTCGTGCAAATATGGATCAGATCTTCAGCAAATGTACAATCGGCAGATCTACACATTTAGTAAATTCTGATTAATTAGTCTAAAAAGGGGTCAAGACTAGGTATGTATGAGTATAATTATTTGATATTGCCTTGATTCAAATAATCTGTTTGGTTATGTTAAACTGTATTTTGAACTTGTTTTTTGTCTACATTAGGATTGTTTCAGAGGATTGGTGAAAGTGATTGTACATTTCTAGGGATTTCACCCCATAAGTATAGATCTGCACTGTCCCCCTTCATATACGAATATTTGAAATTTTCATGAATTGAAAAATTTGATATTATACTTCCCTCCCCTTTACATAGCGACAGAAATGAAGAAATTGAAGGGAAAAGTTTGAATTCTGAGCACAATTACCACAAAATAAGAGAAAATAATGATTTAAAGGAGTAAAATGTTGACTTACATGTAGTTGTTTCACAGCACACTTTGATTGTAAGTTTCATATTACTATACGAACACGCACCCTCGTGGGGGTTATCTAAACCTTCCTGATGCCCTGTTGAGGTAGCTACAACACAACCAACAGTATATTCATGAATTGACACAATTATATTTGTGAATTGACAGAATTATATCATGAATAGACAGAATCATATTTATGAATTGACAGAATTATATTCGTGAATTGACAGAATTATTTTCACGAATTGACAGAATTATATTCATGAATTGACAAAATTATATTTATTAGTTGAAATTTGGTTAAAATATGTTCACAAAGATTATTACAGTGAGAAAAGCGAAGGCAAATCTTGGGTAAAGGAACATAGAAATATTTTTAAATCCTTACTTATGAAAATATACTGTAAGATTGAGATATACTTGAATACATTTTTATGTAAAATTTAGAATAAAAAATAAGATAATAATTATGATAAAAGATATAATAAAAGATAGCATGAAAAAAGTACTTACAAAATAAAGTCAAAATGAAAACATTTTTACTTATTATTTCTAATTTCAAGTTTTCTATGCATGGGAATTAATTCTAGCATTAAAAGTGAAAATAAACTTACTTATAAAATAGTATGCTCCCCCGGCCATGTACTCCTGGCCGTTTGGTATGGAGGAGTAGCGCTCAAATATAATGGTGTAGCGCTTGCGCATTCTGGGCGTTGAGCAATTGACGACTAAGTTCTGCCCCTTCCTGCCATACAGCATACATGACTCGTACTCTGCCTTGGTCACCTGCACACAATATAAGATAAGATTAGACTAAGTTCTGCCCCTTCCTGTCACACAAGATAAGATAAGATTAGACTAAGTTCTACCCCTTCCTGCCACACAAGATAAGATAAGATTAGACTAAGTTCTGCCCCTTCCTGTCACACAATATAAGATAAGATTAGACTAAGTTCTGCCCCTTCCTGTCATACAGCATACATGACTCGTACTCTGCCTTGGTCACCTGTACACACACAAGTTTAAATTTGAATTAATATTATTACGTTATTTTATTATATATTATCATGTACTCTACATTAGTTGCCCCCAGTAGTAATCAAGGGAACGGCCGGATGATCTGGGAATACATCCCGAACGGTTCCCAGAAGCCTGTCGACCTGTTCATCAAAATTATAAACCTTGATGAATAAAGGATAGTTCTATTCTATTATATATTTTTTTAAAAGGTTTTATTCAACATAAACTGCCATCGAGGCTCATACAATTCTAATGATGTTGATGTCGTGTCCCCTGTGATTTTTTTCCCTGGTTTTCTTTAACTTTCCACCGACACATCGGTACTATTCTATTAATATTCCTTTCATAATTGTATTTATAATAGGGATGAAAGTGAAAGGTTTCTTATACCAGTTTCCAGTAGAGTAGGATGATTGCGGATTGATTGGATTGTATTGTATTCATGTATGTTGTATTATTGTATTTTAGTTGGCAACAAAACTAAAAAAAAACTAGTATTAAATACGGTCTACTTCTTGTCTAGTGGAGGCACATCAAATGAGTCTTTTGTAAAATCATGTAAGCATAATATTGTCATATTAGATCTTTGCTAATGTATTGATGATTAATTTGTTATTGTAAATTGTATCTACAGCAGAAATACTTTCGGACATTGAAAGGTATCACACTTGTGAAATTTGTTTCGAAATAAAATCTGTTTAAAAAAAAACAAAAAAAAACGCACTGTCTATGCAAGACTACTACACATACCTAATGAGTTATATATATGTGATGTGTTTTTGGAATTATTTTCAAAAACAAAAATATCTTGAAATATAGAAATACTTATTAGAGTATTAGACTGTTTACTATCATTGGAATCGCCTTGGTCTCATCTTTTCAAATATGGTGATATCTCAAAATCCATTTTTTGCGACATTTTCCTAAAACACATCACATATTATATTATTTATTTTGTTAGCACCATGTTTCACTTAACCTGAATTATTGAAAGTTTTGAAATTTTGTTTAAAAATTACCCCCTTATCTAGTTTTCAGCTAGATAAATCAGAACCACACCTATTGTTTGGGGCATACTCATCCATAGAGGAGTTCCATGTCTCACTGCGCATGTCTTTACATTGCATCATGGGATGGATTCATTTCAAATTTGGCATACAAATATTTGGCAACTTGTTATCATATGTTCATGCGCCTCACATCCTTAAACATGAAAACATTTTTGTGGAAAAGCATTTTTAAAATATCATTTATTTTTGTGACTTGTTACTCATATTCTTGTACCATATCACGGTACCTTCCTATATTATTATTATTAGCATTATTATTTTTTCCCCATCACCGGGTCTTTATTCAGGCAGTAGACAAAGGCATTGAATACAACACTCTTGTTTAAAAAAATATCATACTGTAGTGGTTGAGTGTTTACGGGTCCCGCAATAATATAGTTTGGGAGTCCGAGGCTGTCAGCTGGTTGAGTCCAGTCCTTCTGGACTGACACCAGAGGGCAGTCGAGGGCTCTCGGACCAATCCGAACACAGACCCTGGAAGAGTGGTCTTGTGTTATATTACTTTTGTCTGTGTTTATCTCTGTATATTGTGCCTTGTCCTTGTATATTGCTATTTTATACCTTTGAAATGTCCTTTTATGTTGTTCTTATCAATCTCTGGTATTGATTGTCTTAAACTCTTCTCTTATGTGAATATGTCGTGTTTTACTGTTCTCCACACCTTTTATTATACTGTATCGCAGTATCTATGTTTCCTTTGTGGCTGGTCCACAAGGGTTGGTCTAATAGTGTTGTGTGGGAATAAAACCAGAGTACGAGAGTTAATCATTGTTCCGTTTTATTTCCTAAGCTAAGAGTCCCGAACCGAGTTCACTACAATACCTTCTTTCGTATAAAATATTGAACGTATTTCTGATAGAAGAGATATCAAGTGAGCTCTAACTCTTTAACATGGTACGCTGAATAAAACCATCCAAAACTATAACTTGTGACTTTGATGTCTTTTTTTACCTATTTTCTTGTACAGAGGTAGCACTATACATACAAGATGTTTCTGGTACAAGGTATTGCTTTAGCACCCCAGTACCATCATTATTATTATTATTATTATTATTATTATAATAAAGGAATATTGACCTACCTGGTAGACTATATAAAACTCCTGTGCGTCCAAGGCTAAGCTATCGTCCTTACTGTGCGGACACACAAAGTCTATTTCATCATTGATGTTTACTTCTATAATGTGGTCGTTATTACTCGTCTTGAACCTGAAAAACACAAGATACAGTGCATTAGTCCTATTGTACACACATCATATATAGAAACAGTGAATTAGTACACACATCGTATGAGTCAAATCGCCAAAGAATGTTTTCGTCAGACAAAATTTATGGTTAAAATACGTTTCAACATCAACCCAATACCAAATATACTCAGAGATAAGTAGTATTGACCATTTGTCAGTCAAATTAGGCAGAATATAATAAAAGAATGTGTAGCGCTTACAATTGTACATTATTTTTTTCTTATAGATTTCATTTTCTTAGCAGATTTACAGGGAAAAGGATCTACTTGTTTTGAACACAGTTCCTCCAAGCAAATCAACAAATTACAAATAACATGGTAACTAATGGTCGCTTAGTTACCCAATCATCCCGGGGAACATGCTGAAATATACCCAAATATCACAAACCTACATTTCACAGATAAACCCAGATCAATACACAAATATCTCCTCTCCGCACATTTCCCATACGCCTTAAACATCACGGGATGACGTATCGAGGTCGTAACGTCAGCAGACGACGTTTGCAGGTCATGACGTCCCCAAATGACGTACAAAGGTTAGCAGACGACATTTTTCCGTGACATCGGGAACCCGGGTAACCCTGACATCAAAGCCTGCCCGGGTACCAGTGCCACAGTTCCCACTTCTGGCGCTAGGGGTCATCTCTTAAGGGGCCCTCTATGTCATGGATAATAAGTCGCCGCATACGTCGACATAAATCAAAAACAATTAACTTCAACTTTTGAAGATCTTGAAATTGTGTTCAGCAAAATGAGATCCATGTGGAGAGTAGAGGCAAAGACGAGATAAAAGGGAGACTGGACATGGAACCAGGAGGTGGACGTCAGATCCAGACGTCCAATTAAGACGTTGTGACGTTGCGGGGATGCTTGGAGTGATGGGGAATCCCCCGCCCCTTCTCTCATCCGCCATTTTACATGTCTGCAGGCGGGTGGAGGGGTGAGGTCAGTCAGTCTTCATTAGACTCTATACCGGCACAAGCTCAAATATATGTGATGTGTTTCAGGAAAATGAATCATAAGTCGCAAAAATTAATATTTTTCAAAGTATTTATTTTATAAGATCACTTTATTGGAATATTCTGGTCCTTGAGGAGTGTATTACTTATAGTTACATCGACCAATGTATCAGACTTCAGGACAATGTATACACGTAATATATCCTTTCGTTTTAAAGGTCCTCATATGGAGTATATTCAGATATTTTACTGGTTATTGCCCCCCAGAAATATTGCAAACTTTTTTCTTCAAAAAATAAAAAATATCAAACTTAAAATCTGGAAATACTTATTGACTATCTTTGGAATCGGCTTGGTCTCATCTTTGCAGATGAAATGATATCTCAAAACATATTTATTTTACTGATAAATATGTCAGTGTTTTCCCTAATTATGTGTATGTCTGTATTTTAGCAAGAATTATATTGTGGTGGTAATCTATTCCTCATCCTGTTTCATTCTTGATGCTATATTTTTGCTGATTTACCTAATTCTACACATCAGTGGATCTCCCACGATTTGGCGTTTTTTAATTGTAGTTAAAAGTGTTATTTTTCCAATATTTCATTTTGTTCTTTTCCCAGAATGTCAGTATCATGTTTTCCCCCAATGTGACAGACCCCACTGGCTGTGAGTCATGTTAGTCAATCATAATATAAAAGATTTAAAAAAAACAACGTGAATTAGATATTATTTACATTTATTTTTACATTTATCATCTCTTCTCATGAACACCTACACCACCGTTCCGTTTCCTAGATCAACATTCCCATGTTTCAGGGTAAAAGTAGGATCGCTAAGAAAGTAATTAATCCATGCCATAAAGTGCCCGCTCGCCGCCAGGGGCGTGTGTGTGCAGGCGCTTAGGTTACACACAAACCACGAGGGGGCGCCAATGAGCAGCTAGTTAGTAAATATCCCACCAGAGGGCAACATGTGGGGGCAGGATCTGTCAAAACACGCAGTTGACGAGAAAACACGAGATGTGTGCTCATCACTCGTTAGTGTTATAAGAATCCGACAGCTGCCGCCACTGGTGTTGTGTTGGGCCGTGGATAAAGTTAGGCATGAATTACATGAGGGGGGAGTAGCTTCATGTGGGACCAACGAGAATAAATATGAACTCATTGGTGGGATATTAGCAGGGAGGTGTATGTCTGAGTCAGTCCTAGGTACTCACCCAGTCTCTCTTCCCCATCTCCTCTCTTCCCTCCCTCGTTCTCCCTCCCTCTCTCTCCTCTCCCTTCCTCTCTCTCCTCTTACTCCCCTCTCTCTCTCCCTCTTCTGTCCCCTCTCTCTCCCTCTCTCTCCTCTCTCTCCTCTCTCCCCTCTCTCTCCTCTCCTCTCTCTCCCTCTCTCCTCTCTCTCCTCTCCCTCTCTCTCTCCTCTCTCCCCTCTCTCTCCTCTCCTCTCTCTCTCCTCTCCTCTCGCTCTCCTCTCTCTCCCTCTCTCTCTCTCTCCACTCCCTCTCTCTCCCTACCTCTCTACCCTCTCTTTCTCCCAATTCATGTGATACTCTCAAATACCAATACTCATGTTAATTCCCGCTGTTCTCAATCAATTTCACTTACAGTTACACCACATTAGCCTTCAACCCGCTATGACGTCACAACCGGTAACGTCATGTGTGGTAGTCAAGACGTTAATTCACCAGGAGCGTTGCCTAGTGGCGCCCCTAGTGGTGTTTACAAATATTGTGACGTGCGGGCACTGATCCTCATTCATCTACCGCCCGTGAGGTGGCAGCACTCTAATTGCCGAGTGTTTTGATTGGCGGACATCTTGGTGGTGACGTATTATACACACAAACACACGTACGCATGCGCGCTGTGCACACAAACACACGCATTCCTCGCTACACACACACAAACACACACATTCCAGCACCGGCTCCCGTTACAGATCCCTGGGCCTGGTCTGGCATTACCAGTGGGGCAAGTATGGGGGGGGGGCACTCCTATTTACATGTGTACTTTTTTTTCTTTTCTTTAGGGGGTGGGGTCGGGGCGAACATGAGCCTGTGTTAGGTATGTTAAACGGTAATATGCCCAGCCTTAAAACAGGGATTTAACCTATAATGTTGTAAAATGGTTTTAAGTTTTAATAGAGTACTCTGAGGGTTGATGGGAAGCCCCCCCCCCCCCCCCCCCCCCCCAAAGACTTGATGTATTATATTGAGGCCAGATTGTATATGTAGAGATTAGGGAGATACTGCACGTGTGCACGTGTAATCTGATGTGGGGATTAGGAGGAGATTAAGAACCGCTACTGTAGCATTGGTGGTGGTGGGGGGGGGGGGGGGGCAGTAATAGAGAGCGGAGAGAGGAGAAAGTGAGAGAGGATATAGAGAGAGGAGAGGGGAGAGGGAGGAAAACAGAAGAGAGAGAGAGAGAGGAGGGAGAGAAGAGAGAGAAGAGAGGGAGAGGATGAGGAAGGTGAGAAAGGAAAGGGCAAAGAAAAGTACAATACATGGAAAGAACTGAAAGTGAAAATGAAACAATATATATAAAAAAAGATAATTTGGCAATCAGCCCCGTTCCTGACTTGCATTTAGAAGTAAGACATATAAAGTAAGGAGAAGAAACTCTCATCCACATAATATGTGATGTGTTACAGGAAAATGAGTCAAATCGCAAAATAGATATTTTTCAAAGTGTATTATTCACAAGATCTCTCCGTAGGAATGTTCTCAATTTTGGTGTATCTAGCACTTCGTACCAATACAAAATGTCAAGACAGTGTGATAAATATATCTATAAATTTCGAAGCTCATCCTATGGTGTATATTTAGCTACTTTACTAGTAATTGTCCATCCAGAGATTTTGCAAACTTTCTTTTTCAAAAATAGAAATATCAAACTCAATATATGGAAATATTTAATAGGTGTCCTAATTCATTGGAATTAGCTTGATCTCATCTTTTTAAATATGATGACATCTCAAAATCCATCTTTTGTGACTTGTGACTCATTTTCCTGTAACACATCACATATGATATCTAATAGCCCTCCTCACTAACTCCTTCCTCGGCCGCCATTTATTTACAAACCATGCAGTACCTCCCACCACCCATAGAGGTCTCCCCAGGCACACCACATCCGCCATGTTTACGTGACGTCACTGACACCCACACCACAAAGTAGGAGAAAAATTAGTCCCAATAACTTCATATATCCCTCCGCCCCTGCCGTGAAACAACACTACCTGCGCCGACTCACGCCAGGTGTCACTACACACGCACTACTTTGTTTAAATCCACCTGGTGGGGAGTCCTAGAACCTCACCGGAACAAGGTAACGTCTGGTTTCCGGTTTCGGTTACAACTAAAACAAAAATTCCTTTGCTCTTCTAGAAATATTTCCCCAACACTTTTTTTTTAAAGATTCCTCCGCAGGGTGTACATTTCACAAACTCCATTAGCCACGAGAATTTACGAGAACTAGCGTGAAAATGCGTGAACCTGTCTCGAGCGGAGATCGCGCAGGGTCACGTGGGTTCAGTGCGAGAGAAGCCGAGATGAGGAGGGTGTGTTTGGATAATGATGTAGGCGCAAAGCATCACGGGTAATATACATGTGGTAAACATGTGTTTTTAATGTTGCAAGCGGGCCCTGGGTCACGTGGGCGATCATGTGACATAGTCATGTGACATGTAATTACTTTGTTAACTCTTTTGAGAAGAGTTCTGACAAAAATTGGTTGTTGAGCTTGCTGGCTCCTGTGATGTGTAGAGAAAGTTAATTATCAAAGTTACATTAAAAAAGAATTCATCACAGTAACTGAGTGAAGTGGTGACCCTGTGAAAGATTGCCAATATTACACCTCAAGTGTTTCCACACACTCACCATTACAAAGATTTTTTCCATGCGTTGCCAAGTGATTTCATATAATTGTTTAATACTTCCACTATTTGTTTATTTTCATAGAAGTGAACAATGAGACATGTCTACAATCCGTTACATAACACGTCTATGTGTTTACGATCAGTCAGTTCAAAGTACAATATACATTACATTTAAAGAGTTTTATTCAGCAAAAAGATTATATAAAGTACACTATTCTCAGTCTTATATCTCCGTGGTAGAATATCTTGTCTGAATTTTAGTGGAAGAAAAATATCTATAGATTCTAATTTACTTCTAAATTCAAGTTATTTTGGGTGGTACATGCAATTTTATTTACTGAAGATCATAAAGTCTAAAATTATTTCATTTGACATATATAAAATATAATATTTTGGATATTATAAGATGCGGGGTATTTATTACCATTGGTACGGCATGAAATGAATTATTTAAATATAAAAAAGATGCACAACCGCCCCTGATAGAGAGGGTTAAATATGTTATTTAACACCGTTTACCGCCATTTCATTATTTCCATGTTTCCATGACAACACTCTAGCATGTGAAATAAACATCTGATGAGGTCAGCTGACGTGTCACGTGGTGCGAATAGCTCTCCTCTCGTACAAGTTCACGCCTTGACGAGAATCTACGAGAATGTACGATGTTAGAGTAGGTCTAGGGAAGCCTGTGAAAGGTCAAGGTCGACGTGGAAGGTCAGACTCATGATGTACCAAACTTTGCTGCAGGGCTTCGTTAAAAAATTCTTTTCATTCCCAGAAACAGTGTACAAATATTTGTTATTTGAGGTTTAAATTCATTCATTCAATATTCTAAGTTTAGAATTTGATTTTATAAACAGTAAAATTATTTTATCGCTTTCTAATGAATTCAAAAAGAATACACGAGTCAGATTTTCCGAAAATGTACAATTGACAGCTGTACACATTTAGTAAATTCTGCTAAATTAGGCTGAAAAATGAAGAATACCGGGTATATCTGAGTATATTCAGTGTCGAATTGATTGAAAGTATCAGTTCTGTTATGTTAAACTGTATTTTGAAGCTTATTTCTGTCTTGAATTTGGGTTATTTGAGAGAATTGATAAAACACAAGTCTGAATCCCTGATAAGAATTTTCGTTTTAAAAATAGTAAATGTTATTAGGATGCACAGAATTCCTAAGAAAACATGATTTCTGTTAAAACTTACTTAAATAAATTATCAATTTATCTAAAAATAATATTTATATTATAATTTACAGACATATTTTATAGCTAAAACTCTGCCAAATTCTCTTTTATTGCTGCAATATGCTGTCAGCAATAACCGTGTAAAACAAAGATTTGTTTCTCCAAAATTCACATTTCCGCTCTCAATGGTCCCTCAATAAATTATTCACTTTGTGAAAAGTTCAAGATCGTGCCGCTTGTAAAGATGTTTCTAACAAAAACCGACAAAGTTTGACAAACTATTGAAAACCACTTATACCGACCACACACAAGAAAATAGGGAATAAAAGTTTAAAAACAATTAAGTTGTTTGACTTTCAGGATTCAATCATTGCCTTTCGACACAAATGAAAAAAAATCCGCATAAAACACAACCTCACATACAAAAGACGAGATTAATTTCGAAATTTGTTGAACTAAATCTCTAAACAGAACCACATTTTAGACACAAAACTTTCCAGAAGAAAATGTCTGAATGTCACTTTAAATTGCACATAAAATGCCGCCATTCTTTATGTAGTTCTCCTGTCGGGTCGCTCGGGGGCGCTGACCCGTGCAAATGTCGTCTGCTCCGTGGATGACGACAAGTGGCGCGTTTTTGCAGCGTTCTCAACTCGCTTCAGTCGCCATTTTATTTTTGCCGATGTTTTGTCTGACTTTAAATGTTAATTTTCCGCCTTATTTAAAGTTTTGTAAGGCGGGAGTCAATGTTTGATGGGTGAGTGAATGGCGGGGCAGGAGAGCGGGCCGGGATTGTGTTTGGGCATAAACCGTGACATGACTTCACATGCTTTAACATGTATTTAACATGTAACATTTAACACTAATAGTCAAGCTGGTATGTCAAATAATGTAAAATAATTCAGCATTTTCTTCCATAAAAGCATGAAACTTGGTGGCCACTCTTGGTCCAAACCCTCAGATCAGATAAGAATAGTAAGAATGGTATGTCAGCCTACCTCGCTAATCGGTTTCCTGGCCTAGGACTCGGCGTTTAATGGGATTATAATGACATTTTGTGGTCTTAATGGAATCATAGTGGCACTTTGCGGTTTGAGGCAAGAGGCTCTCCCTTCGATTGAAGGGACTCTGTCAATTTTGGGCCTAGACTGATATTATATATATATGCTCATATTAGAGCCAAGAGCAGAGAAAGAACTTGTTTTATTTAAATGTTACTAAACTGAAAGTGATAACGTTGCAGAAATATTGATGAATAAGTGCTTATTATCGCCCTGAATGTGATTCATGTGGCTGTGCCATTACCCTCCCCCCCCCTACTCTCATGTTTCCGCCATTACTTCTTCCTCCCTCCATTAGCTCAGCCTCCTCATGTTCACCAACATTCCACCAACAACACATCCCCCCACCGGCCCCTCAATATCTCTAGCTCTTCTCTCACCCTCTCCTCTCACCCTCTCCCTCTGTACTTTTCCCCCTCTCCCCTCTCATGCTCTCTCTCTCCTCTCTCATCCCTCTATATACCTCCTCTCCCCCCCCCCCCCCCCCCCACCACCAGTACTCTCTCCCTCTCTTTCTCCTCCCTCATCTCTCCTATATATACTATTCCTCTTTTTCTGTCCGATCTCTACCATCTGTGACTCTGTGTATGTGTTTCTGTCTTCGTCTCTCTCCCCTACCCCCCCCCCCTCTATCTCCCCACCGCCCCCCACCCAAGGTATGCATGTATAGTGGATGAGACAACAAACTATACTCATCCTGTCTGCAGACAGCTGATATATCACACACATGTATATATCAGAATATATTACCAGTGCTGATATATTAGGAGTGCTGGCGACATTATGCACCCAATAACTAACCCTGGTATCGTCCAATAAATATAATATAATGGCCGCCCGTTCCCTTCTCTCTATAGATATATCGTGAGGCCTTGTTTCCCACCGAGGGGCGGGGGGGGGCGACTACCCCTTCTCCCTGACCGCTCCCTCCTCCAGGTGCGCCTCCTGTACCTCATCAGTACCCGTATGTACCTGCCTCAGCCACCAGCCCACCTGTAACCCGACGCCGCGCCTCGCAAATACCAACAGTTCCACCTCAAAATTGACAAAAAAATGCTAAAATCTCCCCCAAAACTTCTTCTGAGTCGCTAAAACCTCGCCAAAGATCTTTATCCCTCAACGTCGGCTCCAATTTGCGGACGCTCTTCATACAGACGCCGTGACGTCACAACTAATTACACCAGACGACATTTAGCTTCCACCGGGGATCACGTGACATGGCGAGTTCCAACACTAGACACTAGGTGGCCTACCTGCCCCCTCTTAGTGCCTCCATCTGGTGAGCATTAGCGCCAGCCTCATTCTGAACCTGAAGAGCCTCGCTTTGAGTGAGTGGTGGGGCAAGCTTCTCATTTTGACCACCAGGTGGATTGATGTTACCCGACCCCTGGTGGGGAATGAGAGAATTATGGGCGCCATCTTGTATGTACACATCACATTTGATAGCGTCTGACGTCCTGACGTTCATCATGGGTCTAACAACGTCATGGTCATTTAGCGCGTGTGTACAAATGGCGGAAGTACATCCTACTTATTGTACTTCCGCCCTGCTGGCGTCTGTAGTTGTAGGAATACTATATTAACCTGCCCTGCATGAATAACATGTATGAATGCCCAGTATATGAATGTCCCTGAATAAATGCCCTGCATGAATGTATTCATAAATGCCCTGCATGAGAGAATCCTCCCCCCCCCCCCCCCCCCCCGTATGAAAGAATGCCCTCCCTGCATAAATGTATGAATCCCTCCCTGCATGAATGCCCTGTATATGAATGTATGAATGCCCTGTATATATGACTGCCCTGCCCTGTATGAAGGCCCTATTTGGGGGAGCGGCTTTGGTAGCCTAGTCGGCGTGCGATGGCTGGGAGGTGACATGATGCTGTTGGTAAGTCCCTGTGGGATTCCAATGCATGACCTAGGAACCTGTGGGTTTAACGCCTTAATCACTATAGATCACCCCCCCCCCCCCCCCCCGCCCTGTATGAATGCCCAAACACACACATCTACTCACCATCGTGCATTTTAGAATAATAAACATTGCCTGACTTGTGGACATTGCAGGAGTGGAAGAGCCTTGACTCAAACCACAAAGGCGTCCACTCACTGACATACCATTCTTATCTGATCTGAGGGTTTGGGCCTAGACTGCATACAGTTTGTGTAAAGCCAACATATTCCATTACAGCCTCTCAGCCCCCTCCCCCCGCTCCCCGCCCGCTCCCTCTCCATCTCCACTAAAAGCCCGACCAGTTCCTTACGTCTGACAGACGTCAGGTCACGTCAGGTCACGTCAGGTCACGTCAGATCACTCCCACTGGAACCACCAGATGGCGCTAATACCCGCCGCGCGCGCCCCCTACATGTCACACTGACCACTACCCGTCATGTGACCACATTATCCGGGTCCTACCCTCCCCTAGTGGCGTTTATAAGAACAGAACGGCCTCCATGGTCTATAATCAGGTCAA